>OU015492.1:218340050-218375050 GCA_907164885.2 Dolomedes plantarius | reverse complement strand
CTTGTCTGGGATTTGATCGCTTTCTGACGTTTGAAGTGCGAAAAAATCCTTGCTGTGCTTAAAAATTTCTAATATAGAGGTAAATAATCCAACAGAGATAGATAAAAAAATATAATACTAAAATAGACAAAAACCAACAGAAATCAAGCACTCTGGGCATCCACGCACGGAATTGGGTTGTGTACGCATCGTTTACTTTGCATTAGGATTTTTGTGTGCTTGCATGTAAGGTGCGTTGAGCCCATACTGTAAGCTGTGTTTGTCTTTTCATTTTCTTCTTGACTAATTGCTTCTTTGGGGGACTCGGGGCCTTGGGATGTCTTTTGGGCTTACCTGCATCCTATTCAGAAAGTTCCCCTTGAGGTAATTGACTTGGTTAGGCTCCCTGATGACGAGACCTGTCGGTTACCTCTGTTGTTTTATGGTTCAGTTCCGGCACTTATACAGAATCTTGCCGTTGGTGCGTGGATGCCCAGAGTGCTTGATTTCTGTTGGTTTTTGTCTATTTTAGTATTATATTTTTTTATCTATCTCTGTTGGATTATTTATTTGTTTTTTTTTTCATTATGGGGTTATGAAGCTACTGCGCTATCCTCTATTGAAAATGTTTTCTTTGCAGGATAAGTTTTATGTTATAGTGATTTAGCAGTCTATGCTTGAATTTTAATTTTGTTTATTTCTATTGTTTACTTTTTACATCTAATATACAGGGTCATGATTGCAACGGGAAATAAAGAACCATATAATAGAATTCATAGTCACTATGTTTTCACCAAAAGTTACAAAAACGAATCAAGTTTTGGACATTAACTGGTAGGTTTCGTTAGGAACACCCCTCTTCGCTCGATATACATATAGGCGATAGTCGATTTCCATACAGGTACGCTAGATCGTAGCAGGAATCACAGCCACTATTGCAGCAGCGATTCTGTCCGATAGATGGCACAGGTCCCGGATCTTCTCAGCATATACAATGTTTATCAGGAAACCCTATAGCAAAAAAAGTCCAAAGGGGTGCCATCGGGGCTTTAAGCGAGTACATACCTTTTAAATACAAAGAAATTATACAAACATATTTCTATATCCATCATCAGTAGTTACTAAAATAATTTATTCAGGAATATAAAAATTTTACCGTGAGTTAAACACTCTTTCTTCTTTATAAATATGTCTCTCAGTTTTTTCTAGCTTGAAGAGAAATTTTTTAATTGTTTAAAATTTTAACCATTGTTTTTTCATTGTTATGTCATTGAGCGCATGATATCACTAAACCAGATGGCTAGAATGCGATGAAATTTTATACAGAGGCAATATAATCAAGTGCCATTAAAATGACCTATTATTATGTCATTCCTGCTATAAAAATTTTAATTACAGTAAAATTTATCAAATTTGTTTCCAAATTTTAATTTGTTTAAACATTTTTCTCCGAAGAATTAAGAATTTTGATTTCAAGGTAGTTCATTTTAAAGATATATTATACAACATAATTTTAAAACTAAAAGAATACGTATATTCATTAATATACGGATGTCTGCGCGCATTGCCATAACAATAAAAAAACAATGGTAGAAATTTTAAACAATTAAAAACTTTCTCTTCAACCTAGAAAAAAAATTGAGAGCAGTATTTACAAAGAAGAAAGATTGTTTAACTCATAGCAAAATTTTCATATTTCTGAATAAATTATTTTAAAAACTGCTGATAATTGAAAATTGGGACATGTTTGTCGAGTCTCTTGAACTTTAAAAGATATGTGTCCCTTAAGGTGGGCAGGAAATGGGACAATGTCCATACAATGTCCAGGGAATCTGTTACAGAACTACACAAGGGACAAGGGACTTTCAATCTCGTTCTTCTTTAATTTTCAATATTTTAAACTATATACCCCATGCGTATAATTTATATTCTTTCCTAAATACATTGAATATACTTAGAATTCACAAATAAGTATTTTGTGGAAGAATAAGACCTGTTTATCAAAAAATTCTTCAAAAATGCTAGAATTTTTCAAAAGGCTTCATGCATATTCATTTTCTTCTGATATCTTCCAAATTTCTCAGGATTGTTAATTGAAGTGTTCGTCACAAAACTGTGCATAACTGCTTGAAATCAAATATTTTTAAAATTTGTACACCATAAAATAACGTAAAAACATAAAAAAATAACAGGCAGTATAGAAAAAAAAATTAAGACTTTAGATTCATATAAAAAAAAATAAATAAATGCACATTTATATATATATATATATATATATATATATATATATATATACATATGGTAAACTTATATTACAAAATTTAAGAATTTTAATTAATATAAAATGCGTATGGAGCTTTTTGAAAAACATTAGCATTTTTGAAATTTTTTTTGAAAAACAAGCATTATTCTGCCAAACATTTCTTACTTTGAATTCTAAGGGTTTTCAATGTAGTAAAATAGAAAATGAATTATTCTCATTTTGTATATAGAGTTAAAAATTGAAAATTAAAATATTCGAATTTCAAGGTCCCTTTTCCCCTTAAGAGCACCTCTGACATAGGTACTGCTCTCAACATATCCCCGGCAAAATCCGCTCGTTTACGATGATCTGGTTCTTTAATTTCGGGTTTCAACTGAATTTTGTAGGCATGCAATCGTAAACGCTTATTAAGAATATCCTGGATCGTTGTCTTCGGTATGCCAAGTTCTAAGCTATGTTGAGCCGCAGATTTATTCGAGCTACGCAAGCAAAATTTTCGTAAAAGCGTCCACATTCTCTTCCGACGTTCGTGGCCGGCCAGGGGACTTCTTAATGTCAACATTCCCAAGTTCTTTAAGGTTCTTCACAACCTTTAAAACTTCAAAAAAATCGATTTTTGGTTTCTGCTATATTCTGATTTTTGGGACATTTCTGAAAAATATGCAAAAAACCGCATAATAAAATTTGCATTATTTCTCGAGTTATGAGAGTTTATGTAAAGCTCACTCTGTTGCCATAGTTATTCCAACTTATATGTTATTCCAACTTATATGTTATTCCAACTTTAATTTAAGTTTTCTCAAATATGTGAATTTTTGGCGCGCACTGTTACTCCCAAACTATGTGTGCTAGACACACAAAATTTTTATCAGATTTGTATTATAAGCTTCTTTACACACTAAAGCCAGAAAAGTAAAAAAAAAAAAATTGTAAAAAATTTTTTTACACTTGAAAATGTATTAAAAAATTGCTAAATTTTAAATTCTTTTTAATTTTATGTAAATTTTTCTATTTAAACTATATTTTTTGTATTTTCTTTTGGTTTTAAATTAAACTTGAGTGTATTATCAATTTAATTTGACCAAAATATAGTTTCTGTATGCATATTTCTTAATTTTATGATGCGCGAAACGTCCAATGATTTATTTCCCGTTTTAGTAATGTGTACATTTAAAAATAAAATCTAAAAATTATTTATGGCTTTAGAAGTTCTATTTTTGTATAAAATATAACTGAAGACTTGTAATTTTGATATAAAAAATATATATATATATATATATATATTAATTATTGGAGTTTCAGTATCTCGATTTTGATCATGTTTAGGGTCATTTCCCAGTAGTCAAAGGTTGTGAGCCCCCAAACAGCTTATACCAGCGGTTCCCAACCGGTGGGTCGGGACCCACTAGTGGTTCGCGGAAGGGTTGGGTAGCGACTCGATCCTTAAACTATTAAAATGGTCTTTGTGTACTTTTATAATTGTAGTTTTTATCTTCACCTAGGCACACTTGTTAGTGAGTATGAAACCACTTGTTGCATATATTGCAAACGTATATCTATTGTTAAATAAATAACTGTTTGCTACAAAGTGCTGATATTTTGTCAACGATTTTCAAATCAGAACACAATTGTTTATCACTAATGTTTTTCAATAATCAATAAACAATTATCAATATGAATCGCTTATCAATAATCAATCTGAATCTTCAAAAAAGCATATCTATATATATAAAACAGTTCCGTAACTGACTCATTCATTCACTGACTGACTGACTGACTGACATACAACGCACAGACCAAACCGCTGGACCTAAAGGGCTGAAATTTTGCATGGCGATTCTTCTAATAGTGTAGGGGTGCACTAAGAAAGATTTTTCAAAAATTCTACTTAGATTTTTTTTAAATTAAATTTTTAAAATGTTTTTTAAAATTTTTTTACGTTTGCATTTAAAATAATACATTGAGGGTTATAAAATTTATATCACGAGAAAGAACATAAAAACTCCTTCAAAATGGAATTTTTTTCGAATTTTTACCTCCATTTCCAGATTTTTGGTGAATTTTTAAAGATTAATTTTTAGAATTTAATTTATTAAATGCTGATCACGTGATTTCTTTTTCTGGTACTTTCAATAAATTTATCATCACGTGCGTAACAACTAAATAGACAAAAAAAATATTTTTTTCTCTTTCTAATGCGGCAGACGATTGAATATTATCCAACGAAAATGCATATCTCTTACGATTTTTTTATAAATATATATATATAGATAGATATATATTTTACATCAATTGTATACATTGATCATCGCATTTATTATAAATATATATATTTATTTTTTGGCATAAATTGCATACGTTGACCGTTGTATTTAATTTGAATGTACTCCGTAGCGAAGCGCTGGTTTTCAGCTAGTATATATACGTATATATACTAGCTGAAAACCCGCGCTTAGGTACGGAATACATTCAAATTAAATACAACGATCAATGTATGCAATTAATGCCAAATATTATATATATATATATATATAAAGATCGGAAGGGATATTTATTTTTTTGGATAATATCCAATCGTCTGCTGCATTAGAAAGAAGAAGAATATTTTTTTGTCTATTTAGTTGTTGTGCACGTGATAAATTTATTTAAAGTGTCAGAAAAAGAAATCAAGTGATCAGCATTTAATAAATTAAATTCTAAAAATTAATTTTTGAAAATTCACCAAAAATCAGAAAATTGAGATAAAGGTTCGAAAAAGATTTCATTTTAAAGAAATTTTTAGGATCTTTCTCGTGATATAAATTTTATAACTCTCAAATTATTATTTTAAATGCAAACTTTAATAAAGTTACAAAAACAGCTTAAATATTTAATTTAAAAAAATCTAAGAATAATTTTTCAAAAATCTCTCTTAGTGCACCCCTACACCATAAGAAGAATCGCCATGCAATATTTCAGCCCTTTAGGTCCAGCGGTTTGGTCTGTGCGTTGTATGTCAGTCAGTGAGTCAGTTACTGAACTGTTTTATATATATATTTCCAATATTTGATGGTAAATCATATATACATAAGGAAGGGATAGGATACAAATAAGGTTTTTTACTCCACCATGGACCGATGGACCTTGGAGGTATTCCGATAAGGAAAGGTGGGTCACCAGCTGAAAAAATGTCGGGAACCGCTGGCTTATACCAACGAATAATGGTTTTGTCCGTAGTTGCATCTTCTCCTGAAGTCTCATTGAAATGCCGGTGCACTGTAACCACTGTTTAATATCCAGCGTACCACAACACACACTGAGCCCTTTGCCCCACATTCCCCATTACTGGAGTCTCTAGTGGCACACTGGGCGAAGCGTGACGTCACAGCGTGATGACGAATAATGAAACTCGCGGTGTTAACATACCACCTGCTGCTACGCAAAATCCGATCGTCCGATTGTTATTCCCGGTGTGAACCTGTGAAATCACGGACACCTTTATTGATGAGTCTGTAGTGTCTGCAACTCGCAACATCACAGCTGTTTTGCGGCTAGTAAAACCAATGCAAGCTGATAAAATCGCGTTCATTTTACCATGTTTTTATTAACTCGCTTTCTTGTTTTTTTGTGTGTTTGTCCCTTACAAATCTTGCAATCGATTTTTAACTAACTCCCCGACTAGCTAGACATTTGAACCTCCTTAGACCGTTAAGTTTTCGCCTTCTGGTTCTTCCCGCAGCGTTGGGTTATTTTTTTCGCAGCGCGTTTCGAAGGATCAGCGTTTTGAAGGGACGTTAAAAAAAGCGAGTTCTATACAGTTAAGTTATTTAAATCAAAATAAATAGTACAAAATAAGTTAAACATAATTTTTTTATGAATACATATATATAATCATATAATGTGCAGATTTTTTGGGTTATAAATTTCTTATAGTATGGTATACTTTAAAGCAAGGTGATATGCATAAACCCACTTCACTGTGCTTATACCATATAGTCTATTCATCACTTAGTTCACTATTGTCTTTTCATCACTTTTGTCATCGAATAAATCTGAATATCACTCTCGGAATCACTTGAAATGTAAGTTCCTTTCGAAAACCCAAAATTCCCGCCATTTTATACTGTATGTATTCTAAAAATAATCCCCTAAAAATCTACTTCTTATCAGCAGAAATGGTATTCGAATGTTTTTAAAGTGTTGTTACCTATTGATGAATGAAAAAATCAATTTAGAACTCGTTAAACGCGTTTGTAACACGGAACACATTGTAATATCCAGATGGACGCGTCCAGCGCGTTCGGAACGCTGGGAGAAAGACTCTGATGAACGCGCTGAGAGCGTTCGTAACGGTCTAAGGGTTAAAATAGCTCAGAACACGATGACAATGCATTTTTTTAAATACTTTTAGCCATCTTTAAGCAGAATTAAATTAATATTCAGTTATTTTCAGTTAATTTTGCTTTGTAGACTGATGCAGCCATCTTTCAGCAAGAACGGAAACGAAAAGTTAAATGCAAGTTAACTTCCAATTAACTTCATTTTCTTTCAAGTTGAGGGGATAATTCATCAAAAAAATTTTTAAAATGTATTTATCAATACATTGTCAAGTTCATATGATTCAACAGAAAATTTAAAAACATGGTATATAAAAAGTTCTTTTTATCTTGTAATTATTATGTTTTCATAGGCTTTCAAGTTTGCTATTTCGTTTTATTTTACGTTACATTTGTTATCGTTATGAACTGTATTTGTCACATTAATAAAATGTTGTTTATCACATAGTTTGTTTATTCAGAAAACAAAACCCATTTTCGCATCTAATAGAATTTATTGGGAGAGAGTCACAGACGATTAATCTATTTTATTTTGACAAATGGTCCCTGGTCAACAAAAAGTTAAAAACCACTGCTTTACATTACTTCTGCTGTTAATTTAGGCAAGCGTGCCATTGAACGATCGCGTTGCACTGAACTACTGGAATATCTGAACAGCGAGATGCGTTATTTTGAATATTATTCGATATTTGATCAGAGAGAGAAACGTTATTTCGCCGGCTATGATTCTATGAAACATTGCCTCTAAGAAACACTATTCATTCCCAATAATATTGCTTATAGGAAATTTTTCATTTTCAAAATTGTTTTCTGCATTTTTGTTGAACGTGATATTCGTGTACCCCGCAGAAAATATTTCCTTTTTTTTTTCTATTTCTTTTTGTTGTTGTTCGCATTTCATAAGAAATCTCCTTACGATAAACCTACGCCAGATATATGTAGTGAGTGGTATTTCGTCCGTAAAAATATGAAAATAGCCCCTGGCTGGAGGTTTAAAACTTAAACTTCAAAGTTAGACAAGACTTAAAAGTGGGTGATCTTGTTTACAAAACCTCCTGATGCTTACAAAAAGTAAATTCAGACTATACTTTTTTTAAACCTTTTAAACCTCTTAACTAAACTACACAACTGAAAACAAACTTTATATAAATCTGATTTTGTTTTCTTATAGAAAGTATTTTAAATTTATAGATTTATCTTCAAAATTTTTTAATGTCATATATTAAATACTAGAAGGTAACCCGTCATTTTGATGTCATAATACTAATAATGACGTCATAATGGAAAAAGTATGTGAAAGTTAAAATATATCCCGAATTATCTAACAATATTGCATTTAATCCACACCTTGCAAAAGTAAACCCTTTCATTATTTTTTATTTATTTAGTTTTTCATGCGATTGGAGTAGTAGACTGCCATCCAGTTTTTTACAGCTCACTAAGCGATATGAATACTTGAGCTGCTTGATTCATTCACATTCAAGTTTGTTTACTTTCAGAATTCATCGCAAAAGTAAACAGATTTTTAAAAACTGTTAAATATACAGCTCAAAGCATCCAATTTTTTTTAGTTCTGAATGTTTTATAGAAAAATAGGCTGAACAAACGTGATTTGATGGAGAAGATATTAGTTTTTAGGTAAGAAAAAATTCTGATCCACATCTGAAATTGAAATTAAGCCTAACCGGCTGTTTGTTTACTGAGGGCTTCAATTGAAAGATGAGTACAGCCCGGAAGTGTTATACAGAGACAACGGCTATTATATATATAATATTAAAGACCAAACACTGACACACGTTCATTATTTTAAAGTGACATTTAAAATATCCTCTGACAATTTTATTACTACTTTAAATTTATAGATTCGTCTATGACATTTTTAATACATAATTGAAATATATTAAAAATAGTTTAAACTGCTATGTATAATTTTGATATATTAAATTAAAAATTAAGAAATGTATAACTTTAAAATAGTATTAAAAATGTCAATTAAGACATTGCAGGCCGGTACCGAGTAAATTCGTGTTTTTACTTGCAAAAGTTGAAGACAATTTAGGAGTTAAATGCATGGATCAATCTATGAAATTCCCAAAGTAAATAATTACTCTAGTAACAATGACCTTGAATATGGTCTGAACGAGTTTTGCATCACAATTCATTCAAGAGTAAATCTTCAATTAAATTAAAATCTTCAAGAATATATACTAAAATGGAATTTAAATCCAAAATGCATGCGAGAAAGTTATTAATAAAACCTGGCATATAATTTTATAGATCGCTCACTGTTTTGCATGCATTTTTGCATCACAATTCATTGAAAAGTAAATCTACAATTAAATTAAAACCTTCGATGTAAATCCAAAATGCATGTTAAAAAGTTATTTTGATAATAACTGGCGTATAGTTTAATACACCTCTCACTGTTTTGCATGCATCACAATTCACTGAAGATTAAGAGCCTATTTGTTCACATAGGAGAATGGTAGCGGAAGTGTAAAAGGAAAGATGGCGCTGAGACAGAAATAAACCAATCATAGGCGTTAAAAATTTCGTTCCTAATCGTTTGGGGGTTTCTCATTGGTTAAATATATTTCAAGTCTTTAAAGCTTCCGCTACCAGAATCCTGTGTAAAAAGGCCCTAAATCTACAATTAAATTAAAACCTTCAATTTAAATCCAAAATGCATGTTAGAATGTTATTAAGATAAAAAAAATAATTACAAGATAAAAAGAACTTTTTATTTACCATGTTTTTAAATTTTCTGTTGAATCATATAAACTTGACAATTCTATGTATTAATAAATACTCTTTAAAATTTTTTGATTAATTACCCCATCAACTTGAAAGAAAATGAAGTTAATTGGAAGTTAACTTGCGTTTAATTTTTATTTCCCGTCTCGGGCGATAGATGGTTGCACCAGTCTACAAAACAAAATTAACTGAAAAAGTAATCAAATCTGCTTAAAGATGGCTAAAAGCATTAAAATAATGCATTGCCATCGTGTTCTGAGCTATTCTAAAAGTTTCAAATGTCTATCTAGTCAAGAAGTTAGTTAAAAATCGATTGCAAGATTTGTTCCGGACAAACAAACACTAGCACAAACAAACAAGAAAGATAGTTCATACAAACATAGTAAAAAATTGACATATAATTTCATAGATTGCTCACTGTTATGCATGTATTTTTCCATCACAATTCGCTGAAGAGTAAATCTACAATTAAATTAAAACCTTCAATTTAAATCCAAAATGCATGTTAGAAAGTTAGTTTGATAAAAACTGGCGTATAAAGTTTACAGTTCGCTCGCTGTTTTGCATGCATGTTCGCACCACAACTCATTCAAGAGTAAATCTTCAATTAAACTTTTCTTCTGCATTCACGACTCATGTGTACGCATGTATCGTAAAAACCCCGGATCATATTTCCTTTCCATTCAAAGCAGACGTCTTTCCATAAATCGCCTTATCATCAGCGGGAAATTGAGAAGCGGAGGGATGTCTGATTTGAATAAACCTTGAGTTATGATTTAGGAAGGAAGAATTCGGTGTAAATTGTCACGTTCCTACGAGAATATGAAAAGAATGTCAAGTATTCGAAACAAAAACAGCGCCATAATTTCTTTGGATGTAATGGCAACCCTTTGTTCACTGGAGAATGAAGCTCATTGGGCTGATATTAAAACTTTCTTCCTGTTTCGGATAAAATCCAGTCTTTCACTTCCTTCTTGGTTCATTAGAATATAAAGTACAGAATGAGTCACGCTTCGTATAAAATTAAACAAAAGCAGTAAAGAATGCGAAGTTTTTAAAGAGGGATCATTTTCAAGGGTTGCAAGTGTAAATAAGTGTTTTAGGCTTTTAATCAAATATATGTTACACTAGCTGAAAACCAGCACTTCGCTACGGGGTACATTCAAATTAAATACAACTGTGAATATATGCAATTAATGCCAAATATATATATATATATATATATATATATATATATATATATATATATATATATATATATATATATATATATATATATATATATATAATAAATACGATGATCAATATATACAATTGATGTAGAAAAAAAATATATATTTATAAAAGAATCGTAAGGGATATTTTTATAGACAAAATAATGTCCAATCGTCTGCCGTGTTAGCAAGAAAAAAAATTTTTTTTTTGTCTATTTAGTAGTTATGCACGTGACGATAAATTTATTTAAAGTACCCGAAAAAGAAATCACGTGATCAGCATTTAATAAATTAAATTCTAAAAACGAATCTTTAAAAATTCACCAAAAATCAGAAAAGGGAAAGTAAAGATTCATTCTTTATTTCATAATACAGGTTGTCTCAAAAAACCTTGACACATTTTAAAAATTTATGTAAAAAAAAAATTATACAAGTTAGGAAATGGAAACTCACAGATGTGTTACCGCATATATTAGAGTTTTATTTCTGTGTCAAAAAAGTTTAACAGAGGACGCTAGTTGTTCCGTGAAAGCGAAAGTTGTAAAATGGCTGCAAAAGCTGTAAAATTTTTGCTGTCCCAAAAATTTCTTATTTACATCCCAAAATCATTTGGCAACAAGACGGTCCACCACCTCATTGGGGTATGGGTGTACGAGACTTTATAAATGAGGAATTTCCAAATAGGTGGATTGGACGAAATGGCTCCATCCAATGGCCACCTCGATCTGCAGACATTACACCTCTCGACTTTTTGCTTTGGGGATTTGTCAAAGTTTATTCGACAAAAGTGGACAGTCTTAAAGAACTCAATAAACGCATAATTGCTTTAGTGTCATGTGTTACGGAATCCATTTTGGAACGCACATGGGCTGAAATGGATTACCCAATGGATATTATCCGTGCCACAAAAAGAGCACCTACTGAAATTTATTGACTATACTAAAAAAATACTCTAATATATAAGGTAACACGTATGTGAATTTTTAGTTCCTACTATGAGTACTTTTTCTGTATAAATTTTTAAAATGTATCATTTGGTTTTCTGAGACACCCTACTTATAAAAGTCAAGCGATATGGATTAGAACAAGTAATATATAAAAAAAAAATTTAAAGTCAATTCCTACTTAGGTCAACAAAGAAAAATTTGTGTGTGAACTAATAGTAGGAATTGAATAAAAGGATTGCCTGCCAGAACCTTGCCTACTGTGCGAGATTAGGACGGGGGGGGGGAAGAGAGAGAAAAAGTTTGTCAGGTTGGGGATTCGATCTCGCAACCTACAGGACGGGAGAAGCCCGCGATACCGCAGTGCTACCGTTTACACAGTAACAAGAGTGAAATTACTATTCAAGAGCAAGAGACGCTCTAGGTCTAAAACTACAATTGATTAATTAAATTTAATCAATGAATTAATATTTAAAAAAACTGTATTAACATCAAGTGTCATCCGCTACAAGTTTAAAAAAATGTATTTGAACTTGAGTGGATGAATAAAAAGTACTTTTATTAACGATTGAAAATTTGAACAAGATATATATAGAGAGAGTGTGAACTAATAGTAGGAATTGAAAAAGAATACGGGAATACGCTGCATCATCTGTAAATCAGTTTTAACGACGTATATAACGCTGATGTAAAATTAAAAAAACTACTATGCAATAAAGAATTGAATTTTTCTTGCAACTTAGCAGTCAAAAACTATATATTTAACTGGAATTTTATCATTTGAATGCTACCATATATGAAATTCGTACAAGAAATTTACAACTGTAGTCTTGGAAGAACAAATACATATCAAATACTTTTATAAACCCAAAATTTCCATTTCAAAAACCGTTTCCATTTCGAATTCTGATATTTTCGATGTTAGGAAACAGTTTTATTTTTGCACGCCTGAAATCAGTTTATTTATTTAAAACAAGATTCTCATGCAATTCATAGTAGCATCGAATTTTGAATAAAATGTCAACAAAAGATCCCGAATTTTTTTTTTTTTTTTTTTTACCAATACATAGAGGTTCTAAAAATAATTACAGCAAAATTATTCACATATTTATAAAAGCTTTTTTTTAAATATTTATTCATTGCGACAGGCGGACGTTGTTCCTTCTGATGGTAGGTACTACTTCCGACATTGGCTCATGAAGATCATTGCCTCATGAAGATCATTGGAACATGACGATCATTGGAACATGACGATCATTGGAACATGAAGATAATTGGCTCATGAAGATCACTGGCTCATGAAGATCATTGGATCGTGAAGATCATTGGATCGTGAAGATCATTGGATCACGAAGATCATTGGACCATGAAGATCATCGGATCACGAAGATCATTGGATCATGAAGATCATTGGCTCATGATGATCATTGGAACATGAAGATCATTGGCTCATGAAGATCATTGGATCATGAAGATCATTGGAACATGAAGATCATTGGCTCATGAATATCATTGGCTCATGAAGATCATTGGAACATGCAGATCACTGGCTCGTGAAGATCATTGGATCGTGAAGATCATTGGATCACGGAGATCATTGGACCATGAAGATCATTGGATCACGAAGATCATTGGATCACGAAGATCATTGGACCATGAAGATCATTGGATCATGAAGATCATTGGCTCATGAAGATCACTGGCTCATGGAGATCATTGGACCATGAAGATCATTGGATCACGAAGATCATTGGATCATGAAGATCATTGGCTCATGAAGATCATTGGATCATGAAGATCATTGGATCACGAAGATCATTGGACCATGAAGATCATTGGATCACGAAGATCATTGGCTCATGAAGATCATTGGATCATGAAGATCATTGGATCATGAAGTTTTTGCTGGCTATCCTAGTAGAGGAGCACACTATAGGTGAGCCAGCATAGCTCCCTATGAGGAGGACGACACATTACCTACCAAGCCCTATTCGGGATTGGAAACCAAGCCCACTGCGTGGCAACTTTTAAAGTTTTAGCGTCTTTAAACGTTTCTTAACCCTTCAGCGGGCGCACCGATATTTGGAACCCCAGCAGGAGCGCGTGGCACAAAGTGCAACGTCAACTTTCAACCTTGATTATTGCTTTTGTGATAAAACTTTCTTTTTCAAATTGAAAATGATAATTCTGCGTTTTATGACAAGATATAAAATGTTGATAATATTGAGATATATTTATAATTATAGGCCAAAGAATGCAGATACGATCGCCTTTTTTCAAAACTCCCGGCTTATTGGATCTGAGGACAACTTGCGAATGGATTCCTATTATGTCCAAAAACCTAAAAAACAATGAGAGAGTCCATCTTCGTGATATGTGGGATGCAGTGTAATAGCTGCACATTGGATCGAGTACATCAACTCCTGCTTCTGTCGTATTGTAATTCAGTATATTCGCTGATTTACCACGGTTCAGTTACGACAAACAAGGAATGGAAAGGAATAGAATGATCTGAAAATTGGACCTGCATTAGAAAGGGTGTAGCTATATAAATAGAAACTGCTTAGAACATTCATCCCTTACATGTAAAAACAAACTATTCAACATTACGAAAATGTTGCACTATGTACACGGGCGCGCCAGTTGAAGGGTTAAATCAATAAATACCAACATTCTGAAGCATCGTATATTTGACGATATGCGGCGACGAGTGGATATCTGTTTGGCTGCGAATGGTGAATATGTTCAGCATCTTTTGCGATATCAATGGGATTGTTAAAACGCATGGTACTTCGTATTCCGATTTCATGCAGATATATCTTTCTCTTTGTTAAGTTGCAGCGACTGTGTCGGGTAAAGTCCCTAGTGAACCAGCCTGTACAATTACCAAATGCCATACAAGACAGTCTTCATCCGAAAATTATTTTAAACACAGTTAAGGAAACAAGAGACCTTTATCCTCGTTTTTTTTTATTTTTAATATTTTACTCAATATACCACATGAGCATAATTAATATTCTTTTTTAACCCTTTCAGGGGTACTAATCTCCCCCGTTTGTAGGGTGCAAATTTTTTTCCAGAGATCTTTTAACCTAAAAAATCTTGGAAAATTTTCCAATGAAAGGTTGCAAAATGTTTTTAGTTCTTTAATCTGATAACAGATGGCAGTAGTAACCCTTTTTCTGATTATTTAATTGAAATACATTGAATGTGAAAGTGAAAAAAAGGACTAGGTTTAAGCGTTTGCACTGTGCAAACGGAAAACCTCAAAGGGTTAACGCATTGAATTCACTTAGAATTCACAAATAAGTATTTCGTGGAAGAATAACACTTGCTTTTCAAAAAATCCTTCAAAAAATGTTAGAATTTTTCAAATTCTCCATGCGCATTCATTTTTTACTGATTTCATTCAAATTTTTCAGGATCGTAATTGGAAGTTTTTCTCTTAAAACTGTGCATAGTTCTTTGAGACCTCACATTTTTTTTAATTTATAGACTGTGAAATAAAGTAAAAATATGCAAAGGCATAAAAAAACAGTCAAAATTTTAAAAAAAATGTTATTTAAGACATTAGATACATACAAAAAAAATGAATGCACCATTATATTTATAAACAAATGGCAAATTTATATTAAAAAATTTGAGGCATTTAAATGATATAGAATGCGCATGGAGCGTTTTGAATAGTGTTAGAAATTTTGAAAAAGTTTTTGAAAAACAGGCATTATTCTGCCAAAAGATCCTTATTTTGAATTCTTGGGGTCTTTAATGTAGTAAATGCTAATGTTGATTATTCCCATTCTGTACATAGAAAATTGAGGTTAAAAATTTTGAGATTGAAGGTCCGTTGTCCATTTAAAGAGGTTCAAGACACAAAATTCTTCAAATTTTCGAAAAAAAAGTATCACGTTTAAATCACGTTTCTATCTTAATTAGAACAGGAGATATTAACTTTTTGTTTTGCAACGTTCTAATAGCAGCCAATCTATAAATTTAAGTTGCTAAGCTGACTTTTTGGGCAGTCCGTGAGAGAAAACTACTGCATCAATTGACTTAATTTTGGTCTTAAACGAAAGACTAATCTGTAGATTTGTCGAATTTGGTTTTTGTAACCGCAATTTATATTGATTAGCGATAATTTACAGTTAAAAAATTGATTTCTGCGCATGCTCAGTGGCATCTTTAAATCTTTCTTTAGAAACTTACTGTTTATGCGCATGCTCAGTGACATGTTTTAATGATAAACACGTTTATTTGGAGGAGTCTCTCTAGATCTCTCTCTGCCATTTTTATTTTTATGATAATTATGTTTGTAAAATATAAGACTAAACCTGATGGAAATTATTTATTTAGCACTGTTTAATTCGCGATAATTTACAATTAAAAAAAAATTGTTTTCCGCACATGCTCAGTGACATTTTTAAATCTGGCTTTAGGTACTCACTAAGCACGAGGCCGCTTAACAGATGAATATGTTTCTGCGCATTATTATGATTTTCAACATTTGGCAATGATGTGTTGAGTATAATTTGAGTACCAGTAAATTTATTTACTATATAGCCGTCATGTTAAAACTGGTACCAACTAGTCTTTCTTTAAACCTTTAAATGCGTTTTTCTACATGATGGGTTTTTCACCATTTCTCGTCTTTAAATAGTTATACGTCAAGATCCGTTAAGATAAATGGTTCAAACTTGGAACATGTCTTTTTCAATTATTTTACTTTAATTTTGAAGCCGCTAGTTTTCAAGAATATTTACTTTTGAGAATATAATTTTTAAAATAGAAGTTACATAATATTTTAAAAATTTTTATTCTAAATATTTTTAATTTAAAAAAAATTAATATTTAAAAAAAGCTGAACGAAAATTAAAACATATATTTATGTTTAATTAAATGAAAAAAAATTGTAATTAGACAGATAATATTTCGAGTTGCAACGATTTTAAATTACCCCACTTTTAAATTTAAAATTTTTTAAAAACTTTATGAGAAGTTTTTCGATGCGACTTTGTTTACAAATTATATGGTTAACCCTCACAAAAAATTCAAAATTTTAACTCAATATATAAATTTTTTTTAAAGTGTCCCCCCCCCCTAAAATTTATAATACGCATAACTCAATAACCTTTGAGAAAGTGTATATGTACTCGTCAATATGTTTTACGCACTGTAGACATAAAATTTAATTTAGAGAATATTTAAGCCTTTGCATAGGTTAGATTAAGTTCCCAGATTTAATATAATAGTCTTAAAGGATATATTAAACCTATTTTTCAATAACATAATTTAGTTTAAAATTCTCACAGCTCAACCCCTACATGAAATACATAAGCAACATATGGATGTGCCGTTCAAATAAAATTTATATTCCATCTTGCGGGAAATATTGGTAAAAAAAGAACATATATACCTCCCTTTCTCTCTCACGGGGAGCATTTGACCGCAAAAAAATAGGGAGCAGAACTCAAGGAGAAGAAAAATGTGACGCGTGCTTCGAAGCCAAAGATATTTCCTAAATTTTGCACCCTCTAAAAGCACCGCATTATTCCGCCTCTCGATTCGGCCGATATTTCCGAAGAGGCATTTTGAAAGGAGGCTTCTAAAAGAGCCATAAGGAAGTGAAATAGTCTCAAATTTCAATCTGTTCCCGTAATTGCATCGGCTTTTGAGAAAAAAAATATGCAGGAAATAAAAGGGAATGTGTTTTTTAAATGTACAGTTTTTACATTTTTTCTTCAACTATGATTACTAAACGCGTGCAAAAAATCTAACTTCATACATCGTCATTTTTTTTAAAGTAAATTTTATAACTAAAAACATTTGATGTCTTCTTTTGTTGACAGATAAGAATTTAGGTGATCAGTAGAAAGTTAGAATTAGGGCCTGTTCACATAGGAGTCCATTGCGTTGCGTTAAGGAAAAGATGACGTTGAGACGAAAATAAACCAATCATAGGCGTTAAAAATTTCATTGCTAATCGTTTGGAGGCCTATGATTGGTTTATTTTCGTCTCAACGTCATCTTTTCCTTAACTCAACGCAACGGACTCCTATGTGAACAGGTCCTTAGTTATAGGTAAGAAAAATGCCAAATACAGGAAACCCGAGTTTGAAACTTTAAAAAATCCCAAGTAAAATGTTTCAAGATTTATCACAATTTAGCCCTTCAGCGGGCGTGTCAATTTCTGGAATACCAGGAGGCGCGTGTGGCACAAAGTGCAACGTCTCTTTCAACCTTGATTATTCCTTTTGTAACCATCTTTTTTTTTCAAATTGAAAACAATAATTCTGCGTTTTATGACAAGATATAAAATGTTTATAATATTGATATATATTTATAATTAAAGGCCAAAGAATGCAGACACGATCGCATTATTTCAAAACTGTCCGGTTTTTTGGATCTGAGGACAACTTGAGAGTGGATTCCTATTATGTCCAAAAACCTAAAAATTAATGAAACTGTCCATCTTCGTGATATGCGGGATGCCGTGTAATAGGTGCACATTGGATCGACTACATCAACTCCTGCTTTCGTCGTATTGTAATCCAGTAAAATCGTTGGTTTACGATAATTCAATCACGACTAACAATGAATGGAAAGGAAAACCAGGGCCAGAAAATCAGACCTGCATTAGAAAGGGTGTAGCTATCAATAGAAACTGCTTAGAACATTCAAACCTTACATGTAAAAATGAACCATTTAAAATTGCGAAAATGTTGCAATCTGTACATGGGCACGCCCGCTGAAGTGTTAAAACCAACAAAAGAAGAACGAATTTAGAGCAATACGAATAAAATCGTATTTTTCACAGAATTTTGAAGTTGATGTTCCCTTTAGGGAACATTGGCGTGTTAAAGGTTAATACACTTGTCGCTAACGTGGGCAGGTCATCCAGATGGCTGAACCATCATTCACAATTTCTTCAGATTTCACAAAATTTTTAAACCATTCAGCCCTCTGTTTGACTGAATAATCGCATTATACTTTGCTGCCCAGAATACTTCTGTAGATGTGTTATGCATACTGTAACGTCCAGAAAAGGTGCCCGCGAGAACAGTTGGACTTTGCACGTATTCACCGATATTGTGTGGGAATTGTTACATTTTTTCACACCTGCCGGCCTCCATATAAAGTACTAATTACCAGTGTGACGTAATGTTACACTTGGAGTCATTTGCATGCTTGTTTATTTTTTTTTGTGTTTTGTTACGTTTTAAGTACAGAAGTGGCAACTTCGATAGATATTGTGGAGTATACATTTTTATACGATGATATACTCGGTTGGAGAAGTTTGTTGTTTAGTGCTTTTGTGTTCATGTGAATTGGTTAGATTTAAATAAAGAAAGTTTGTTTAAAGTCTTGAATGTTCAATTTAAAAAGAGCCTGTGAAGCCGAGTAGACTAAAATTGATATCAAAACTATCAACACCCTCACTGCATGTGGAAACCAGAAAGAATATCGCCCCATTAACTTAGGCGGGTGATTTTACATGTCGACTGCTCCACACTCGGAGTTTGAAAGTAAACCGCTCGGAAACCTGTGAATTCTGACATTTGCGTGCTGGACTGTACGGTGTTTACACATACAAAGTTTTATAGCATTTCGTTATTACTGATTCATATTCAATTTGGCTATGAAAATCAAGTGCGCACTGAAATCCTCCAGTTGAAATTATGGCTCAATCCCAATACACGGCGCCACATATTTTTTAGATTTTTGCCAAATTGGCGATAAAATGCCAAACGGGGGTTGTGTTTGTTAAACGCTTTTCGGATAGCCGTTTATTGGTTAAATATGATGTTTCTAAATATTAGGGAAGGGATTTGGATAGTGTTAGATGTATATTTTCGCGAGAGAGACATACGGAAGGGGTTGTAAATGACGCTCTAGTCCATGGTTTCTTACATTCGGATGATATTTTTTAAATTTTTGTGGGATGAGCTATGTTTTATTGACTGCTATAGCCAGCGGAAACTTTTTTTACTGTACTATAGCCAGCGGTACGTAGCGAAGCCAGCGGCTGGGGATTTTCTGTAATGGTTTTGGACGGATGCGTAATGGAGCGTAGCGGAGTGAAGCAAGGGTATCAGAGCGAAGCGAAGATCCCTTGGGCTCTTACGAGTTTCATAAAGCCAGTGGTAAGTTTGTTTTCCTATTTATTTGTTCATTCTTGGTTGCCACATTTGTTAACATTTCGCAGTTTAAGACTAACAGGTCTGCGAACGGGATTTTGGCGCCAACTTTCGCAAAATTGGCGATGGCACCGTGTATTGGGAATTTACCAAATTACAATCCAACTGCTTTTTTTTAATGAGTTTCTCTTACAATTCATTACAAAAGCGAGCGAAAACAAGTCCCCCTTTTCTTTACTTAAAAAACCCTTTGAAATAAATATAAAATAGTTAGCGTATTTTACATTATTTTGTAATATAAAGGGTAAATATATAATCCTTATTTATTACGAGATGCACTCCAATATTTTCGACGGCATAAAATAGTCACGTTTTTATTGGCATCGAAAACAAACATTAAACTCAAACTTTGACCAGATTAAAAAGATATTCGGCATGAAACAAAACCCAATATGTGTAATCTCTTCAATCCATAGGGTATATTCCCCTTTTTCCTTACGTAGAAAACTATAAATTTAATAAAACGTTTTATGACGGATTTATCGCAAGGGGCAGAAGAATATTTGTATCTGTTCCCGATGAACTAGGAAAGTTTTGCAAAGCAAAAGAGAAGATAGATTCGGTATTCCATACATATAAAAAAAAACTCCGATGAAATTTTTATAGTTGCTGTGAAGAACGTAGATGAAAGTAAAGAATGTGGGCCGCCTACACACAAACTATAAAAATTCTTTTCCAGAATACTTAACGCATTGTTATGCTCGACAGAAGACGTTGTCAGTAAGTTCGAGAAATTTCAAAAGCTTCAATAACTTCCTCAAGGAATCTGTTACTAAAACCACTGTGTTATATATTATGTAATAATCCATATGCATAGCGCACTATTTTCCAGATATCAGGACACAATAAAATAGGGATTTTTAAAAGTACTGTGTCAAAAAGTTTTCATTTTGCTTTTCATTAACCTTATAGAGTAAATAGCTCACTTCTACCCAGACTTGGGTGTATATAATTCGAAGTGGCACTCTAAATGAATTTGATACAAACACAGTTTATACATGAAACAATGTTTATTGAATTCGTTGCACATATAGAATTTGCTTTTACAGCAATAAGCATACGTACTACTTGTACGGAATATATATATTAACATTCAGTAGAAATACACATTGCCAATACTCACAAACCAGCAGAGAGTCAAACCAGCAGTACTGCCACTGATATTGTAACTAATATATATATTTCTGTAGATTATTAGTACAAAAATTATTTTTTTAAGTAAAAAATCATTTATGAAGCTACTACAAAGTAATTTATAATGGGTGAGTGTAGTAATAAATTTTAAATCTGTATTTCTCAAACCACATTTTTCAAGGTTTTTAGATTTTTTAAATGCTCCACGCTACTTAATTTTTCTTCAAAATTCATGAAATTGATAAGGAAGAATTCTGATGCTGTTTACAAAAAAATTGGGTATGCATTTTACAATTCGACTTCATTAAGGTAATTAAATTTGATTTATAACTTTTCAAAAGGCAAAATTTTCATGAAAATCGGGATGGAATTCGGAAAAAATCTCTCAAAAATTAACTATTCAAGGGATTAAATAATTGATACCCAGATTTGTTTGTTACACAGTTTAAAGAGATTAAAATGCAAAATCGAGGAAATATCTAAAAAATTAAGTAGCAAGGAGCATTTTAAAATTATGTTTATAAATTTCAAATTTTTAAAAAAATCTTAAAATTATAATGAGATTGGAAATTTCTTTTAAGGTATTCTATTTATTTATAGTGAAATGTGCGTATGTACAAAATTTCGTATCTCTATGATGAAAGTAAAAAAAGTAAATTTTAATGTCCACCGTTCCCTTAAAATTTACAGGGTATTTGACGATTTAACCCTTTAGCGGGCGGTCCAATTTTTGGAACACCAGCAGGCGCGCGTGACGCAAAATGCAACTTCTTTTTCAACCTTGGTTATTCCTTTTGTAATAAACATTTTTTTTTCAAATTGAAAATAATAATTCCGTGTTTTATGACAAGATATAAAATGTTTATAATCTATACTTATATATAAAGAGAGAGCGATTTTGTACGTGGAGGGTAATCTCCAGAATCACTGCACCTATTTGAAAAATTCTTTCACTGTTTGTAAGGTAAATTATTCCAGATGGACATAGGCTCTATATTATGTATATCTGATCAGTAGAAATAAAGTTAGGGGCTTAATCCTAACAATTGTAATCCTAACAATTGTTACTCCATTGTTACCGCTACTGTCCTCTACCGCTTTTTGTGCCGAAGTCTTTAACGATCCTTAGCGTGGTGCTCTCGTGGTGGGCTTCTGTTCTGACGTTAGCGGTTCGAATCTAGCCGTTCTCTGGCACGCCTTTTTCTTTTAAAAAAATAACTTTAATTATTAACTAACGTAATATTAATTTAAGGTATTATTTAGGTTGTTTTTAAGGTAAAAAGATTTACAATTTATTGGCTATCAACTGGAAATTTATTGGTATAATATTTTGTTCAACCCGGACAAAGTGGGGACGAGCCGCTAGTATTGAGATATATTTATAATTAAGGCTAAAGAATTCATATACAATCGCCTTATTTCAAAACTGTCCGGTTTACTGGGTCTAAAGACAACTTAAGAATTGATTCCTTATGTCCAACAACATAAAAAAACAGTGAGATTGTCCATCTTCGTGATATGCGGGATACCGTGTAATAGCTTCACATTTGCTCGACTACATCAACTCCTGCTTTTGTCGTATTGTACTGCAGTATAATCACTATTTTACCACGGTTAAATGACGACTTATAATAAATGGAAATTAATACAAGGGTCAGGAAATCAGACCTGCATTAGAAGGGGTGTAGCTATCAATAGAAACTGCTTAGAACATTCAAACCTCACATGTAAAAATAAACCATTCAAAATTACAAAAATGATGCACTTTGTACACGGGCGCGCCCCCTGAAGGGTTAAGGGGGTCAGGGACACATTTAAAAAAAATTTATTTATTGAGTGAAAATTTTGAATTTTTTTGTGATGGTTAAACATATAATTTGTAAACTAAATCACTTCATAAAACTTCTCAAAATGTTTTTAAAAAATTTTAAATTTTTAAATTAAAAAAAAAATTGGAATCATTTAAAATTGTTATAACTCGAAATATTATTAGTCGAATTTAAATTCTTTTTCATTAAATTAAACAGAAATATATAAATTTTAATTTTGATTCAGCATTTTTTTAAATATTAATTTTTAAAAAAATTAAAAATATTTATATTGATAATTACAAAAAAAAATTATGTAACATATTTTTTAAAAATCATATTTTCAAAAGGAAATATTTTTTTCAAATTTGCTGAATCACAACTAAAGTAAAATAGTTGAAAAAGACATGTTCCAAGTTTCAACCATTTATCTTTAACGGTTCTTGACTTATAACAATTTAAAGACGAGAAACGAGGAAAAAACCCATCATTCAGAAAAACGCACTTACAGGTTTAAACAACCATTGGCTACTATTAGAATGTTGCAAAACAAAATTATAATTTAGCCTGTTCTAATTAAGATAGAAACATGATTTAAACGTCATTTTAAGCGTAAAAGAACACAGAAACTTTTAATGCAATAAATTTTGTGTCCTGGACCCCCTGAAATATAATATTTTTGTTAAATAGGTTAAAGGAGACTTTTTTTCTTATTAACACAAATAAGTTCATGGTTTCGTAACCAAACTGAGTGAAACAGCCTCGAGAAATGGATTTCAATTCATAAAAATTCATAAAAATTCGCTGTGCTTATAAAATCTTGATCTACATTTACCCGCCCTTAAAAAGGGAATTTAAAGTTTATTCTTAGTGGGTAATTCTAACAATACTTTTCAACAAATTCCAGAAGGGAAAAGATGTTTAATGCTCCATCTCCAAAGTTTTGTCCATTGTTTTTAAAAGCATGGTATATCATTTCGAAGAACGCACTATAATGCAAGAAAAAGTTTTCCAATTTTATGGCCTGAGAATGAAATATATCTTCTTTTTTAAAAATAGGTACGAAATTGACGCATCGTGGAAATAGATTCTTTTTCATCCCATTTAGAAATAAACATTTTACCGAATGTCTGAAATATTTTGTGAACAATTTATACCCGTTCGTTCTCAATATGTTTCTCTTTTAATATTTACATTGGAATAGTTTTCTAAAGCATTTATACCCACATTAAAATCGTAAACAAAACAATGTGAAACGGTTGAAATACATTAACAGTAAACTATAATTATACTGTAACTAGCTGAAAACCCGCGCTTCGCTACGGAGTACATTAAAATTAAATACAACGGTCAATGTATGCAATTAATGCAAAAAAACTAAATATATATATTCATAATAAATGTGACGATCAATGTATAACAATTGATGTAAACATATATATATATATATATATTTAGAAAAAAATCGTAAGGGATAATTTTTTGGATAATATCCAATCGTTTGCTGCATTTGAAAGAAAATTTTTTTTGTCTATTTAATTGTTATGCACTTAACGATAAATTTATTTAAAGTACCAGAAAAGGAAATCACGTGATCGGCATTTAATAAATTATAATTAAAGGCCAAAGAATGCAGATGCAAACGCCTTATTCCAAAAACTCCTGCTTTTGTCGTAATGTACTGCAGTATAATCGCTGATTTACCATGGTTCAATCACGAATAACAATAAAGGGGAACGAATTCAAGGGTCAGACAAAATCAGACCTGCGTTAGAAAAGGTGTAGCTATCAATTAAAACTGCTTAGGGCATTCAAACCTTAAATGTAAAAACAAACAACTCAAAATTACGAAAATGTTGCACTTTGTACACGGACACGCCCGCTGAAGGGTAAATGTTGAATATTTTCTTTTGTAAGACTGTTTTAAATTGTCTTTCTAAGAAAACAATAAACATTTACGTACCTTATTTTGTTCTTCAAAAATTAAATGCTCTCTATAATTTTGGACCACCCTGTATATATATCTATATATATAAAACAGTTCCGTAACTGACTCATTCATTCATTCATTCACTGACTGACTGACATACAACGCACAGACCAAACCGCTGGACCTAAAGGGCTGAAATTTTGCATGGCGATTCTTCTAATAGTGTAGGGGTGCACTAAGAAAGATTTTTCAAAAATTCTTCTTAGATTTTTTTAAATAAAATTTTTAAGCTGTTTTTTAAACTTTTTTACATTTGCATTTAAAATAATACATTGAGGGTTATAAAATTTATATCACGAGAAAGATCATAAAAATTCCTTCAAAATGAAATTTTTTTCGAATTTTTACCTCCATTTCCTGATTTTTGGTGAATTTTTAAAGATTCATTTTTAGAATTTAATTTATTAAATGCCGATCATGTGATTTCTTTTCCTGGTACTTTAAATAAATTTATCGTCACTTGCAAAAAAAAATAGACAAAAAAAATATTTTTTTCTTGCTAATGCGGCAGACGATTGGACTTTATTTTGCCTATAAAAATATCCCTTACGATTTTTTTATAAATATGTTTTTTACATCAATTGTATACATTGATCGTCGTATTTATTATAAATATATATATATTTATTTTTTGGGGAATTAATTGCATACATTGACCGTTGTATTTAATTTCAATGTACTCCGTAGCGAAGCGCGGGTTTTCAGCTAGTATATATATATATATATATATATATATATATATATATATATATATATATATATATACACACACACACATTATATATATATATATTGCTCCTACCCCCAAAACGTTGCTCTCCCTGACGTTGCCCTCCCAAAAAGAAACTCTGTGCTGGAGCCGCCCCATAGCTGAGCATCTCTTTATTCTGTATGGAATTTAATAATATAGAATTAAAGGTTTGATTGTATTATCTCTCGAAACCGAGAGAAGAAAAAATAATTCTAAAACACTGAAACAAGCATTCCCGTATCTGTTTCGTAAAAGTTATTAAAGAAGCTCCCGAATGGTCACTCGGCGCATACTGTCTGATATAGAACGGCACTAGCCTCCAAGACCATTTTCAATCATGTCTCGTCAGCATGGCAACAGAAGACTAATCCTTACGCATATAGTATTCGGTATTTCTGTAGTTAAGTGAAATTCGGAAATCCGAAATCGTCTTCGTTGCGTTACGCGTACGATTTTACTCTTTGAGATTCTAGATTGTTCGAGGACTGTTCATGGACCTTTGACCTCGTATTTCTTTTTAGAATTTTTAGTTTTGAACTCCAGATACAAAAGGTAATTATTATTATTCGTTTTACCAGGTTGAAGAAACTTAGAATTCACCAAAAAGTATTTTGTATATGTATATATGCATAAGTATGTATCTATATCTGTATCTACCTATATATATATATATATATATATATATATATATATATATATATATATATATATATATATACAGGGTGATTTTTTTTAAAACTGACACTACTCAGAGCCCTCTGTAGCGCGATCTATGAGCCGGAATTCCACCAAAATGGATACAGGGACTAAGGACGACATGGGAAAGAGTTTCCGTGGAAAAAAAAAATTAGTTCCAAAAATCGCCGATAGGGGACGATAGGGAGCTGTTATTGTCAGCGTACCCGATAAATTGCATAAAAGGCAAGTTAAATACCAAAATGAAAATTCATGACTACATAGTCGACATCAGCGCCGGTATTTTGGGCTATAAAGATCGGTGTGGAATCTGTTGCGTCTTCGCTTTACAAAAGAAAGGGTCATCAGTCACTTTTTTCCACGTGCATGGGGAAAAATCGACTCGTTCCCCGGACCTAAGCGATGTGACTTCTTTCTGTGGGGTTATTTAAAGTCTAAGGTGTATCTTGGCGGAGTCTCGAACTTGGCGGCCCTATAGGGCAACCTATCCCGGACTTTGATGAACATTCCTGGTGACATGTTACGCTCGGCCGTTGAGAACGTTGTGTTCGGGATGCAATGTGTCGTCCACCAGGACTGTGGTCACATTGAAGGAGGGAGAAGCGAATTTGCCACATAAAGTGGTGTTGCAGTGAAATTTCTTTGTTATTCATTAGTCTGCTTACAACTTTTTCGGTATTCAACCCTTATCTTTATAGTCCGAAATACTGGATCTGCTGTCTACTACATAGTCGTGAATTTCTATCTTGATGTTTTAGTTGCCTTTTAATGCAAATTTTTGGATGCGCCGACAGCAAAAGAGCCCTGGCTTCCCCTATCGGCGACTTTTGGAACTTTATTTATTTTAACGGAAACTCTTTCACGTGTCGTCCTTAGTCCTATCAATTTTGGTGGAATCTCGCCTGATAGATCGCTCTACAGATTGCTCTGAGTAGTGTCAGTTTAAAAAAAAATCACCCTGTAAAAATATATATATATATATATATATATATATATATATATATATATATATATATATATATATATATATATATATATATATATATATATATATATTGAGGTTTCTTTATTCAACGCTGTACCCACCCCGCCCCCACTACCACCATTCGTCCTTGAGTACTGTGAGTCTACACATGCTTCAGTCAATATCTTGTCTTCAGTGTGAAAGGTTGATTCGTGACGGCAGCCATCTATGGTTCGGGTAAAAATTAGATTAATCAGAGCGAAAAATTAAAAATCCCAACCCAATCACTCGTTTGACTCACTAAATGCCTCCACAAAACGAACCGTAATATAATTCATGTTATTTGGTTCTCTTCCACAGAAGCTGATCAAGAATGAGGAAGAAATGGTTTGACGATTATGGCTACCATGAAATGTAATAAACCACAATTACCCTCTGAATTTCTAGTCAGGAATACCTGGAAAAGAGATATGCCATCTAGTATATCTGCCTTCCAGACAGATGTATTATTGTATATGCATATATCGTTGTTTGAAACGGAATTAAGGAATATCTCTCCTGAATTGTCGGACTGCCCGTGTTGTATTAGGACTTCATTAAGCATGATACAGATTTCATTAGTAGTTTAGAGTAGATTTCATTAAGCATGCACCAAACGCGAATTCTGTTTGAATGTTCAGGCCTTCGCTTGCTTAAAAAATGCCCTCATTCCCATAGCTCTACAATAAATAGGTTGAATTTATTTCAACGTATAGCAATAAAGTTAATCTGAAGTTATTTTAATTAGCTATATCTACAGAGATAACTTTTACTTGTATCTGACGTACACTTGGTTTTACTTCGGACCGTTATTGATTTAGAAAGGTCGACAAATGGATACGAATTTTTGAAGAATGTTTTTAATGGCATAATAATGTAATGAAACTTCAGTATGTTTATGCACAAAACAGGAGTGTCTCTTATTGCAAGTTTTTAATCTTGCGAAATCTGAATTGTAGCACAGAATGTAGCCTTTGTTCGAAGATTCCTAACGACTGTTGCTACTGTTAAATAATTGTCTAAATAAGAAAGTAGGCTCTGTTTTAATTTTAGAGCCTTATCCATTGCGATTACGATAATGTTTTATTTATGGACTTACCCAATTAACAGGGTTTTCAAAATTTTGATGCATTTAACAAACAATATGCAGATTTTTATATTATCTAATATAGCCGATCGATTTTAATAATCGACCGATGAAGATATTGTGGAAGAAATTAAAATGAATCATTCTGAAATCGAACATTCTGTATCTGATGCTGATGAAGAGGAGCACATAAATGACGAAATCCCCACCATCTCAGATGCTACAGCAGCGATGCGTGTCATTAATAAGTTTTTGTCTACACAAACAGTGGAAGAATGAGTGTAGGAGTCATTTGATGTATTGGAAAAAGAAATTCATAAAATGTTTTTGAAATCGGCATCCTGTCAGCAGAAGATTAGCGATTATTTCTGTATCAAAACAGTGAGCAAAAAATCGAAGGTAAAATGAATTTATTTCCATTTGTCTTCATTTTTAGTTAATTTAATTAGTATCGTGCCAGTTTAATGTAATCGATTTTTGTCAATTAAATTCATTAATGATCATTTTTAGTGATTTTATGATTTTTTAATACATCATTATTGAATGCACATAGCAACTAATATTATAAATATATCTCAATATTACAAACATTTTATATCTTGTCATGAAACGCAGTCAAACCCCGTTATAGCGAACCGGCCGTATAACGAACTCCCGTATATAACGAACGAAAATTTTGGTCCCGCCGTTTTCCTATTTTATTTAATGCTAATTTATCCTTTTATAACGAACCTCCGAAATCTTAAGGTATAACTCTTGAGTTATACATTTTGTGAACTCTAATATTTTTCTTTACGGTTCGGATATAGCGAACAAAACCTTTGGTCCCTAGAAGTTCGCTATAACGGAGTTCGACTGTATTATCAACATTTTATATCTTGTCATAAAAGGTAGAATTATAATTTTCAATTTGCAAATAAAAGTTTATTACGAAAGAAATAATCAAGGTTGAAAGAGACGTTGCACTTTGTGCCACACGCGCCTGCTGGTGTTCCAAAAATTGGCGCGCCTGCTGAATGGCTAAAAAACTGCAAATCATAGGAAATACCTCTTCCAAGGTACGCTTGAAGTTCACATGTGCGACAAGGCATGCATAAATACGACAGCAGAGAAATTGTGTGCCTGCCATTCTAATCATAATACTACAACAGACACGATTTATGTTATTTTGTTCCAAACGTTCTATAGCATGTTTCTAAACAAGAAAAACAAAATGAACTTTTATTTTCGGATTTCTGGTCCGCATTAAAAAAAGGTGATAATGTAAAAAAATGAAGAATGGTGATTTGTAGTCACGTTCCGGAACAAAATTCCTGGACACTGCTGAAATATTCAAACATTTTTGGAGTTTTAAAAAAAATAAATAAATAAATATAACTGACACGTCTCACGTGCCAAAAGCTGAAAGCAGTAGTTTACCGCCATTGAAAAAGAAAGAAAATTGAGAAAAGATTTTGAAGCTTTTATTAGATTTCTCTCACACGATTGCAGAAAAAATATTCCTCCAATTTCGAAGTCCAGAGAGGTGTTTACGCGGATATTTTCTGTCCAGCATCCAGTGATCATGTTATTTGCAAATGATTTACTTGTAACAGCGTTTTTCACTTTTTGTATATGCAGAGTTATGTCATCTATCCTAATAACAACCCAGTTCTGTACCTCTGGAACGCTTCCGGAGCGACCGCTTCATCATAAATATATCAGCCTTTGGCATCCATTTTGTTTTATGAGTTAAGCTTAACAAGTTCAAAGTAAAGTTATAAAAGATTTGCTATCTAAACCCAAATAATTTATTAGAAACAACGTAATATAGACACAAAGCCACTTTATTTCGATTTTTAGACGGCTGTAATAATCGGTTATAACAATTTCAAAACAGATCGCCAACGTTTAAAACTGTTCTCAGCAAAAAAATATTCTTTCATTGTAACGCATTTTCGATGTGACATTCATATTCATTAGAAAATTATCTCTTTTCTGCCCCCTTTCGAGTTATCACAGTGTTTCATTTAAATTAATAAGAAGTATTCATTTTATATACTCAGAACTTGAACATGTAAACACGAGTGAGTCATTCATTCACCGTGATTCATTCATCGTCGATAATTTAAGAAAAATTGAATCGGAGAATCTTTTTCACAGTAAAACATTTTTTCATTATATTATTTTTAATATATATATATTCATACTAGTTGAAAACCCGCGCTTCACTACGGAGTACATTCAAATTAAATACAACCGTCAATGTATGCAATTCATGCCAAAAAAAAATAAATATATATATTTATAATAAATGCGACGATCAATGTATACAATTGATATAAAAAAATATAGTTAGAAAAAAAAATCGTAAGGGATATTTTTTTGGATAATATCCAATCGTCTGCTGCATTAGAAAGAAAAAAAAAATTTGTCTATCTAGTTGTTATGCACGCGACGATAAATTTATTTAAAGTACCAGAAAAAGAAATCACGTGATCAGCATTTAATAAATTAAATTTTAAAAATTAATCTTTAAAAATTCACCAAAAATCAGAAAATCGAGGTAAAGGTTCGAAAAAGATTTCATTTTAAAGGAATTTTTATGATCTTTCTCGTGATATAAATTTTATAACCTTCAAATTATCATTTTAAATGCAAACTTAAAAAAAGTTACAAAAACAGCTTAAAAATTTAATTTAAAAAAATCTAAGAAGAATTTTTCAAAAATCTTTCTTAGTGCACCCCTACACCATAAGAAGAATCGCCATGCAAAATTTCAGCCCTTTAGGTCCAGCGGTTTGGTCTGTGCGTTGTATGTCAGTGAGTCAGTTACGGAACTGTTTTATATATAGATTTTTGACCATATAATATATATTTTAACCAGATATTACAATAATGTCAAATTTAGTATTTTCGGAAAGTTGCAAACTCGACGCATGCGTAGGGATATGTTCAAAACCGTCTGCTTTCAAAGCGTGCTTTCATTTACTTAGAGCTCAATGTAATACATTTAAAATGAATGTTGACGAAAGTCCCATTGCTAAAAAGCATCGTAAGGCCAATGAACGGAAATGTAGATGGCTTTCAAGACAAAGTCAGGAATCGCTAAACCGAATACGTGCAGCAGACTGTCAACAGACAGATTTTAATATTACATAATTAACACATGTAATAGAATTAAGTAAAGTGATGCTATTATGTGGAGTTCAGATTTTATTTAATTTTTAAAAAATTGCATCTTAAATGGATCATAATAGTGCTGATATTGTATATTTTCAAATAATAAAAAATGTGTATAATTTAAATAAAAGAAAGTAGAGAAGCTATTAAGTATACAAATAATGTTGACTTTGCAGATGTAAATTGATAAAAATTAAAATTAACATGTCATTTTTGACGGACTAACCACTAGTCTATATATATAAAACAGTTCCGTGAGTGACTGACTGACTGACAGATAACGCACAGACCAAACCGCTGCACCTAAAAGGGATGACATTTTGCATGGCGATTCTTATAGTGTAGGGGTGCACTAAGAAAGATTTATGAAAAATTCTTCTTAGATTACTTTAAATTAAATATTTAAGCTGTTTTTTGTAAATTTTTTAAAGTTTGCATTTAAAATAACAATCTGAGGGTTATAAAATTTATATCACGAGAAAGTTGCTACAATTTCCTTTAAAATGAAATCTTTTTCGAATCTTTACCTCTATTTTCTGAATTTTGGTGATTGTTTAAAGATTTGTTTTTAGAATTTTATTTATTAACTAGAAGGTAACCCGTCATTTTGACGTCATAATACTAATGATGACGTCATAATGGAAAAAGTATATGAAAGTTAAAAAATATCCCGAATTATCTAACAATATTGCATTTAATCCACACCTTTTAAAAGCAAACTCTTTCATTATTTTTTATTTATTTAGTTTTTCATGCGATTGGAGTAGTAGACTGCCATCCAGTTTTTTACAGGTCACTACGCGATATCAATACTTGAGCTACTTGATTCATTCACATTCAAGTTTGTGTACTTTCAGAATTCATCACAAAAGTAAACAGATTTTTAAAAACTGTTAAATATACAGCTAAAATCATCCAATTTTTTTAGTTCTGTTTGTTTTATAGAAAAATAGGCTGAACAAACGTGATTTGGAGAAGATATTAGTTTTTAGGTAAGAAAAAATTCTGATCCATATCGGAAATTGAAATTAAGTCTAACCGGCTGTTTGTTTACTGAGGGCTTCAATTGAAAGATGTGTACAGCCCGGAAGTGTTATACAGAGACAACGGCTATTATATATATAATGTTTACTGTTTGCCCAAGCGATACAGACTGGGTTTGGCACGTTGCCAAAATTTTAACGCACAACTAAGGACATCTGAAACTTTGCTTTCCGGAGGACCATTATAGAGGAACGTAATCCTACGTTAAAAAGGCCTCTTGTTTACACATCAAGGGTATTCGAGATAATTAAATGATACGGATTTATTAAAGGCTTCACATTATCCCGTTTATTACTTACTTGATGCAAATTACATTATAAAGAAGATCATTATGCATAATACGATACCATCTCGCCAAAACACGTCTATAATGAACGGGCGTATCTGTATTCATGGACACTGCACGCTACATATTACTTGAATACTTGTGTTGTACGGGTTAATGGAATTATTTAAATTCTTCATCTACTGAAACATGCAGAAAGCTACTTCAATCGATTTTTAATGACGAAAATCATCTAAGAAGATAATTTCCCCTTCTACTTTTTGAATCGGTGACTGTACTAAACGTCAGGCAAACAAACACATTGATTTGTATTATTTATTTTGGACATAAAAGACTGACAGAAAGAGAGAAAAGAATGTAAGGCACACACGTGGCGAGATCTTGACGATGCGCCAAAAGAGCCAGAATCCGAGAGAAAAATATATGACGAGATTTATCGGTTTTTGGCAGCTCTCTGAAACTTTGAGCATCAGTGCTTTTCGTCACGTCTTTAGCGCCTCGTAAAAGCAGTGAACCTCCTCTCGTGTATGTTTATGTATCCGACGAGGATGAAAAAAAAACAACGAACGGCCGTGGAAACGAGGGGGTGTTTTGTTCTTTATGCGTCTGATATGCGATCCATTGCATTACAAATTTGGAGAAAATTTTACTTTATTATCGGAAACTCTATACTTGAATTGAAATTCTGCAGTTTGGTACTGGAACTGCGTAGGTTGTAAAAATATTTGTGTGTTTGTGAGTGAGAGAGAACGAAATAGCAGATATGTAGTGTAGAGGGGGGAGGAAAAACCAAAAGAAAGAAAGAAATATGTAGGGGAGAGAGGGGGAGAAATAGAGGAAAAAAACGAAATGATATCCAGGGAAAAGAGGGGGGAGAAATAGGGCAAAAAAGAAATTATATGTAGGGGTGAGAGAGAAAACATGTGTAGTGTAGAGGGGGAGAAATAGACCAAAAGAAAGAAATGATGTGTAGGGGAGAGAGGGGAAATAAATAGAGGAAAAGAAAGAAATGCTATGCAGGAAAGAGAGCGGGGAGAAATAGAGTAAAAGAAAGAAGTGATATGTAGGGGGTGAGAGAGAAAACACATGTAGAGGATAGAGGGGGAGAAAGAGAAAAATTATATGTAGGGGAGAGAAATAGCAAAACAAAGAAATATATACGGGGTGAGAGAAAACATATGTAGAGGAGAGAGGGGAAATAAGAGATACGTAGGGGAGAAAGAGCAAAAGAAAAATATATAAGGGGGAGAGAGCAAAAGAAACATATGTAGGGGAGCGAGAGCAAAGGAAAATATGTAGTGTAGATGGGGGAGAAATAGAGGAAAAGAAAGAAATTATATGTAGGGGAGAGAGGGGGAGAAATAGAGGAAAAGAAAGAAATAACCAGGGAAGAGAGGGGGGAGAAATAGGGCAAAAAAGAAATTATATGTAGGGGTGAGAGAGAAAACATATGTATTGTAGAGGGGGAGAAATAGACCAAAAGAAAGAAATGATATGTAGGGGAGAGAGACGGGGGAAGAAATAGAGGAAAAGAAAGAAATGATATGCAGGGAAAAGCAGGGGAAAGAAATAGAGCAAAAGAAAGAAGTGGTATGTAGTGGTATGTTCTTAGAGAGAAAACATATGTAGAGGAGAGAGGGAGAGAAAGAAAAATTATATGTAGGGGAGAGAAACAGAGCAAGGGGAGGAAATGATATACAGGGGAGAGGGGGAGAGAAATAGCAAAACAAAAAAATGTATACGGGGTGAGAGAAAACATGTGTAGGAGAGAGGGGGGAAATAAGAGATATAATGTAGAGAAAAGAGGAACGGGGAGAGAAAGGGAGCAAGAGAGGGAAATAACTTGATGGGAGAGAGAGAAATTACATAATTGATGTAGGGGAAAGAGGGGGAGAGGGTTTCGTATGGTTTGGTTTGGTTCGGTTTGGAGCGCTACGGTCAATTTTTGCTACACGAGAGCTCATTTGAGTGGGACCTACTGCTTCAAGCCGATTCCAAACGGCTACAAACATCCATGCCTAGAGTGGAACTCGAACTCACATACTCTGGAGCCAAAAGCCATGGGGGGAGAGGGAGGTAAATAACAGATATGAGGTATGTATGTGAGACTAAAAATGTATTTGTGAGAATTTTCTGTATCAGTCCATCATCAAATGTCATATATAAAGTACATTAGTTCGACCATTAAGTTATCCTTGTCCTGAAGAAAATATGCAGCTCAAATACCGTGGAAGATATGAGTGTATGTAGTTGTTGAGAATCGGCTTAAGGCGACAATGGACCTTCAGACTGACAAAAATATGTCCCGAAAACTATTTTTTTTCTTTCAGAAAATGATTCTGCAACTCATCAGCTTTAAATATAAAAAAAATTA
>OU015492.1:218325050-218335050 GCA_907164885.2 Dolomedes plantarius | reverse complement strand
CGAAAATAATTATGCTTCGTAGCTCAGAATTTTTAAATTTTGTACTTGAAAAGATGATTTATAGGTATTTTGCGTCATAAAAAGGGTGTTTTCACTATTAATATTTTTTTATCTTTACATTTTTAATGAATGCTTAAAATAAGCAATAAGTTCCATTGTTATTTCTTTAAGGTATCCTGTAAATAAAAATTACCGTATTATATGCAAAAGAAATGCGCATGGAACATTTTTAATGAGGCCAATTTTTGATATAATTAATAATTCATAAATTATTAATATTTCATTATTAAATTTTAACCACTTTTACATATATATGGTACTAATCACATATTTAAATTTCAAGCAAATCCATTCAAAGCAAAAAAAGTTAGGTTTGAAGGTCGACTGTCCGCTTAACACTCTTTACACTGCAAACACAGATATAAATTCCGCATTATAGCTTAAAACACCTATAAATCGGTAACCTAAACGCTGAGGACGTTCAGAAACTTCATTCTCTTCATAATTCATTCAAGGATTGAGTATTCCAACAAACAAAGAACTATTGTGTACCGGTTTTGCTTTATAACAGACATATCGTTCACTCCTTTCAACAACGTCATCTCCAAAAAAAAACGGCAATTTTTAGTTATACTTGTTTTCAGAATGCCCTGAAAGAGAAGTATAATATCCCTGTAAGATGGTCATATCTCACCGCTCAATATTTAGTCGCTAGAGAGCAGAATTAAAATTTATTTTCAATACATTTTAATGTACATTTAAACTTTCAAATCACTCTCCTGCAAAATGTTTTTGAGATGTGACGTTGTTGAAAGGAGTGAGCGACATGTGCTCTAGTATTGCATAGCTAAAAAGCGGTGAAAAGAACAATTGACCTTCAAATTCGAAATTTTTAAATTTTCAATTTTTAAATCTGTATAATAAATGAGAAAAATTTTCTATTTTACTATAGTGAAAACCCTTAGAATTCAAAATAAGGAATTTTTGTCAGAATAAGCCTGCTTTTCAAAGGAAAATTTCAAAACAGCTAAAGTTTTTCAAAAGTCTCCATGAGCATTTTATATTAATTAAAATTCTTAAATTTATATACATATAGTGAATTTATAATACTAAATATAAATGCGCATTAATTTTTTTTTGTTGTATGAATCTAGTCTTAAATAATTTTTTTCTACTCTTCCTGTTATTTTTTTATGTTTTTTACTTTATTTTATGGTTTATAAATTTGAAAAATATTTGTGATTTCAAAGAATTAATGCACAGTTTTGTTACAAACACTTCAATTAACAATTCTGAGAAATTTGGAAGATATCGGAAGAAAATAAATACGCAGGGAGCCTTTTGAAAAATTCGAGCACTTTTGAAAACATTTTTGATATAATAAAATACTTATATATATATAATACTCAAAAATACTTATTTGTGAATTCTAAGTATCTTCAATGTAGTTGGAAAAAATATAAATTATACTCATGGGTCATATAGGGTAAAATACTAAAAATTAAAGAAGAACGAGATTGAAAGTCCCCTGTACCCTTAAATGATCATAAAGTTATTTTGGCTATAATAACATCCATCAATGGGTACGACTGAATAAAGGGATGATTGTTCAATAGCTAACTGAAAAAAAAAATTTCAAAAATCTCAGTCCCTGAAATTAAATATAAAAGCCATCATATATATGTAATCAGACACCCGACCTAGTCATATATTTAAGGAGGTCAAAATAGCATATTAGCCTCTAAAAATGAACCATATAACTGATAAATTTACCGAGAGCCAACGCTAGTGAAATAAAAGTTTTTTTTTGCCTTTATTCAAAACTCCCTAACAGACTCTTTACAAGTCCTCTTGTTTACTGATTGATCAAAATTCACTTTATAACAAACGAAACAAAAAATCGACTCACCAAGAAGGAATTTCCCGATTGCGACAAAAATCGGTGGATGTTAAAAACAACGACAAGAAGAAAAAAAAGGATTAAAATTTCAAAAGCATTGAATGATTATTTATTTAAAAGTTTTATCAAAGTGATGTCAAGTTTTACAAAATGAGGAAGTCAATACGGCGTTTGTCCACGTCTGGCCTGGATGCAAGCTGTCACCCGGAGTGGCATAGACTCATAAAGTTCTCGAATGGTGTCCTGTGGGATTTCTTGCCAAATTGTCTCCAACTGTCGGTCTAAATCGGCAACATTCCGGGATAGTTGCAATCGCCTTTCTTATCACGTCCCAAATGTGCTTCATGGGAGAGAGATCAGACTACCTTGGTGGCCAAGGAAGTGCTAGGCAAGACTGGAGACAAATCATAGCAACACGTGCCGTATGGTGCTGGGCATTATCTTGTTTAAAGTCTGTTATTAGCTTCAATCTCGTGCATCTTAGATGCATGGGGCCAATTATGTATAATCAAGTGCCTTTGCAACAGAAAAAATCTTGCTTAAAAGTAAGTCCGAGGTGGCTCCAGAGGAACGGCCACAAAACGGGTCGCAGATTGTCCTCTACGTACCGTTGTGCTGTTTAAGTGTTCACTAATGACTACCAAAAGGATCCGACTAAAAAACGAAATCACTCCAGAGCATAACATCTAGTTGTGGGCCTATGTGGCGTGCGATAGTAAGGTCAGAATCCCCAGGCTGCCTTCGACGTATCCAGCCATCTTCAGTGGTCGTCAGGACAGAGTTGGAAATGGGACTTTTCACTAAACACTATAGGTCCCCAGTTAGCGCAGTTCCGAGTTTAGCACCACTATAATCGGATTGACTATGTACAGGCGAGAGGGGTAAGAGTTGTAACGGTCGGCACAAACGTAGATACCGCTCACTCAGTTGTCTGTCAAATGGTCATGTTAGACACTTTTGTGCGGGTCACACATTTGATGGTTGATAATGACGAATCCAGAGCTGTGACAACTGATCTGCAATCACGCTGCCTTTCCGTTTTGACCTCCAAGGTCCAGCAGTCGACCTCCTAGTTTGACCGCTGCCGTTCTGATGCTTAAATCTGCTGTTGTTTACCTACTCTTGCCAGCGTCGTCTGATCGGTGCATTGCTTCGACCCGGATGTCGAGCGATTCGTCGATTTGCCCAACCAGCTTCTAGGTCGACCGTTGTCGTTTTGACGCTCAAATCTGCTGTTGTTTACCTACTCTTGCCAGCGTCGTCTGATCGGTGCATTGCTTCGACCCAGATGTCGAGCGATTCTTCGATTTGCCCAACGAGCTTCTAGGTCGACTGCTGTCGTTTTGACGCTTAAATCTGCTGCTGTTGATCCACTCTTACCACCATCGTCTAATCGCTGCATCGCTTCGATCCAGATGTCGGGCGATTCATCGATTTGCCCAACCAGCTTCTAGGTCGACCGTTGTCGTTTTGACGCTTAAATCTGCTGTTGTTGACCTACTCTTGCCAGCATCGTCTGATCGGTGTATTGCTTCGATCCAGATGTCGGCCGATTCTTCGATTTGCCCAACCAGCTTCTAGGTCGACCGTTGTCGTTTTGACGCTTAAATCTGCTGTTGTTGACCTACTCTTGCCAGCATCGTCTGATCGGTGTATTGCTTCGACCCAGATGTCGAGCGATTCTTCGATTTACCCAACCATCTTCTTTTAATCCGATGACACGACCTCTTTCAAACTCTGAAATATGCCCATAATGTGCACGACCCCTTTTGCGAGGTTAGTTACAGTCGACAAAAGATATTCTCAGTCGAAATGCGACAGAAATTTTAGACATGAGATCGAGAATCGACTGCTTATGTAGACCTGCTGAATGGGAAGTTCTGATGCGCTGGAGGTCCCTCAATCTATTCGTTGGACACCCAATTTTAATCACTTGCGTGTTCAGTCGCAACATCTTTGCACACGAAATTTGATTACAATCGGACAAAGCATTCTTGGAACGTCAATTTTTTTTTGTTCTAGAGTGTATAAACATGATCAGTTAAAATCATTATTTTATTTTCGGTTTTATATTGCAAATAGACTTAAGAAATATATTTTGGAGTGTAACAACGACAATAGCTACGAAATATGATATCTTATGTATTTGGAATCATATTCTTAAATATTTTACTACTGCCGTGGCATGCAATTCACGCATTTTTTTTTTTCAGATTACCCCACAAATGAACACATTTGACACTTTTGGGCTATCTATAGACTCGGCTATGAGTAAAGATGTTCACTTATTTCAGACTCTTCCGTCTTTTATGATACAAAGTGATTTTACTTTTAGATTTATGAATTAATTTATTTTTACCATGTTTTTATTAACTTGCTTTCTTGTGTGTTTGTTTGTGTGTGTGTGTGTCCAGTACAAATCTTGCAATCGATTTTTAACTAACTTCCCGACTAGCTAGACATTTGAAACTTTTAGAATAGCTCAGAACACGATGACAATGCATATTTTAATACTTTTAGCCACCTTTAAGCAGAATTAAATTAATTTTCAGGTTATTTTCAGTTAATTTTGTTTTGTAGACTGGTGGTGCAGCCATCTATTGGCCGGAAAGGGAACTAGTCAAATGCAACAAGCCAAACAAGTCAAATTCAAGTTAACTTCCAAATAACTTCATTTTCTCTCAAGTTGATGGGATAATTCATCAATTTTTTTTTAAAAAAGCATTTATTAATACATAGATTTGTCAAGTTTATATGATTCAACAGAAAATTTAAAATCATGGTATATAAAAAGTCTTTTTATCTTGTAATTATTACTTTTATTGCCGTGGTCACGTGTTATATTCCTGGAAGTTCATAAATATTTTCGCTAAAGGGCACGCTTTTAATATATCGCACCTCTGCTAAAATAGTGTTGCATCTCAAACCAACCATATTTCCAGGAAGGGCTAAAGAATATATATGTCGAAATTTCACTTCTCGTTCTATGAATGCCTATGATAATTTGGGGAAATCTTATTGTTCGAATCATTTCAGATTGCAAAACTATATACTATTAAAGTTGTTTTCGATTTTTAAAGCATGAATTTGAATTTGAATTTCAAGATGTAAAACTCTTCTAGTAGCCTCATTTTGTCAACATGGACTGAAGAGCTCGAGGGAATATTGTCATATCTCTATGCTAATGAAAAATCCATCTAAACTTTTCACAATTCAAAGAAAATAAAACTTTGATAACACGAACAGCAGGTCAGAAAAAAAAATACAAATTTATTTTCCAAATAGAAACATTTTCCAAATAAAATTTAAGGAAAATTTGTATTACAGGAACATTTTAATACAACAACATTTGGCACTGACAAAAATCTTACTTCCATTTTTCGCGCATGAGCAGGCTAATAAGGGTAATAAGCGCCATCTAGGAGATTGTGTTGGTACTAGGCTTATAACATTATTCGAGAATGAGAAGCACTTCTTATAGAGCATTGTGGTGCAATTACCTCAAAATCAAAAATTTCGGATACTTTTCAAGCAGAGGTGCGATATACGTATATACAAAACGGGACACTAATAACTGTGTACTCCAGATTTTACGTCAGTGGAGTTCACATTTGACGAATTATACTTATAACAGAAAAGAAAGAATGTTTTTAAAAAAATGCAGAAAGTCTTTCGGAATCTTGAATACACAAGTGAATGAAGTCCCCAATTTTTAAAAAAATAGTTTTTCTTTTCGATGTATGGAAGAGGCTATATATAACTATCACTCACACAACATCATTGAATATCTAATAGATATAAGTATAATAGTTATCAATATTTATAAATGGATATTCATCAATGCTAAGCAGTAATCGTGAATTAATTGCAGGCTTCATTTGAATAGTGGTCCAACAACATTCTTGTTCATTTTGAAATACAGAGCCTTAAAGTCTAATGAGTGCTGAGAAATGACTGCTGAAGTCTGATTTGTAATGCCCTCTGTGGCAGCAGAAATAAGCTGGAGGTTTACCAGTTTGAAAATAAGATAGAAAGGACTTGTATGAACATGAAAGTGAGGCTAACTCTATTTTTTTTTAAAGTGGAGTTTGACCACTATTCAAATAAGGCCTTCAGTTGCACTCCATAATCAAGAGATTTTTGACTCGGGTGTCTCATTATTTAAAAGAAACGTCCATAATAATTTTAAATGAGTTATTCATAGGAAAAACGAGGTAAACATCGTTTTAAACTCAAATAATTTTCTTTGGTGGATTTGTAATTTTTTAAAACGAATGAAATTACAGATTAAAAAAATATCTTTTATAGACTAGAATTTAAAAAAAAATCTTTCAATCCAAGTTACCAATGATCGGAAAAACTGTCTCCATAGATTAACACTAGACTTTATATATACAGTGGAATCTCGATGTGTCGCTCATTTTATCCAGTCCCAACGATCATATTCCTTTGTTATGTTCCCGCATCTATCGTTTTCCCGCATTTATTGTTCATTTCAATCGGTCCCTTGAAAAACGATAGATCGAGATTCCACTGTATATATATATATATATATATATATATATATATATATATATATATATATCTTCAAAATTTTAAGTTTCGCTATGATATATTAAGAATGCAGTAATGTTACCAAACTATTAAAACAAGGCAAAAATAGATGTTAAAGAAAAAAATGCTTTCTTAATTATCATGGCCTTCAAATTGCTCTGATTTATATAAACTGATTCAATATTTAACAACGGTTAATTCGAGTGTCCAAAATGCACTCTATAAGATGGGACTGTTTTTAGATCAGCTATTTTTTTTTTTACAATATGTCACAGATAAATACTTTAATGCCTCTAACGTAATTTTTAATACTGCGTATATTAAAAAGAAATTGCAACTATAGTATAGATTAAACGAAATTAACGAAATGAATACGACTAAAATATCGACTTTCCTAGAAAATTTATTTTTAAACCACCTCCTTTTAATTTACTGAATTTCCAAGAAGATCGTTTTATTTAAGATCTCGGAGTAATTAAATGCATCGGAAGCAACAAATAGAGATTTACTGTTTTCAGGCGAAGGTTTTTTTTTTTTTCCGGAACAGAAGTTACTGTCAATAAATGAACAGTTAATGTCTAGAATAGTTTGAAAAGGAGCATCGTTAATTTATTTTCTTTATACTTTCCGTAGTAACTTCTACCATTGACTTTTAGGAAATAATATACTCCCGCCTCACTTTGAAAAATAAGAAGCAAAAGAAGAGTTTTTTTTATAGAGGTATGTGGGAATATAATGAATGATTTAATGAAATGATAGCTATACAGAGGCTGTTCACACATTTTTTAGACGATGTATATTGTATTCACAAAACTAAATTACATAAAATTCCTGTGTTTTAAATGTTCTATTTGACATCCCTTATTCTGAACTATCTTTCGACACCGCAATTTCCAGGATAATAATGCATTTTGAAGTGTCAGAAGAGGTATTCTATCCCATTCCTCCTGAACAGCTTTCCAGAGTCCTGTAAGGGTTTTCGGACGACGTTTGGATAATGCAGATTTTAAAAGTCCGAAAGCATAAAAATCCATAGGTGATACATCGGGAGATTTAGTAGGGATATCAGTGAATGGTATGGTCTTGATACCAGTTTTTTGTTCCATTTATTTTAGGAAATTTACAGTGGATTTTGATGTGTGACTGCTAGCTTTGTCCTGATGGAGTCTCACAGATTGATGGCACTGTGGGTAAAGCGATGGTATTTCATTCAGAAAAATTGGCGATAAAATATGTTCCTGATAGTATTTGGAGTTAAACTTGACATTTTTTCCCACTCTCTTTATTTTTAACTTGCCATTATAAGAAAAACCAGCAACAATCATGAATCCCTTAGAAAAACTTACTTTCGATTCTTTGAACCATGTACTTAAATTTTTTTCTCCCCTTTTATGATAATAAATGGCTCTTTTTTTGTTGCAATCATTTAAATACACCCATGATTCATCTATTGTGACAATTGTTTTCCATTTTTCTTTGGATAAGTGTTTCTCATATAGTATTTTGCAGCGTGTCCTGCGTTCAGCGATATGATTTGGAAGAAGACGATGCACGTTGCGTTTTTTCGCTTTCTTAAGATTTAAATCAACGTTTATCACTTTGTTTACAGTGGACACCGAGCATTTTAATGATTTTGCAACTGTCCTTTGACTAGGAAGATTTTCTTTTAACATTAAACAACGTACCTTTGCAATAGTCGAAGATGTCCGTTTTTTCCTTGGATACTTGTTTGGAATTTTTGTCCCATATGAGGCTCCAATTTGACGTTTTTTTAATTTCTTGTTGACGATATTACCTATCGACGCTTTAGATATCACAAAACCATGACTCTCACATCGTTTTTGGATAACGGAGTATGCATATTTCTCTTCGGAAAGAGCATAAATGTAGCCTTCGAACCACTGCTTTGTTAAAAACGCCATTTTGAATAAAAACAAAACTTTCAAGCCGCAGACAATAATTTTGACTTTTAAAAACATAGTACAATTACAATTATTTCTTTTGCAGCAAACGAATTTCTATTACCGCTTACCAAAATCGCTGAAAAATGTGCGAACAGCCTCTGTATTATATAAAGATAATTTTTCTGAACAATACAGAAAATTAAACTTTTTAATCTGAATTTAAGTTATGTTTGTGAAGTAACCAACTGACAACTTTCGTTCATCATTTAAACAATATACTTACAACAGAACATCATCTCGGAAAGCTACTGCAACCAAATTCTGGAATGATCCAAGTTGTTACATTGGGAGCATACTATGGCTAAACTGAGGCGTTTGAAGATGACTTGACCAAAATTAAAGTAGTGTCAATGGCAGTTCGTTATTAACTGCATAAATCAGATCGATAGTGGTCATTTTATTTAACTTATGCGATTTAACATGTATTCATGCCCACACACCCATGCACACAGAAACATGTACACATCCAATAATATATATATATATATATATATATATATATATATATATATATATATATATATATATATATATATATATATATATATACATACATACATACAGTAAAGCCCCGATTATCCACGAGTGCAGCGAAAATCTTTTTTAATTACGAACGTCAAAAAACCTATTTTAATTTTTAATCCAACCCACAACAAGGAAAATACAATAGGCCCTACAGTGCGGAGGTCGAATATTATGTTATACATTCTCTGATACCTCTACTTGACCAGAGCTCCGCAACCTTTTATCTTCCACGGCACAACAACGTTTTTTACGATAATTCCGCGGCACACCACAAGAAAAAACTTGCAAATATATAAATTACAATAAATGCGTATATGTTTTTATTAGATAAAAACAATTAAACAGCTCTATGTATCAATATAATTATAATCATTTAAGTTTTATATAAATCATTTTGAATTCTACACCAACACAAGAACAAAAACATAAAGTTATAGTTTACAAGTAAAAAAATTTTCTCTTTAAATTTTTAGATTAAAATTTGCTTTTTTGGTCTTTACTTTAGCCTAATAAATCAAAGTTAAATTAAACATAACTAATTTATTAATGAGATATTTGAGTTTGTTTTGATGAACATATGAACGTATTATATTTGGCCCTATATTAAAAGAGCTACTCGAAATTAAAGGTCAAGACCCTTTAAACATGATCGTTTGCTATTTTCAATTAGAGCCAGTGTCGAAAAACTTTGTTCGCATAAGTATGTCGTAGAAAAAGGGAGCAAAATTGCCTTGTCAGAAAATTGTGGATATTCTTTCTTAACTGAAATTCAGAAAAATATGATGCTCGAGCATACATACAATGTATGGTAACAACATGTTTTTGTTTTGTGTATAATCTCGACCCAAAGAAATTACATATTAGCGAAAAGTTAGAGGAATATTTTACTTATAAATATTTCTAACTAATAGCGGTGGTAAATTTTTTTTTTATTATTATAATCGATAAAATCACCGCGGCACAGTCAAGATCACCTCGCGGCACACTAGTGTGCCACGGCACAGCGGTTGCGGAGCACTGTCCTTGACGACCCGAGCGGGCGAGTCCTCTAACCTAC
>OU015492.1:218290050-218320050 GCA_907164885.2 Dolomedes plantarius | reverse complement strand
CGTACTTCTGGGAAATAGAGATTGTGTTAGAAGCACTGTAGTCAGTTTCTGACGATCTGTAAGCTGTAGTATTTCGACTTCCTGTAAATAAATCTTTGTTTTTATTCTGTCTTATTCAAAGTCCATTCAATCGCCGAATCCGCACTGGGGGAGTTCGCAATATTAACCATCCCTAAAAGAGGTATATGGAATATTGCGTTAAGGTATCTGCCCTCGTTCGGAGCATTAAAAAATATAAAGTACTGATTAAATACATATATTTTCAGATCAAATGTGAAATACAGTTTTGGCAAAAATTTCATAATTTTAAAATAGAGAGAATTTTTTATATATGTTTAATAGACTTGAGCCAGAGATCCTACACTCCGTTCAATATATTTTAATTTCTTTTATACCATATACTACTGTGACACCTGTACAGTTAAGTACTTTTACCCGTAAAATGATTAAATTAACACATTGTCAGGATCACGCACGTCGTACCCTTAATTGAAAAATAGGGACAAGTTTAAGTGTAATCGACAGGATCATTAACACCTAAATAGGAGCCCCGCACAGGTGACGAGAGCGGTAATTGTTAGAAATTTTTAAAAGAAGACTATTCCGATACTAAGTGAATTGGACACATCATTTAGAATGGTTAAGGAAAAGATCATTAGCGTAGGGAGGGAGGCGACGTAAGAATGGGAGAACCTAGCTGGCGCCGCCGGCATGTAGAGGAGAATGATTAACCGCAGAGAAGGGGGGCTGCCGACAAAAGACAGCAAAGGTGACTCCCGGTAAGCATGATAGTTTCTGCACGTGGTGCGGAAGAACTTACGAGAACTTCCAAAGGAAGGTGATAATTAAATAAGAAAGCACGGTAGGAAAGCATATAGACTGAATTTTGATTATGTGTTGACGTTCTGATGGTGCATATGCATTCGTGCAGAGTTCTCTGCATGCAGACCCCCGACTCCTGTCATCACATTAGTCACGGTAAGTCCCCAAGATCGTTCGTGTTTCTTGATCTAGTGTCCCCCGCCCCCATTGTCACCATTTGACCCCGGGACCCCGGGTTCTTTGATGCTCTGCATCAGGACCGAAAGAGGAGGCGATCCACGCATATACAGAGTACGGAGTGAACGTCAATCACTGGATTCCCCAGGGCACAGCAGAGCAGAGTGCATGAATGCAAACGCAGCATCAGAGAGCGCGGAGAATCGAGGGACTGAGGTCTCTAATTTGGACTATGTTATTTTCCCGCTCTCTCTAATTTATGTGACGATAGGTTCTGCGGAACAGACTACTGTATATTATGATCATTGTAAATATCTCCTATTAAACAAGATGCACATACGAGCACCACTTATCCGTTTATGCCTTAACTCAGCGAGACATTTATACATCGGGTCACAACGATCCAACACACACATATAGCTTAGCTGTTCGTAATAAGTAAAATACTATTAAAAAATGCCATTGAAATATATTGAACAATTTTTGAATGATTTACACCAAAACAGCCATTTTAACACCTTAATAGTTTTGTTAGCACGCTGTGGTGTGTCTAGCTGATGAGTCAAAGAAAAAAAAAGTTCTGATAACAATTATTACACTTTTTCTTATCACTTTATAAATATAGAATGCTTTTTTTCATATAAAAACTACTATGATTAATAACCAAAATACGAATAACTTGAATAGTTATTTTCCAATCAAGTAAGAGTTTTACATTTGGTAAAAAGCTGAAATCTAGTAAACTTTCTATTCTCATTAAAAAAGAAATGAAGTCATTTGTTTAAAAAAAATATTTTGAAAAGAGGTTTTAAGGAGTTTGAAATGGGTTACTAACATAAAAGATGATAATATTCCCTTCCTAGATTCTCTGGAAGCAGCTTTCTAGAGGCTTCGAGAGACAGGAGTATCGAAGTTGCTGGACAGAAGCAAGAACCGAAGTTTAATCTTCACCATAATCGACACGTTTGTTCAAATTTTCCATCTAATCCGGACTTTAAAAGTTGTAATCACTCAACAATAAACCGACCCGACCGATAGGTATACGGCGTGAATAAACCTGTACTGTCCGACCACAGTACGAAGAACCACGGTTGGCATAGTGCCAGGACGATTCTATTCACGCTATAGGTAAGGCTGCTGAGGAAGGAGGGTGAAAAGTCTCGTATTCTCTCGACATTCTTTAGAATCGGTTACTAACTGCGCTTGCTTGCTTTTCCTCGTCTGTTATTTTGATTATTATATTAAAATTACTGGATCCTTTACCCAACACAACTGCTCGGAATAAGCCGTTCCGTAGTGATTGTAAACGTATAATACACAATGTAATTAAATTGTGTGATAAAGAAGCACTAGAAGGAAATGTTATTGTTCCACTTTCGCGATCCCTAAAGAGAGCTAGTGAAATGACCGGGATATCAATGTCCAGTGTAAAAAGAATACGCAGAGAAGCAAAGGGTGAAGAAACTCCAAAATTTGAATCTCCGAGGAAACTTCAGAATGAAAGAACCACCGAAAACGTAGCTTTAGATAATTTTGATTGTGATGTAATCCGAAAATATCCACTCCTATAAAACTCCTATTTTTTTAAATAGATTTTCTTCTTTCTTTTTATTATTTTGAAATTATTATTCACATATTCGATCAAAAATAAAGTTTTAAAAAATAACTTTAAAATTGCGGACAAAAAGCAGTCTGAAATACATTCCGTATTTCACAAACAAACACTTTCGAAAATATGACGTTTTCCCCTATTTTCTAAGTAGACTAGCTTTTCTCGCGCATGCGTAACAGCTTCCAGGGACCTTGCTTCCGTGGTCCGACAGTACTACATACTACCGACCTTTGGCCCTACCATTCCCGTTTAAAAGTTGTAGAGACGACGGATAATAATTCCAACTTTGTATCTTCAGTTAACTATAGATGCTAAACACAAAAATTTAATAAAAACCTCTATACCCTCGAATTTTTTTCAAAAACGTTACGTAGCAATTCTAAGAAATACCGTAAGGCCAAACTACGTATTTGCATAATATTAGAAAAATGAATTTCAGTTGGAGTTGCGAAGCCATCAAAGAAGAACAATGAATCCTCCAAGAAAAATTTCACAACACTACAAAGGAATTCCACAACAATTAGCAATCATTTTTGGATGTAAACACAAGAACTAGATTCTTTTAAGGTTTCAGAAGCCACAAATATGCCGTCTGATGCAATAACAAATTGAAGGAAGGTTTTACATTCTTATAAATTAATTCTCTATGACATATACACAATATGCATTCCCATACATACATGCAATATGAGCTCGCATAGATATGTCTTTACGTAAATATGCGTAATATGAATTCTCATACTTACACGTAATATGAATTCTCATATTTATACTAATATGCGCATACATACATATATGTAATATGAATTCACATACTTATACGTAATATGCACATACGTACATATACGTAATATGAATTCACATAATTATACGTAATGTGCACTTACATACATATACGTACTATGAATTCACATACTTATACGTAATGCGCACTTACATATACGTTACATGCACATACACACATATACGTAATATGAATTCATAGACTTATACGTAATGTGCCCTTACATATACGTAATATTAATTCACATAAATATACGTAATATGCACATACATACATATAGATACGTAATATGAATTCACATACATATACGTAATATGCACATACATATATATACGTAATATGGATTCACATACTTATACGTAATATGCAATCCCATACATATACGTAATATGAATTCACATACTTATACGTAATATGCTCATACATACATATACGTAATATGAATTCACATACTTATACGTAATATGCTCATACATACATATACGTAATATGCACATACGTAATATGAATTCACATACTTATACGCAATATGCACTCCCATACATATACGTAGTATGAATTCACATACTTATATATAATATTCACTTACAGACATATGCGTAATATGCTCATACATACATATACGTAATATGAATTCACATACTTATACGTAATATGCTCCTACATACATATACGTAATATGCACATACGTAATATGAATTCACATACTTATACGCAATATGCACTCCCATACATATACGTAGTATGAATTCACATACTTATATATAATATTCACTTACAGACATATGCGTAATATGCTCATACATACATATACGTAATATGAATTCACATACTTATACGTAATATGCTCCTACATACATATACGTAATATGCACATACGTAATATGAATTCACATACTTATACGCAATATGCACTCCCATACATATACGTAGTATGAATTCACATACTTATATATAATATTCACTTACAGACATATGCGTAATATGCACTTCCACATATATGCGTAATATGCACTTCCACATATATGCGAAATATGCATTTACACACATATGCGAAATATGCACTTACACACATATACATAATATGCACATACATACACATATATAATATGCACATACATACACATATATAAGATGCACATATATACACATATATAAGATGCATATACATACACATATATAATATGCACATACATACACATATATAATATGCACATACATACACATATATAATATGCACATCCATAGATACATATGCATTTTCTCCCTGAACACTGTACAGTGAAGGGGAGAGAAATGTATGGTATTTGTCTTTTTCAGGACATTTATGCGTATGCTATAGCCGTAAATGTAATACTCAGTTTATATATGTATGTGTTTATATAACCAGACATCAAAATTCTTTTTCTTTCTTGAAATATCCATTCCATATTTAAAGTAATATTCCATTAAAAGATCTGAACAAAGCTATCAAATCCTAGTGGAAGAATTATGTATTGTTTATCTCGAGATTGATATTTCCTGTCTGTGTCTTCAAGTGATAAACTATGAGACCTCGGAAGAAAATTTCTAAATATATCCCGCGCTCAAAGGCTAGAATTATTCTCCTAAAATAAGAACCCATCAAGCGAGCTTTTAAGAAACCATTCCCGTGAGGATTTGGGGCTTCTGAAAGGTTTTGTGCCTTAATCCGGCGGATTCGAGACCTCGAAACTACTGTTTGGAAATGTTTCTCCTTAAATGTGCCCGGAAAACCTGATGCTTTGGAACAGACTTGTTTTATAACATCATTCATAACTACTTAAAACAATTTCATCGGGGGAGAATGCTGGAAAAAGGATTTTTTTTAAAATCTCACTTGAGGAAATTATAGTTAGTGGTCTGAAATTATTATACATAAAACAGTTTAGTTATAGGATCAATTTTCAACTTCATTTTTCTATACAGACTAGGGGCTTCGCCCTTAGGCTAGCTACGCTCGCTCCTGTGTTATGGCTAATACCAAGATACATAGGGGTGATTCTCGGGCAATGTAACAGCTTCGATCCATTTACTGTTGTCACCCTTAATGCGAAGGGCATTTCATCATTGTTGAATTATGAGCTTTAATTGTATATAACAGTATATAGATATGCTAACCTACAATAATGCACTGGACAGCAATATGTGGTGGATCTAAGGAAAGAATACATGCTTTAATAGGGGGATGGTCCCCCACGTTCTGCAATTACACTAGCAACCCATCTGGTCATAATTTCAACAATGTTTTGATAAACAGGTATGGGTATTTGTGTCCATTCCCGCTGCAAGAATGTCGCCAGCGCAGCTGTAGATCTCGGACGCGGTTCCCTAGTCCGTAAGGGTCGCTCTAACTCTTCCCACAAATGTTCTATAGGGTATAGGTCGGGACTCTGAGCAGGTCAGGGGAGACGGTTTACATCCATATCTTGATACCACTGCTTGGCAGAGGCTGCAACATCACATGAAGCGTTGTCGTCCTGGAAGTAACATTCGTCCGTTTGATAAAATTGCCAAAGCGTAGGAAGAACCTGATTGTCCAAAATGTTCATGAAGGTGTCGGGGTTCAATTTACCAGGAACAAAATGCAAAGGTCCCAGGGCATTCCCCCCAAAACACCCCTAAATAAGTACACTACCATCAGCGAACTTGAAAGTTTGAACGATGCACTCCGGTAACAGACGTTGACTTGGTATTCGCCAAATACAAGCACGCTCCCATTCGATTGGGAGAGCGTGTACCGTGACTCGTCGCTCCATAAAACAGTTTTCCAGTAGTCCACAGTCCAGTTGCGACGTTGTAAATACCAAGCGAGCATGCCCGCTTTGTTGGATGGGATGGTGTTTGGTTTGTGTGCGGAAGAACGTACGTGGATATTGAGGGCATGCAGTTCTTTCCGGAAATTATCGGGGTGTACCGTAACCCCTGCTGCCTGTTGAAACTCGCTGTTGAGAGGTTTCTTCCAGTTCTTACGAACCTTTTGCTTCAGGACACGCCGATCCCGTTCGGTCAGTTTACGGGGACGACCAACGTGTGCAGTTCGTGTCTCTACTCCAGTAGTCTTCCACTTCTTCACGGCATCACCAACAGTTGAGCATGGCTGTGATAATTCTACCGCAATTGCACGAATACAGAGGCTGTTCGCACATTTTTTAGACGATTTTGGTAAGCGGTAATAAGAAATCGTTTGCTGCAAAAGAAATAATTGCAATTGTACTATGTTTTTAAAAGTCAAAATTATCGTCTGCGGCTTGAAAGTTTTGTTTTTATTCAAAATGGCGTTTTTAACAAAGCAGTGGTTCGAAGGCTACATTTATGCTCTTTCCGAAGAGAAATATGCATACTCCGTTATTCAAAAACGATGTGAGAGTCATGGTTTTGTGATATCTAAAGCGTCGATAGGTAATATCGTCAACAAGAAAGGAAAAAACGTCAAACTGGAACCTCAAGTGGGACAAAAATTCCAAACAAGTATCCAAGGAAAAAACGGACATCTTCGACTATTGCAAAGGTACGTTGTTTAATGTTAAAAGAAAATCCCCCTAGTCAAAGGACAGTTGCGAAATCATTAAAATGCTCGGTGTCCACTGTAAACAAAATGATAAACGTTGATTTAAATCTTAAGAGAGCGAAGAAACGCAACCTGCATCGTCTTCTTCCAAATCATATCGCTGAACGCAGGACACGCTGCAGAATTCTATATGAGAAACACTTATCCAAAGAAAAATGGAAAACAATTGTCACAATAGATGAATCATGGGTGTATTTAAATGATTGCAACAAAAAGAGCCATTTATTATCATAAAAGGGGAGAAAAAAATTTAAGTACATGGTTCAAAGAATCGAAAGTAAGTTTTTCTAAGAGATTCATGATTGTTGTTGGTTTTTCTTATAATGGCAAGTTAAAAATAAAGAGAGTGGAAAAAATGTCAAGATTAACTCCAAATACTATCAGGAACATATTTTATCGCCAATTTTTCAGAATGAAATACCATCGCTTTACCCACAGTACCATCAATCTGTGAGACTCCATCGGGACAAAGCTAGCAGTCACACATCAAAATCCACTGTAAATTTCCTAAAAGAAACGGAAAAAAACACTGGTATCAAGGCCATACCCTTCACTGATATTCCTACTAAATCTCCCGATGTATCACCTATGGATTTTTGTGCTTTCGGACTTTTAAAATCTGCATTATCCAAACGTCGTCCCAAAACCCTTACAGGACTCTGGAAAGCTGTTCAGGAGGAATGGGATAGAATACCTCTTCTGACACTTCAAAAGGCATTATTATCCTGGAAATTGCGGTGTCGAAAGATAGTTCAGAATAAGGAATGTCAAATAGAACATTTAAAACACAGGAATTTTATGTAATTTAGTTTTGAGAATACAATGTACATCGTCTAAAAAATGTGTGAACAGCCTCTGTAGACTTGCCACTAATATGACAAACAACTATAACACCTCTTTCGAAGTCACTAAGTGCCTTTCGTTTCGACATATTGTCACAATTTCACACAGAAGTAACGAAGTTGCCCCTTCGCGTATCGTATTTAATCTTAACAGGTTACGTGCGACCACCGGATTTGAATAAAATCCGGCATGCAGTCGGCCTTTAAGGCTGCTATGTACTAAGAAAAAAAATCGTATTTCCCTTTTCCTCTTCTTGCAGACTCTTGTGGTGGGAGGAGTCTAGTTGACAGTTCGAGAATTCCACCACCTTTAGGATTGACATTTTAAAGGAATGTAATGTCTCTCTCTCTATAGGAGGGTTAAGCGCTGCCTCCAAATTATTTATTTAAAATATATTTTTGTCAACTATTTACAGGTACATAAATGCTGATAATCAAATAAAACTGGTATAGTCAGATAGCCTGAACTTTTCTGCAAAGTGCTACAGGATTCATTTTATAAATTTCGTTCACCGAAGGAATTTATGAGCGTTTGAAACACACTATACCAGATATTTCCCCGAATAATTTAAATTTTAAAATATAAATTGCATTTTTTTTAAAAAACGAAAAATGTACACAGATGTAAAAGTTCTTTCTCTATGTCGGAGTACAATTTAAAAAAAAAAAAATCTTTGAATCCAAGTCGGCAATCCGTGGACAAATTTTCTTCATAGGTTAATACTGAGGTAAGCGAATGAAATGGGGTTAGTACATAGCAGCCTTAATCAAATCCCCTGGCTTGCGGTCCATTATTGTAGGGTAGTGTATATTAATATATCTATACTTATACATGTAGATATATCTAAATATACATGTCTCTATATATAAATAAATAAATTATACATACATATATACATACACATATACATATATACATATATATATATATACATATACATATATACATATATATATACATATACATATATCTACATATACATATATCTACATATACATATATCTACATATACATATATATATATATATATATATATATATATATATATATACATATACATATACATATATACATATACATATATCTACATATATATATATCTACATATACATATATCTACATATATATATATATCTACATATACATATATATATATATATATATATATACATATATACATATATACATATACATATATACATATATATATATATATACATATATATATACATATATACATATACATATATACATATACATATATACATATACATATATACATATACATATATACATATACATATATACATATACATATATACATATACATATATACATATACATATATACATATACATATATATATATATATATATATATATATATATATTTAAATACTTCCAGGTTTAAAAATATATCCTATAATCTTTAACTATTTATGAACAAATATTTGTATATTTCTAGTTAATGAGAGGCGCATATACAGTGGAGGTTTAAATTTTGACCAGTTCTTTCAAATTTGACAAACATTAAGGGCAAATCTTTAATGAGCATATGTCTCATACACATGTCTTCCGTTACATGGTTCTTAATGGTAACTTTAACCGAAATAAATAGCTCTTAAATCCTTCTATAAAACTGTCTGTTCTACAACTACGTTTTAGTTTATGGAAATGAAATACCCCCTCCATTTTAAATCTTGCAGGATCGTGTCTCCATGGAGAAATCCACAGGTTCAAATTGCAAACATCTGTGCAAAATTGCTCGTGCGCTGGAGGAACAATGGGCATCTTCATCCGGGCTGCAAGTCCAATTATTACGGTCTTTCTATTATCCTTATTTTATTGAAATAATTTAGTTAACCTAATTGCGGGGGATGCCTCTACCGGACCGCCATATTTGGTTGTACTTTGCAATCGTAACGCCATCTTTTTTCATGCGAAAATGTGTTTTTGTTACAGTTGGAAGCATTTAAATAACAAGTTAAACTATTTCTTAAAATGGTTTTATTGGTAAACAAAAGTGCGGGCAATACTTCTTAGAGAGGTTATAGTAATTTGATAACATTTTTGCTCTTAACTTGGAATTTCAGCACTTACGTAAGTTTTGTTAGAATAACTTGTCGATTTTAATTTTTATTAGATGTTATCTTATATTGGCCAATACTAGAGTAGATTTATTAGAATTTGGACATTTCTGTATATTTTATAACGTTAACTATATATATATATATGACACGGATGGTGTTTTCACCCGTGTTTAAATATTCTTCACATGCAGTCAATTCGCACTTTAAGGGCGAGTGGCGAGGCAATGACTCAATGAACAGTCCATGATTTATAGATCCTTCTTTATTGATGCTCTTGAAATTATATTATATTTATTATATATATATATATATATATATATATATATATATATATATATAGGCATTAATTGCATACATTGACCATTGTATTTAATTTCAATGTACTCCGTAGCGAAGTACGGGTTTTCAGCTAGTATATGTGTGTATATATATATATATATATATATATATATATATATATATATATATATATATATATATATATATTAATAACTAATATATTTAATGTTTAAATCACTTTTATACGAAACAAGCAATTTTTCATATGATGTGTCAAAGAATCAAATTACCTCTTGCTTTATAACCTAAAACCCCACTTAAGTTTATTTTTGATAATGTACCTTCGACGCAATAATTTGTCGAAATATTAATAACTAGCGCCCCGAAAATTTACCGAAAACAGAAAACGTTTATGATGGAAAGAGAAACTTGAAGACGTTTATTTTGGTGGCTAATTAGTAAAACATTTTTTTTTTCACAATGCATTCTTCTTTCAAAACTTCTGGGTAATAAATGGTAACTTTCCGTGGCCTTATCAATTTTTAACTTTATTCTTGCTTTAAATTATTGATATATATATATATATATATATATATATATATATATATATATATATATATATATATATATATATATATATATATATATATATATATATATATATATATATATATATATATATATATATAGAGAGAGAGAGAGAGAGAGAGAGAGAGAGAGAGAGAGAGAGAGAGCAATTTTCGAGTTAATTTCTGTTAAAATTTCAGCTTACTTTCTCTGGAGAGGACATTAACTCAAATTTTCAGTCATTGCTGAGGTTTTACAGATCGAAACGTCACTTAGCAGCCAAGAATGAAGGTACGTTTTGCTTGCAGCGACTATAGAGATGATCTCAGAGCGGTAGCAGCGCAGTGATCGTCGTGGATCAATGCTTAGATGTTCTGTATTGTATCGTTTTGCTTCGAACGATCATCGCTAGTGTCTATGTTGGCCCGCGATTACCTTGGGTTTATCACTTTGCGATCATTGCTATAGTCGCTTCAAGCAAAGCATACTTTAAGTAGCAGAATGCGATAGGTTCTTCATCCTTGTTTTAGGCGTAAACAGTACTGGGCTCAATCGGGTGATTGAAGTAGATTGTGCGTGCTAACGATTTTTGACGTACTTTCCGAGGCGAACTGTGCCGTATCTACTTGGCGTCTAAAGCTGACCATAAACGTACAGGAAATTCTCAAGGAAAAACTCTGTAGGATTTTCTTGGGGATTTCCTCAACTGAATCCTCGCGCACACCCGTGAAGAAAATCCTCAAGAAAAATCCTGCAGGCTTCTTACCATGTTTTTATTAACTCGCTTTCTTGTTTATGTGTGTGTTTGTCCAGTACAAATCTTGCAATCGAATTTTAAGGTGACTGCCTACGTTGAAAATGCCATTTTTTTACTATTTTGATCAATTTAATTTTTTGGCAAGAATCTTGTAATTCAATCTTTTCTCTTTTCAAAACAGTTTTGATTTTCATTCTACGTCAATTAGAAGCAGAGTTATAGCTATTTTAAAAAACATAGTCTAATACAAAATTTAAGTGACAAACAACTTTAAATGCGTCCATTTTTTGACCATTTTGGTCAATTTTATTTTTTGCAAGAATCTTGAAATTCAATCTTTTCTCTTTTCAAAACCGCTTAGATTTTCATTCTACAACAATTAGAAGCAGAGTTATAGCTATTTTAAAAAACATCGTCTAATATAAAATTGAAGTGACAAACAACTTTAAAGGCATTTTTCTCAGAATTATGTTTTTGAGCACAAATCTCTACCGTTATCATGATATTTCATATAATAATGCATATAATTTGATAAAATTTTCAGGAAATGTTTTAGATGCTATTGTTAAGGAAAGGACGTACAATAATTGATGTGTAATAAATAGTTTTTTGTTTGGGGCTGTTTTTATAAGGAAAGGAATGACGAATTGGGGAAAATTTGCATATTGGAACATACTATTTTCTCTATTATTTTTGCATTTTAAAATTTCTCTTAGATTGTAGGTCATTTTGAAGATAACTGTTATATGAATCATGTGTAAGAAGGAAATTAAAATTGTAGCATTAGAATTTTGTTCAGAGTGATAAGCGTTTTAGCTAAATTTCATTAAAAATTACTTCAAATTGACCAATTTATAAAAAAGTATGTTAGTTACAGGAAAGTATTTTTTTTAAATTTTTTTATTTTTAAATGCTGTTTTACCATAAGAGACAAAAAAATACTTAAAAAAACAATTTTTTTAAAAAATTGGCTCCGAACGTAGGCAGTCACCTCTAACTTCCGGACTAGCTAGATATTTGAAACTTTTAGAATAGCCCAGAACACGATGACAATGCATTATTTTAATACTTTTAGCCACCTTTAGGCAGATTTGAATACATTTTAAGGTCATTTTGTTTTGTAGACTGGTGCAGCCATCTATCGGACGATACGGGAATGAAAAGTTATAAGCAAGTTAACCTCCAATTAACTTCATTTTCTTTCAAGTTGATGGGATAATTCATTGAAAAATGTTTTAAAAAATATTTATTAATACATAGAATAGTCAAGTTTATATGATTCAACAGAAAATTTAAAAACATGGTATGCAAAAAGTTCTTTTTATCTTGTAATTATTCTTCGTACGTTATTGCGCACACACTTCGCGTTTCGCTGCGCAGTACCTATAACAAAAAGGATGACCAGACTCAAAAAAAAACAAAAAAACAGCCATCATAAATCCTGGTTAATATTTATTCATTATCCTATCATCCAGTAAACGGACGTTCCATAGTCGGTGGTTCCATAGTCGGTGGTTTCAAGAGAATACTTCACACCGATGGAAATTACATAAGGCAAAGGAATGTTGAAAATACATCAAAACATGGACTAGTAGCGCCCTCTATACTTGAAAAACTCAACTTATTTCCGTCACAGTATCGGTCTGAAGGTAGAAGAGTAAATGTTTACCAATCGGGTGTTTCGGGGGATGTACAGTCCACCACCGGTCTCAAGGCATTCTTCACGTACGACGGGGAATCCATCAAGGTTCGGATAGCGCAATCAAAACCGGAAGGATTTCCTCTACGGGTATGAGTACATGCACGTGTAAGTGCTACGTGTAAGTGCAACATTGTTGTCATTTTGTATGGTTTGTTTTAACATGTAAGGTTTGAATGTTCTAAGTACTTTCTATTTATAGCTACACCCTTTATAGTGCCGGTCTGATTTTCTGACCCTTGCCTTCTTTTCCATTCATTGTAAGGGCCTGTTCACATAGGAGTCCGTTGCGCTGCGTTAAGGAAAAGATGACGTTGACACGAAAATAAACCAATCGTAGGCGTTAAAAATTTCATTGCTAATCGTTTGGAGGCATATGATTGGTTTATTTTCGTCTCAACGTCATCTTTTCCTTAACGCTACGCAACGGACTCCTATGTGAACAGGCCCTTAGTCGTTATTTAACCGTGGTAAATCGGCGATTGTACTGGATTGCAATGCGGCAAAATCAGGAGTCGATGGAGTCGATCCAATGTGTAGCTATTGCACGGTATCCCGGATATGACGAAGAATGGACAATCTGATTGTTTTGGGGCTTTTCGGACATAACAGGAATCCATTCGCAAGTTGTCCTTAGATCGAATAAACCGGACAGTTTCTAAATAAGGCGATTGTATCTGCATTCTTTGGCGTTTAATTATAAATATATCTCAATATTAGCAACATTTTATATCTTGTCATAAAACGCAGAATTATTATTTTCAATTTGAAAAAAAAAGTATTATTTCAAAAGGAATAATCAAGGTTGAAAGAGACGTTGCACTTTGTGCCACGCGCGCCTGCTGGTGTTCAAAAAAAATTAGCGTTCCCGCTGAAGGATTCGGCTATGAAGGTCAACTCAAGATATGAGGCGTTGAAAGGCAAAGTGGTGTAAGTCACATTTTCAACTTTTTTCATTTGAGGGCAAATATGTAATATCCATGTTCAATTTATAGTGGAATTGTAAATAGTTATTGTTTGCAATATTGTAATAACTGTTATGAATTATAATTTGTTCAATTTATGGTGGAATTTTTTGTAGTTTTTGCAGTTAAACTCTTTGACTTACACCACGTGACTTACTGACTTACACCACTTTGCCTTTCACTGCCTCATATGTCGTTCCATGATATGGAGGCTCCCGTTTATATTAGCACCACAAGGGTCGAGGCCGTCTTGGCTAGGTGCGATCTCCATTTTGACCGTGGACCCCAGGGAATGACATATGGGGGTACGGTACCCTCACCTCCCTCTCTGACGTCATAGAGGGACTTTCCGGTCTAAAGATTTAATGTGTACCCTATATGACCTAAACACGGAGGCATTTAATGGCGCTTGTCGGGATTCGATCCGAGCACCCTCAGCACCAAAAGCCGACGTTCTACCACTAGTCTACCTCGGACTCATGCTTTAAACTGTCCAATTCGCACTAAGCAAGCGAAATATTTTGAAACAAAAATTTAAATTAAATGTACTTAGATTAAAACTAAATGAAATAACAATCATAGTAGAAAAATATTTAAATTATAATTACTGAACTTAGTTTAAAAAAAAATTTAATAGTATTACCAAACTGAAAATGTTTAAAAGAAAAATCTTTGAGGCGTTGAAAGGCAAAGTGGTGTAAGTCACATTTTCAACTTTTTTTATTTGAGGGCAAATAAATAATCCCCATGTTCCATTTATAGTGGAATTGTAAAAAGTTATTATTTGCAGTATTGTAATAATTGTTATGAATTATAATTTGTTCAATTTATGGTGGAATTTTTTGTAGTTTTTGCAGTTAAACTCTTTTGACTTACACTTACTCACTTGACTTACTGACTTAGACCACTTTGCCTTTCAACGCCTCATATGATAAACATGCTTCAACTACCACTACAACGCTTTCAATAACAAAACAATTCAGTCCATCAAACAAAACACTTATTTTATTGTGTACATAAAACTGCGGATATTAAACGAAAAGGAACCTTTCTTATCCAATCACGTTAGCTGATATTTAAAAGCTTGTAACCCCCGCTACCCCAACGAAAGCACCGTAACCTAATTACAGGAGAAAAATTGCAAGAAATAATTGCTCCTCGAACAATGTGTTATTTGTTAGGCGCCTTGACAGCTGGCATGGCGTATTGTATTATGTGCGGCGGAAATTATCGAATAACTCAACCACAAGTTTGATTGGATTCGTAGTACCCGATACACGTGCCGCATTATTTGCGAGGGAATAAAGGGTTTTGCTCGCCGTATATTTTACTGTCTTCACGTAACGCCGGCAGATTATACGTTTCTTTGTATTCAAATCCAGCGCATTCATCTGCGTAAACAAAACGAATTTGCTTATTTTATTGCATATTCTTTGTCAGCAATCTGATATTTTCAAAATGAGTAACGCAAACTCGTATTCCCCCCAAAAAAGAATTGTAACTAGTATAATTCAGTGTGGATTCTTCAAAATGTTCGTTATTCTTAGATTATAAGTTTATAGTTCATAAAATACAGTAACCACCGCTTATAGTGATCAGTGGTTATAAGAATCAACCGTTTATAACAAATCAATATCGCGAAAACAAAAACAAATGTATTATTTCCATGTTAAAATTTTCGCTTTAAAGAATCAATCCACCGGTTTTAAGAATCAGTTTACACTCTTCGCTTTCCTTTCGTTTTTCCAAAAAAGCCGCTTAAACCCTCAAAAGAGTTCTTTCTTTCTTTTGTTTTTAAAGAAAGATTGATAAGATGGGATGGAATATAATCGTAAAATTCATCCCTTTCTTTGTTAGATATAACATAATAGTTTTCCCTTATAGGGACAAGGGACCGCAAATTTGATTTTTTTAAATTTTCAATTTTTAACTCCATATACAAAATGAGAATATTTAATTTTCTATTTTACTACATTGAAAACCCTTAGAATTCAAAATAAGGAAATTTTGGAAGAATCATGCGCCGTTTTTCAAAAAAAAATTTCAAAAATGCTAACTTATTCAAAATGCTCTATGCGCATTATATATCAATAAAAATGCTTAAATTTTCAATTATAAGTTTACCATATGTATATAAATATAAATGTGCATTTAATTTTTTTTTATATGAATCTAACGTCTTAAATAATTTTTTTTTCTATTCTGTCTGTTATTTTTTTATGTTTTTACTTTATTTTTTTTATCTATAAATTTGAAAAATATTTGTGATTTCAAAGAATTATGAACAGTTTTGTGACAAACACTCCACATAACAATTCTGAGAAAATTGAAAGATATCAAAGGAAAATGAATACGCATGGAGCCTTTTGAAAAATTCTATTATTTTTGAAGTACTTTTTGATAAGCAGGTCCTATTCCTCCACAAAATACTAATTTGTGCATTCTAATTATCTTCAATGCAATAGAAAAGAAAATTAATTATGTTCATGGGGTATATAGAGTCAAATATTGAGCATTAAAGAAGATCGAGATTGAAGGTCCCTTGTTCCCTTAAACGCTTTAGCACAACACTGTCATATTAGCTTGACCCGGGGGCATCTTTACCCGTCCGGGTCCGATTTCTCTTTTCTCCACTGACAAATAAAAATAGGGACTCTTATTTTCCCACCTCCCACATCCTGGTCACGGCTTCCATGACCCTGAAACACATAAATCTTCTGCGAAGTGTCCACTATCGCTTAGGCAAACGTGACAGTAGATTCAGCACGTTATCAATTCGTGAAACGTAAGCTAGAAGGTGAATCTTCGTCACAGACTATTGGTATTGAAAGAGGTATAAACAGCCTCCCGAAAACTTCATGACGTCAAATTACTATAGAAAACTTTTTCTTGCTCCCTTCCTGTAGTTGAAATGTTAAGACTGTTAAGCTGGTATGTTGAAACAAATATTGGATTTTTTTTCTTCTCTTTCTATAATCATGTGCATCTACTTATAGGTCTAAAAATTAAGTAGTACTTTTAAAATTAAAAAAAATAATTATAATAAAGGATAATTAACGTAAATTAAAGAGTAATTTATGGTAAATTACCTCATATATATATATATATATATATATATATATATATATATATATATATATATAGGTGTGTGTTTGAGTGCCTGTCCAAAAACCTAAATTTCGGCTTTACGAATCAAAAACAGTAATAACAAACGCCATTCTTATAAGCGGAAATCACTGTAGTTATATCGTGGTTATACTTTTTAATAATCTATCATTAAATTTTATATCGATTATACAGGGTTATCAGTAGAGAATCATCCTATTACAAAATTTAATATTTTCCATAATTACAAACAGAAAATTGTAATAAATATGTCATTGTAAAGGAAAAATGCTAAATTTTCACAGGTGTTCGATATGACTTACTTTAGTCACGCGTATAATATCATTGCGATATGCCTTTTCCTGCAAAAAACGTTGTAATTTTCACTGTAAACTGTTTGTTTGGACTTTTTATTGTTAATTAAGACATTTTTATTGTTAATTATTATATGCTTTATTTTTGTTCACCAACAGATGGCAGTGTTTCACTTGGTAAGGTTTTTCTTTTTTTCAAGTGGCAACAATATAAGTTTTTTGAATTCTGTTTTTCAATAACTTTTTTCAACTAGCATGTTTCTTTTTCGTGCAATTTAAAGCGAAATTTTAAGAAGCGGCTTCTCAAGCTTTATGGTTTTCAACAAGAAATATTTTTAGCGGGGGCTTTGCACAAGGCAGGTCCTCCCAATGTGAATTCAAGTATTTACTTCTAAATATTTTTGTTATTTATTTCGGGACCAGTTCCCCCTTCGTCTATGCTGCTGAGTGAATCGCTGCCATTTTGCAACGCTTGTACTACTCCATATTTACTGGTCGTGAAAATTGGAATAAGTAGCTACAAGTGAAATGTATTTTGATTCTAATTAGTTATGATTTGGAATTCTTCGCACTGCGGTGACACCATACTACCAGAAGACTGGAAGTACGAATGTTTCGTTCATGTTAAGGCTGCTATGTACTAACCCCGTTGGATTCTCTCACCTCAATGTTAACCTATGGAGAAAATTTGTCCATGGATTGCAGACTTGGATTCAAAGATTTTTTTTTTTAAATTGTCCTCCCTCATACAGAAAGAAATTTTACATTTGTGTACATTTTTTAATGTTCATCCAATTTTATGAAATCCAATTTTTTATGAAATCCAATTTTTTATGTTCATCTTTTCCTTATTTTTAAATATCATTTTTATAACCGGCGTATAACGCACACCCGTAAATATCGATCTTATTTATTGTATTATAAGTGCGCGTTAACGCTGAGAAATACGTAATAAAGAAACGACAATGGTCTACATCAGTGCTCCGCAACCGCTGTGCCGTAGCACACTAGTGTGCCGCGAGGTGATCTTGACTGTGCCCCCGTGATTTTATCGATTATGATAATGAAAAAATTAACCACCGCATTAAATAGAAATTTTTCGAAGTAAAATATTCCTCTAACTTTTTGTTAATATGTAATTTTTCTGGGTCGAAATTATACACAAAACAAAAACATGTTGTTAGCCATACGTTGTCTGTATTCTCGAGCGCCATATTTATGGATTTCAGTTAAGAAATAATATCCACAAATTTCTGACAAGGCCATTGCAATTTTGCTCTCATTTTCTACGACATACTTATGCGAACAAAGTTTTTCGACACTGGTTCTAATTGAAAATGACAAACGATCCTATTTAAAGGGCCTTGACCATGAACTGTAGCTCTTTCTATTATAGGGCCAAATATAAAACGCGCAAATATAAAGCGCACATTTAGCAAAACAATCTCAAATATCTCATTAATAAATTAGTTATGTTTAAATTAACTTTGGTTTATTAGGCTTAAGTAACGACCAAAAAACAAATCTTAATATAAAAATTTAAAGAGAATTTTTTTTTTACTTGTAAAATATAATTTTATATTTATGTTCTTGTGTTGGTGTACAGTTCAAAATGATTTATATAAAAGTTAACTAATTATAATTATCTTGATACATAGAGCTATTTTGTTGTGTTTTTTTATCTAATAAAAATATATGCGTATTTATTATAATTTATATATTTGCAAGCTTTTTCTTGTGGTGTGCAGAGGAATTATCGAAAAAAACGTTGTTGAGCCGTGGAAGATAAAAGGTTGCGGAGCTCTTGTCTACATCAATCTAGCAGATGTTTTAAAAATCTCCCATTAAAAGACTGTACAGTGTAAAATGTGTTAAAAATACGTAAATGATTTGATATATAAAAATAAATCTGCATGTTCCGATTCCTCAACAACAATGTAATCGTACATTTTACCAGTACAAAAAGATTTTAAATTTGTCCGTTTGTGGCAACGTTACACGGCAATAAATGAAGAAACGGCGAAACATTCATCACGAGAAGATGTTTAAATAGAATAGCAATAACTCATCGCTGTTTTCCTAAATTAAACACGCGATATAGACTTATAACACTCAAAAAGGAATTTTTATAAAGGAGAGACATATTTTTTTTCTTTAAATGAATGACGCACTTCACACGGCAGATTAAATTTTTTGAAAAGCCCCGAAAACGTTATTTTTTACCATATTTTTATGAATTCGCTTTCTTGTTTGTGTGTGTGTGTATGTGTGTGTTTGTTTGTCCGGTACAAATCTTGCAATCGATTTTTAACTAACTTCCCGACTAGCTAGACATTTGAAACTTTTAGAATACCTCAGAACGCTATGACAATGCATTATTTTAATACTTTTAGCCATCGTTAAGCAGAATTGAAAAACTTTTTTAGTTAATTTTGTTTCGAAGACTGGTGCAGCCATCTATCGGCCGGGGCGGGAACGAACAGTTAAACGCAAAGTTAACTTCCAATTAACTTCATTTTCTTTTGAAGTTGATGAGATACTTCAAAAAAATTTTAAAAGTATTTATTAATACATAGAATTTTCAAGTTTATATGATTCAACAGAAAATTTAAAAACATGGTACATAAAAAGTTCTTTTTTTTCTTGTAATTATTATTAAGTGACACCAACACTTGCTTAATACGATCCCAGTTCATCAAACCCTCTTTGAAATTTGCTTTTTTTTTTTGCCATATCAGACTATCGATTTTGCAAGTCTTTGAATGCGTCGCATTCACATTGAGTGTTTTCTTTGTAATGACCTTTCAAATTTCGTCAATACATTTTTATTTTACTAGTAAGCACGTGATCTCTGTCATTCAAGTGCCTACAAATTAGTTTCGTAAGACATATTGATATTCTTCCAATAGAGGTTTATAATTATTTTTTTAACGTTAAGTTCTACACATTCCACATCTTCGCCAGTAAAGAAGTCTAAATTCGATGTCACGATTCCTTTAATATGAACAAATTATAAACCGTTATCTTCCTACGTTGAAATGGCTGTGTTTGTGCAAAATTTCAAATTTTATTTTTTTATTGCTCTCTTTCAAAGGCCAATCGTAAGGGAACGGCCGCCATTAAAATTTACTTTTTTTACTTTTCATCATAGACATACGAAATTTTGTACATATACACATTTCACTATAAATAAATAGAATACCTTAAAAGAAATTTTCAATCTCATAATTTTAAGATTTTATAAAAATTTGAAATTTATAAAAAAAAAATTTTAAATGCTCCTTGCTACTTAATTTTTTAAATATTTTCCTCGATTTTGCATTTTAATCTCTTTAAACTGTATAAAAAAGAAATATGGGTATCGATTATTTAATCCCTCGAATAGTTAATTTTTGAGAGATTTTTTTTCTGAATTCCATCCCGATTTTCATCAAAATTTTGCCTTTTGAAAAGTAAAAAATCAAATTTAATTACCTTAATGAAGTCGAATTGTAAAATGCATACCCAGTTTTTTTGTAAACAGCATCAGTATTCTTCCTTATCAATTTCATGAATTTTGAAGAAAAATTAAGTAGCATGGAGCATTTTATAAATGTAAAAACCTTGAAAAATCTGATTTGAGTAAAACAGATTTAAAATTTATTACTACTACACTTACCCATTATAAATTACTTTGTAGTAGCTTCATGAATGATTTTTTACTTGAAAGAAATTATTTTGGTACTAATAATCTACAGAAATATATAAATTTTTTACAATAACACAATCATTATTACAATGACGAGATTTGCTCAAATAAAGGTCCACCGCTCCCTTAAACTGTTTTAGTTTTATTCTTGGATCATGGGATGAGAATTTAAGGCCCATTTAATAAACCGAAGGAGATTTCAAAAGACCGGAAGTAAAACTCAGAACCGGAAGTTAACTTCTGGAAAACTCAATTTTCAGTTACTTTTGAAAACGAGAAGGCTAATAGCTTTAAAAGTTTTCAATATATTTCAATGAAATTTTGCAAAAATGTCTTACATATTCCTGACTATGTTTTCACCTAAAAAGCTACGCTATACGTGTTAATTTAATCATTCTACATGTACCTGTATTTATAAAAAGATAATTTTTCAAGGAAATCAGTGTTTTTTCACTTTTTTTATTTTTTTCAGTAATTTTTAGATATATTGTAACACTTTTAGTTCAGAACACAGGAAAGTGTCACAGTAGTATATTGCGTAAAGGAAATTAAAATATATTTAGTTGAATTGAGAATAAGGTCACTGGCGTAAGCATTCAATTGTAATCAAAATTTGAAAAAAACATCCCCTGTATTTTAAAATGTTACGAAATTTTTACCAAAATTATATTTGCTTTCCTGATTTGATATCCCAATTGAACTAAAAATATCCGTATTTAATCTGTACTATATATTTCTGAAAAAAATACCCTCGAACTCAGGCCTTAAATGTTGTTTATGTAGTAGTATGTATGTAGTATGTGTTTAGTTATGTATTAATTTATCACCCAGAATTACTTAGTGTTTGAATGATAGAGCCGAAAAACGAAGAATTTTAGTGAAATGAATTAAATACTTTTTATCGTTAAATATTTAAAATAAACGATGAAAATAACCGCCTTTGAACGTCTTTGGTCGCAACGTAAAGCATTTGACTATGGTTGGTTTAAGGTATCCGTACACCTTCGGAAGTGATTTTTCGATTTTTCTTTTAATTTTTGTCTTTTTATCTACTTTTTAATAATGAGATGGAAGTTAAAACTTAGAAACTTGTATGGCTAGACTGTATAAGACGGTGAGGTAGATTTTTTGCCAATTTGGTGAAAATTTTGATTGCCAAGCTGAGGAGATTATGGCGCCAATGTTGTTTTCTTGCTGAAAATTTCTGGCGCGTTTATCATGTGAATAGCGGCCCGTCCCGACTTTGCCCGGGTTGAACAAAATATTATACCAATAAATTTTCAGTTGATAGCCAATAAATTGTAAATCTTGTTTTACCTTAATAATACCTTAAATTAATATTACGTTAGTTAATAATTAAAGTTAATTTTTAAAAAGAAAAAGGCGTGCAGGAGAACGGCTAGGTTTGAACCGCTAACGTCAGAACAGAAGCCCACCGCGATAGCACCACGCTAAGGATCGTTAAAATCGTCGGCACAAAAAGCGGTAGAGGACAGTAGCGGTAACAATGGAGATTGTTAGGATTAAGCCCTTAACTTTATTTCTAATGATCAGATATACATAATATATAGCCTATGTCCATCTGGAATAATGTACCTTTCAAACAGTGAAGGAATTTTTCAAATAGGTGCAGTGGTTCTGGAGATTACCCTCCGCATACAAAATCCCTCTCTTTATATATAAGTATAGATTACGCCCTCGCATGCGTTTTTGCTATTTTGTAATTAGCAAATTGATTGGCTAACTGAAGTAAAATTTAGCGGTTTATCGGAAATTAAATGTTAATTTAAACGGTTAAGTAAGTTTTGTAACATTGGGGGGGGGGCGTGCGTTTCTGCGGTTGATTTTTAATGTGGCGCTTGAAGTTACATGTACTTTAAATTCAGGATTGTGTTCTAGAGTGTAGTTTGTGACAAAATGAGTGACATGATTAAACTGAGGTTGTTGTTTAAGATGGTTATTATTCAATTTGACTTATCTACAAAACTAATATATATTTTCATGAATTGGATAATAAAGATATTAATTTTCTCTCGGGCATAGCGCGTTCTAGGGATAACATTCTGTTTATCGCTGAATCTGTAACAGTTTTAAGTATTGATGAAAATTTTCTTAAAATTCATTGTTATTTTCAATTCATACCAATGTAAACAAAAAAAACTAATGAATCTACAATGATGTTCGTAGTCTGTTCTTTTTATAAAATTTGAAGAGCAACTCTTCAAAATTTTAAGGTATTCCCTTGCACAACTTTTTACTGCAGAATGTTTTGCGTCAAGAGAAATGAAAATATTGATTTTGAAAAAAAAAAGCTAATTTCGGTTGCTTTGACAACTGATGTTAAAAGGACTGTTATCCGGCTCTTAGTGAAGTTAGAAACAGAATTGAAACAGATTTAGAAAGATAAAATATGAGGCTTCGATAGTCTATAAATATAAAACAGTTCCCTAACTGACTCATTTATTCACTGACTGACTGACTGGCATACAACGCATAGAGCAAACCGCTGGACCTAAAGGGCTGAAATTTTGCATGGCGATTCTTCTAATAGTGTAGGGGTGCACTAAGAAATATTTTTCAAAAATTCGTCTTAGATTTTTTTAAAATTAAATTTTTAAGCTGTTTTTTAAACTTTTTTTACGTTTGCATTTAAAATAATACATTGTGGGTTATAAAATTTATATCACAAGAAATATCATAAAAATTCCTTCAAAATGAAATTTTTTTCGAATTTTTACCTCCATTTCCTGATTTTTGGTGAATTTTTAAAGATTAATTTTTATAATTTTATTTATTAAATGCTGATCACGTGATTTCTTTTTCTGGTACTTTCAATAAATTTATCGTCACGTGCGTAACAACTAAATAGACAAAAAAAATATTTTTTTCTCTTTCTAATGCAGCAGACGAACAGCTTAAAAATTTAATTTAAAAAAATCTAAGAAGAATTTTTGAAAAATATTTCTTAGTGCACCCCTACACTATTAGAAGAATCGCCATGCAAAATTTCAGCCCTTTAGGTCCAGCGGTTTGGTCTGTGCGTTGTATGTCAGTCAGTCAGTCAGTGAATGAATGAGTCAGTTACGGAACTGTTTTATATATATAGACTACAAGTTTTGCCTAACAGGAAAACAGGCATAAAAAATAAAGTTACGCAGTACTTTATAAAATACAATAAAAAGGATTGTTAAATTTTCCAAAAACAAAGAACATCTGTAAAACGGTGAAGATCATTAAAGATAGCAGTATTAAAAACCATGATATGCAAGATTAAAAAGAGCAATATCCATCATGTTCCGACCGAAAGGTTAAACGGATGTGTGAGTTGTAGCTTTCTCTCTCAGGAACCCAAGGTTGTGTATTAGATGATTCGAAGGTAAAGAAATCTCGACACCATTTACCACCGTTTCTTAAACAAATAAATCTTCTGAAGGTTAATATCTCGTTAAATACAAATTCTGTACGATGCATTCCAATTTTTACAACACTCAAGCGAGTGGTCTTGTGGCCACGTTCGATGAGTTTAGGATTCACAAATCAACGAACTTGTTTGAGTACGTTCATGATCTTAATGCCCTTTTTGACGAATCTATGGAAACATATCAAGAAAGGCTGCCTTTGTAATCCACAGGGTTATAACATGTGGCGTGTTCATTCATTTCGTTATGTAGCGTATGTAGTGTATTCATACATTCAAATTCGTCGCCTTGCATTCTCAACTTATAACTGGGGTATTTTGAACATCTTAACCTTTATGTCGCGGGCTATTTTCATCGATTTTCTGAAGTACGCCAGACGTCACGAAAAGTCACGTAACATTTGAAGCTTTCACTGGAATTCAATAACAATCTTCGACGTATTCTGACCATTATCAGCAGTTTCAATTGATCGACATTATCACATAAACAAGCAATATATATAAAAAAAAAATTTAAAGTCAATTCCTACTTAGGTCAATAAAGAAAAATTTGAGTGTGAACTAATAGTAGGAATTGAAAAAAAGGATTGCCTGTAAGAACCTTGCTTACTGTGCGAAATTAGGAGGGGGGGGGGAAGAGAGAAAAAGTTTGTCAGGTTGGGGATTCGATCTCGCAACTTACAGGACGGGAGAAGCCCGCGATACCGCAGTGCTACCGTTTACACAGTAACAAGAGGGAAATTACTATTCAAGAGCAAGAGACGCTCTAGGTCTAAAACTAAAATTGATTAATTAAATTTAATTAATGAATTAATATTTGAAAAAACTGTATTAACATCAAGTGTCATCCACTACAAGTTTAAAAAAAATGTATTTGAACTTGAGTGGATGAATAAAAAGTACTTTTATTAACGATTGAAAATTTGAACAAGATATATATATAGAGAGTGTGAACTGATAGTAGGAATTGAAAAATAGCTATGAAGCAGCTTAAAAACAAAGCAGTGTAGCTTAAAGTAAAATTTAGAGGATCGGTTCGCTCATGAATAAGCTATTTTGAAGCGCATGACATTGTACCAGAAAAAAGTACGGACTAAGTGCAGACGGAATTTTCCGTTAACCGCAAGTAGAGTGTTTGAAGCAATTGCGCAACACTGACGAGAGCTCTTGATACGATAACGAACAAGTGTTTCATTAGTGATCGAGCCTTTTGCATTTTGTCTTCAGGAATCTGTAAATCAGCATGCAAGTAATAAGATAGAAACGTAGCAACTGGCAGTTGAATTCGGATTCTATTTCGAACATGTGGGAATTGACGTATAAACCTCTGGCGGCAACATGACCAGAGAAAGGCAAACAATATTCAGTTTCGAAAACACGGTAAGGCTTATTAGAGTTAGGAGCAAGAAAACAGGATGTCGGCGAGCGAAGAAATATATTGCAATATACAGTGAACTAATCTCTTTTCTAGTAACCGAAAGGCCCAACCTCTATTTTCAATGTCAGGGCTAAAAGGTGTTACTATAGGACTGTTCTTTTCTTAACACAATAAAACTGGAAAAGGCGAAGCATCAGCAATTGGATCAATATCGTTTAACGTCAGTACATTTGCCGTTTAGTGGAACTTGATCCCTCCAGTACATAAAATTTATTGAAAAAAAAACTCAATCCATTCTGCACCTGCCTCCAATTTAATCATTTTTCTGAGCAGCATATCAAAAACACCCCCTATATTCGTATTTTTAGTTATATATATACACATACTAGCTGAAAACCCGCACTTCGCTACGGAGTACATTCAAATTAAATACAACGGTCAATGTATGCAAATAATGCCAAAAACATATATATATATATATATATATATATATATATATATATATATATATATATATATATATATATATATATATATATATATATATATATATATATATAATAAATACGACGATAAATGTATACAATTGATGTAATATATATATATATATATATATATATCGTAAGGGATATTTTTTGGATAATATCTGTTCGTCTGCTGCATTAGAAAAAAAAGAAATATATTTCTGTCTATTTAGTTGTTATGCACGTGACGATAAATTTTTTGAAAGTACCAGAAAAAAAAAATCACGTGATCAGCGTTTAATAAATTAAATTATAAAAATGAATCTTTAAAAATTCACCAAAAATCAGTAAATCGGGGTAAAGATTCGAAGAAGACTTCATTTTAAAGATGATTTCATTTTTATTAAAGATTTCGTTTTTATGATCTTTCTCGTGATATAAATTTTATAACCCTCAAATTACTATTTTAAATGCAAACTTAAAAAAATGTTACTAAAACAGCTTAAAAATTCAATTTAAAAAAAAATCTAAGAAGAATTTTTCAAAAATCTCTCTTAGTGCACCCCTACACCATAAGAAGAATCGCCATGCAAAATTTCAGCCCTTTAGGTCCAGTGGTTTGGTCTGTGCGTTGTATGTCAGTGAGTCAGTTACGGAACTGTTTTAAATATATAGATATAATTTTTCTTAATTTAAGGTATTTGCCTATGTTCGGAGCACTTTTTTTTCAAAACTGTACAGTACTGATTAAATACAGATATTTTTAGTTGAAATGGGATATAAAATCATGAAAACGAATGTAAGTCTGGTAAAAATTTCCTAACATTTTAAAACAGAGAGAATATTTTTAATTAATTTTCAGTACAATTGAGAACAATATAAACATGCCACAATGTTACAAGTTGTTAGTAAACAATTTTGACAACAATGAATCATTTTGTGCTAATTGTAAAATCTTCTATTGTGTTTTTTCATGCCTGTTTTTCAGTGGTATTCACAGTTTACACGCTTCGAAAACAGCACCTTGATGCATTTGATGTTAGTCCTACCCTTCGAATTTGTTCTTTCCGATACTCTGCAATTTTTCCCTCTTCTAGAAATACTGCTCGTTCGGGACGAACACTAATGCGTGTAAATCCTTAAAAAGATGATCAAATACTACTTCACCCACATTAGCTAAAAAGACAACTATTTCGATATCTTGTGTTGTTCGCGTTTCTTGCCTTCGTTTCTTATGCGGCTTCCATTGTTCCTCAGACCTGAACTTAAGATTCTCTCCGCATAATCTAGGGTTCAGCTGAGTCTGAGGATACTCAGTCACGTGACAAGCAATGATTAGCTTGGAATTGAGAAACTCTATTTTAATCTTCATATTAGATAAAAATCAATAACATGGGTAATTTTCTGTAAAACCATCACATAATTTATAAATGAACAAACTTTCATAAAACAGTAGTACTCACGCACATAACAGTTCACAACATCCACTGGCTTCCTCGGCCGCCGAACGCATCAAGCCTAACTGTTACATTAGTCAAACGCTTCGAGCTTAACTGTTACATTAGTGAACCGCTTCGAGCGTAATTGTTAGGGCCTGTTCACATAGGAGTCCTTCGCGTAGCGTTAAGGGAAAGATGACGTTGAGACGAAAATAAACCAATCATAGGCGTTAAATTTTCATTGCTAATCGATTGGAGGCCTATGATTGGTTTATTTTCGTCTCAACGCCATCTTTTCCTTAACGCAACGCAACGGACTCCTATGTGAACAGGCCCTTACACTAGTTGAACGCTTCGACCTTACATTAGTCGAGCTTACATTAGAACTGTTACATTAGTCAAACCGTTTCAAGCGTAATTTTTATGTTAGTCGAACGTTTCGAGCTTAACTGTTACATTAGTTGAACGCTTCGAGCCTAATTTTTGCACTAGTTGAACGCTTCGAACCTAATTTTTGCACTAGTTGAACGCTTCGAGACTAAGGGCCTGTTCACATAGGAGTCCGTTGCGTTGCGTTAAGGAAAAGATGACGTTGAGACGAAAATAAACCAATCATATTCGTTAAAAATTTCATTGCTAATCTTTTGGAGGTATATGATTGGTTTACTTTCGTCTCAACGTCATCTTTTCCTTAACGCAACGCAACGGACTCCTATGTGAACAGGCCACATAGGAGTCCGTTGCGTTGCGTTAAGGAAAAGATGACGTTGAGACGAAAATAAACCAATCATATTCGTTAAAAATTTCATTGCTAATCTTTTGGAGGTATATGATTGGTTTACTTTCGTCTCAACGTCATCTTTTCCTTAACGCAACGCAACGGACTCCTATGTGAACAGGCCCTAACTGTTACACAAGTTGAACGCTTCGAGCCTAAGTGTTACACTAGTCGAACGCTTCGAGCCGAACTACGAAAGCTGAACCTCCCTCCAATCGCCTTTCATACCTGATCTAGTCAATTGAAAATCTTGTTTGAAGGTGTGAAATTTGTCTTTATTGAAATGAGGTGTTACTCGCGATATATCGATATAATGATGTCAAACAAACTAAAAAAAAAATATTAAAACAGAAATCCATTTAAGAATTTTATAGTACAGCGAAGATAAAGCAAAGACCACATGTACTATAGTTAATTTGGCCCTTACATGTCTCATTAATTTCAATACATAAATAATATTAAAATCATTGTGTTATATAAAAATTTTAATTTTCAATCAGACAGTTTAAACGTTTCAACCTTCTGCATACAGTGCGTAATTGTAAAAACAAGCACAAATCGTTTATCCAGTCATCGTAAAAGATTACTAATATATTTCAAATTAACTGCAGTAAAGATATGAATGCCGGCGAAAGCAATTTCAGTATAATTATTTCCCCCCAAAATGAAAAATAAAACACGTCCATTTATTAAAAATATGTTTTTAGCATTTCCTCTAGATATTACAATGAAGTGCTAGATTTGTTATTAAAGTTGGAAATTTTGCGATATTGCCTGAAAACATTATAAACTTTGGCTGATAAAAAGCCGAAGCCGAACAGATCGACACAAGATCTAAGAAACAAAAGTTATTTATCGATCTCTGAGAATAATTTTCGCACCTCATTCCTGACACATACTACCAAAATAATAAAAATATTGGATTCTGGCCTGACCACAAGAGGAATAAGAAGATAAATCAACGATAAATTATTCTGAAGAATAATATAAATGTTGCACAATCTGATTTTATTTTTCGCAAGTCACACATTCTTTTCCATGTAAGGATTTCTATTGATCTTTACATAATAAAGTAACAATCATATATTAATTCAATTTTCGTCAATATATATATATATATATATATATATATATATATATATACACTCTGTCACTAAAAAATATTTGCAGCCAGAAGAAATCGATCTACTATCACGAAACTTGGCAGGAATGTAGTCTGGTAAGAGATATGCA
>OU015492.1:218283545-218289950 GCA_907164885.2 Dolomedes plantarius | reverse complement strand
TTTCTTAACATCGGATAATTCGAACTTCGGATAATTCGAACTTTTTTCTGAGAACCTTTGAGTTCGAATTAACGAGCGTCCACTGTATTTTGAATATGAGTTGTAGAGCCTGACATTGCGCTTCTGGTTTCAAGAGAAACACTGCACCCATCTCATTAAGTAAAAATCCGTCACAGATATTTGACCAATATTTGACCAAGAAATGTTTGTATGAGTTTAATGTATTAAGATTTGCAACTTTTAAAATTATTTTTACTACTGTTTTTATTCATTTTATGTTTTTTTAATTCTATGTCCTAATAAAAATGTTCATCTCTATAAATGCGCAAAACCATTTATTAAAATAACCAGCGATACATTTTTACCAATATTTATTATAAGGTAGTGCCTATGAGATTATTGAGCCAGAAATAAAGTCTCAAAAACGACTTAAAATGCCTAGAGTTCGGAGGGGGTCCGCAAAAAGAAATGTCGTTCAAAAGGGGGTCCGCGGACTACATAAGTTTAAGGACCCAGGGTCTAAAGATCAATATTAAGGGAATAAGGGATCTTCAATATCATTCTTCTTTAATTTTCAATATTTTACTCTAATATACCACATGAATATAATTAATATTATTTTCTACTACATTGAAGATACTTAAAATTCACAAATAAGTATTTTGTGGAAGAATTAGACCTGCTTATCAAAAAATTCTTCAAAAATGCTAGAATTATTCAAAATGCTCCATGCGTATTCATTTTCTTCTGATATCTTCCAAATTTCTCAGAATTGTTAATTGAAGTGTTTGGTACAAAGCTGTTTATAATTCTTTGAAATCATAAATATTTTTCAAATTTATAGACCATAAAATAAGGCAAAAACATAAAAAAAATAACAGGCAGATTAGAAAAAAATTATTTAAGACTTTAGTTTCCTAGAAAAAAAAATAAATGCACATTTCTATTTATATACATAGTAGCTGAAAACCCGCGCTTCGCTAGTACATTGAAATTAAATACAACGGTCAATGTATGCAATTAATTCCAAAAAAAAAATAAATATATATATATTTATAATAAATACGACGATCAATGTATACAATTGATGTAAAAAAACATATTAATAAAAAAAATCGTAAGGGAAATTTTTATAGATAAAATAAAGTCCAATCGTCTGCCGCATTAGCAAGAAAAATTATTTTTTTGTCTATTTTTTTTTGCACGTGACGATAAATTTATTTAAAGTACCAGAAAAAGAAATCACGTGATCAGCATTTAATAAATTGAATTCTAAAAATTAATCTTTAAAAATTCACCAAAAATCAGGAAATGGAGGTAAAAATTCGAAAAAAATTTCATTTTGAAGTAATTTTTATGATCTTTCTCGTGTTATAAATTTTATAACCCTCAATGTATTATTTTAAATGCAAAAGTAAAAAAAGTTTAAAAAACAGCTTAAAAATTTAATTTAAAAAAAATCTAAGAAGAATTTTTGAAAAACCTTTCTTAGTGCACCCCTACACTATTAGAAGAATCGCCATGCAAAATTTCAGCCCTTTAGGTCCAGCGGTTTGGTCTGTGGGTTGTCAGTCAGTCAGTCAGTGAATGAATGAGTCAGTTACTGAACTGTTTTATATATATAGATTGTAAACTTATAATGAAAAATTTAAAGACTCCAATTAATATAGATTGCGCACGGAACATTTTGAATAACCTTAGCATTTTGAAAACCAGTCATTATTTTGCAAAAAAATTCCTTATTTCGAAATCTAAGGGTTTTCAATGTAGTAAAAAAAGAAAATTAATTATTCTCATTTTGTATATAGAGCTAAAAATTGAAAATTTAAAAAATACTAGTTTTGCGGTCTCTTGCCCCCTTAAACAAAATAATACAATCTTTCTTATTTACACAGGAGAAAATTCGTCATTAATCTACTCGTTTTTATATCAACTTTTTGATAAACTTCCTTCTAATAAGTCATTTTCTTTTCCTTGTTTAAAAGTCCATGAAACAGCAATAAAAACTAGCTTGTCTGTAACTTGATAAAACTTTTCTTTCCTAACGTGTTTTTTTTTTTTCATTTTTTTTCTTTTATGCATGCTGCTGTGCACAAATGGAAATTGAATCCAATACTTTTACTTGTGCGCGAGAAGTTCTACGTTGTTCCTTCAAATCTAATTTTCGATTTGTTCTTCCGATTTCCACGTTCACGGAAAAGACAAGATTAAAACACATTTGTTTAGTAAATTTTTATTTCTGGAAAAAGAAAAGAAAAAACCGACATCTTAGTTTTACGTGCTTTTTCCTTTCAACGTTTAGGTACTTCGCTTTTCTTGTACAATAAGATTGAGCGCTAATCTTATTAAATCTATATTAATCTTATTATTGAGGACAAAAGCAACAATGCAATGCATCCAAATTAGATTTTGATTTTTCTTTTGTAGGAGGAGTGATAATTTAATAGATTTTGTGGGGACTTGATGTTTGCCTCTTATGTTTGTTTCCTAGTAAAAAGTATTCCTTCTTAACCTTTAGCTTACGGGGTTCATAGTTTTCCGATTCCCTCTTTAGAACCCCCTTTGTAAGAACGGCTATTAAGAGGGATATATATATATATATATATATATATATATATATATACAGAGGCTGTTCACAAATTTTTTAGACGATGTATATTGTATTCACAAAACTAAATTACATAAAATTCTTGTGTTTTAAATGTTCTATTTGACATCCCTTATTCTGAACTATCTTTCGACACCGCAATTTCCAGGATAATAATGCCTTTTGAAGTGTCAGAAGAGGTATTCTAACCCATTCCTCCTGAACAGCTTTCCAGAGTCCTGTAAGGGTTTTGGGACGACGTTTGGATAATTCAGATTTTAAAAGTCCGAAATCACAAAAATCCATAGGTGATACATCGGGAGATTTGGTAGAGATATCAGTGAAGGGTATGGCCTTGATACCAGTTTTTTTTTCCATTTCTTTTAGGAAATTTACAGTGGATTTTGATGTGTGACTGCTAGCTTTGTCCCGATGGAGTCTCACAGATTGATGGCGCTGTGGGTAAAGCGATGGTATTTCATTCAGAGAAATTGGCGATAAAATATGTTCCTGATAGTATTTGGAGTTAATCTTGACATTTTTTCCACTCTCTTTATTTTTAACTTGCCATTATAAGAAAAACCAACAACAATCATGAATCCCTTAGAAAAACTTTCTTTCGATTCTTTGAACCATGTACTTAAATTTTTTTCTCCCCTTTTATGATAATAAATGGCTCTTTTTTTGTTGCAATCATTAAAATACACCCATGATTCATCTATTGTGACAATTTTTTTCCATTTTTCTTTGGATAAGTGTTTCTCATATAGAATTCTGCAGCGTGTCCCGCGTTCAGCGATATGATTTGGAAGAAGACGATGCACATTGCGTTTTTTCGCTTTCTTAAGATTTAAATCAATGTTTATCATTTTGTTTATAGTGGACACCGAGCATTTTAATGATTTTGCAACTGTCCTTTGACTAGGGGGATTTTCTTTTAACATTAAACAACGTACCTTTGCAATACTCAAAGATGTCCGTTTTTTCCTTGGATACTTGTTTGGAATTTTTTCCCACTTGAGGCTCCAATTTGACGTTTTTTTTTCCTTTCTTGTTGACGATATCACCTATCGACGGTTTAGATATCACAAAACCATTACTCTCACGTCGTTTTTTGATAACGGAGTATGCATATTTCTCTTCGGAAAGAGCATAAATGTAGCCTTCGAACCACTGCTTTGTTAAAAATGCCCTTTTGAATAAAAACAAAACTTTCAAGCCGCAGACGATAATGTTGACTTTTAAAAACATAGTACAATTGCAATTATTTTTTTTGCAGCAAACGATTTTTCATTACCGCTTACCAAAATCGTCTAAAAATGTGCGAACAACCTCTGTATATATATATGCTAGCCGTTTTTAAATATAGCAGGTTAATTCAAATTAAATCTAATAGAACATATTAAAGAATATAGTGCAGTTAATATAGTAGTTTGAGGAACATATCTTTAACTGTATTATAATATTTTTTTGAATAATGCCCAATCGTCTGCCGCATTAGCAAGAAAAAAAACATTTTTTTCGTGACGCAAAATTAGTTTAAATTAGAACAAAAAGAAAAGAAACCACGTGATCAGCATTTAATAAATTAAATTCTAAAAATTAATATTTAAAATTTACCAAAAGTCAGACAAGGGAGGTAAACATTCGAAAAAGATTTCATTTGAAAGGACTTTTTATGATCTTTCTCGGGATATAAATTTTATAAATCTCAGATTATTATTTGAAATGCAAACTTTAAAAAATATTACAAAAACAGCTTAAAATTTTAATTTAAGAAAAATCTAAGAATTTTTCAAAAATCTTTCTTAGTGCAACCCTACACTATAACAAGAATCGCCAGGCAAAATGTCAGCCCTTTAGGTCCAACGGTCTGGTTTGTGCTTTATCTCTCAGTCAGTCAGTCAGTTACGGTCCTGTTTTATATATATAGACTAGCTGAAAACCCGTACTTCGCTACGGAGTACATTCAAATTAAATACAACGGTGAATGTCTGCAATTCATGCCAAATATATATATATATATATATATTATATGATAAATGCGACGATCAATGTATACAATTGATGTAATATATATATATATATATATATATATATATATATATATATATATATATATATATATATATATTTATAAGAAAATCGTAAAGGATAATTTTATAGACAAAATAATGTAGAGGAAAATATTCAGATTAAATCTAATATAAAGAATACTAAAGAATATAGTACAGTTAATATAGTACAGTTTGTAGTACACTTCTTTTACTGTATTTCAATATTTTTTTGGATAATGTCCAATCGTCTGCCGCATTAGCAAGGAAAAAAAATATTTTTTGTTTATTTAGTTGTTATGCACGTGACGATAAATTTATTTAAAGTACCAGAAAAAGAAATCACGTGATCGGCATTTAATAAATTAAATTCTAACCATTAATGTTTAAAAATTCACCAAAGATCAGGAAATGGAGGTAAAGTTTCGAAAAAAATTTCATTTTAAAGGAATTTTTAGGATCTTTCTCGTGATATAAATTTTATAACCCTCAATGTATTATTTTAAATGCAAACGTAAAAAAAGTTAAGAAAACAGCTTAAAAATTTAATTTTAAAAAATCTAAGAAGAATTTTTAAAAAATCTCTCTTAGTGCATCCGTACACCATGCCATAATCGCCATGCAAAATTTCAGCCCTTTAGGTCCAGCGGTTTGGTCTGTGCGTTGTATGTCAGTGAGTCAGTTACGGAACTTATATATATAGATGACACACAGTTCCATTTTGTTCATCAGAGACCATTTTATGCTTGTATCCTGATGCAACATTATGGAACGAATAAAGTTCTTTCATACCCAAACTTAAAGAAAAATGCGCCTATCATGCAACCTATCATTTGGTCGAATTCGCGGGGTCATGAATTCCCTGCTGAACATTTCCTTTTTTAAACCATCAGTTGGAAAATTATATCTTTCGAACGAAACTGGATTTTTCTGCGTTCTCTAAAGAAGCTGGGGAAGGCACTCCGAAAAATAAACGCGGTGACGAGAAGATCGTAAAATTGTATAATAAGCATTTGTTTTCTATTTTTCCTGGGGTTCACCTAATGCAAAATTGTTATGTGAAGTTTATAAGATATTTACTGCAAAAGAGATTGGGTTTTTTTTTCAACGCAATTTGTTAGGGCAGAAATGTTTTGCCGCCGTCTCCAAGTTTCGCAGGCGAGGCACATACGGGGAAGGCTTCTGTTCTGTCTGCCGTGTAGAGAAATATTATGCTAAGAGATGGCGCTACAATCCCATCTGTTTTTGATTTTATTCTCAGAAATGTTTGGAATTTAGAATGCGCTTTTCTCTTCTTGTTGCTACAGTGTTGAATCAGTTTTAAAGTGTAGTTTTCTTTGAAGGGGATTAAGATCCCATAATATATCTATTCTTTTGAATTTAGTTAATTTTAGAGGCTTTCCAGCCTATTATCATCTTCTTGTAAATATGTAAATATTAAATTCATTAAAAAACATGCAACAAATGATTTAAACTTCGCATCACTTTCGTTTTGAAGTTTTTCTCACTCCTTAAATTAGTTTCTAGTAGAACATAGTAGTCAAATTCATTCAGCCGTTTAATGCCTTCGCGAAATGTGACACAAGGAGGAACATTGTTAAAAGAAAACGCGTGGTGGAAAATATGCCTTGCCTGTGGACAGGCTGTGCCTAATGAGTTAAAATGGCGAAAAGAATTCGCTGTGGAATATTTAAATTGGAAAAAGGAGCGAATAAATGTGCGAAAGTATTTAATGAACCGTGTAACAAACATTTTATTTATGTA
>OU015492.1:218256045-218276045 GCA_907164885.2 Dolomedes plantarius | reverse complement strand
CTATTCCCTTAAGTGAAACTTTAATATAAAAACAAATCATAAGCGATTAATTATAAGTGCCAAAATAAAACTCACTTTAGTGAATATTTGAAAACTTGAAGTGGCTTTCGTTTCATTGCTTCTTCACTGCTGACGCTGTTATGGGTGAAAGAAAACGTGCTAATACACACGTCGCTTAGCTCGTAAAATAATCGGGCGGATAGTTTGAAAAATATCGCAGATGGGCTAACGTGCGCCTATGGCCAACATGCCCCGGTCTACCCTATAACGTAAATGAGGTAAATTTGTATAGGGGGATTCACTCGAAAGTGTTCTCGAATATTCTGTAATCTAGCGATCTGGGATGAAGCGATCTGAACGAAAGAACGTACAAACGAAAGAATGTGCTCCTCAATAGATTGCGTATCACATCGCATTGCATGGTTCTCGGATGAGGCAACGTTTCCATATCTCGGGTTATGTTAACTTCCAAATCACCCGTGTAGGGGCAGCTGAATATCCCTTTGCCACTGAACAATCAAAATGCGTTAAATACCCTGACGTATGTGTTATTGAATGCATTCCACCCGAAGGGATCTTCGTTCTCTGCCAGACACATTTCGAGGCGGCGCTCCGTGTTTTTGAACGCATTGGCAAGGATATCATGAGAAATAGCAGCAATTTCCGATTAGATACTTTCCTTCACATCTTCCACAGCGCAAGACATTTTCCGATAGACTTTCCCGAGACGAAGAAGGTCTGGTGGTGTCAGATCCGGCGACCGTGGGGGCCAAAACTCATTTGAAATGATGCCGTTGCCGATGAAGGGTTCCATTTCGGCCATGCTCCTTTCCGATGTCTGACACGTTGCTCTATCCTAATACAAGTAACCTTCCGTTAACTCACGATAACCCAGTTGATTCACGAACTCACTCCATATTCCTGAACGAATTTCAAAGGATATCCGGGGTAGGGGGAAAGCAACAATATTTCAATGGAGTTTTTCCTTCAAATCATCTACAGTGCTTGTTCAAATATATTTTTCCCGAAGCAAGAAGTATGGTGGTGTCAGATCCGACAGTCGTGGCGGCCAAAGAACACATGAAGTGACCCTGTTGCCGAAGATTGACCCCATTTTTGCCATGCTCCTCCCATATGTGGTACGTGTTGCTCAGAAAATTTACAGAAAGTAATCTTCCGTTAACTCGAGATCAGCCAGTTCATTCACGAACTCTTCAAAAATTTTCATCGGTGAAAGAAAATGGACGCCTGTGATGCGCAACCGAGACGTCACGCACCCCACACAAACTCTTTACTGATGCTACAGTCTTTGGTGAGTGGCAAAGGGATATTCAGCGGCCACCATACGGGTGATTTGCGAGTTAACATAACCCGAGAAATGGAACGACGCCTCATACGAAAACCATGCGATATGATGCGATGTGTTACTGAGGAGCACAGTGTACCTTCTTTCGTTGGCACTGCTTCGAGAGTAATTACAAAATATTAAGGACCTATATATATATATATATATATATATATATATATATATATATATATATATATATATTCATATATATATATATATATATATATTATATATATATCTATACATATATATATATATATATATATATATATATGAATATATATATATATATATATATATATTCACATATATATATATATATATATATATATATATATATATATATATATATATATATATATATATATATATATATATGTGTGTGTGTGTGTGTGTGTGTGTGTGTGTGTGTGTGTGTAAGCCCGGTGGCGTAGTGATTAAAAGCGTCAAGCTGCCACACAACAGATCGAGGGTTCGGTCCTGCGACTGGACAAGGTAGGCTCAGCTTTCATCCCTTGAGTGGGTCGATAAAATGCGGACCAAACATGCTTCGAAACTAAAATCCGATGGTCCCACGTCAGGTTGACCACCTGACTGAGACATATGCTGTATGGCACATACAAGCCCACGTTCAAGAATATATATATAAATATATGTACATATATATGTGTGTGTGCGCGTGATATTTTTCACCCTGTGTGTTATTAAAAGTGTCCTGCGAATATGTCGGATTTAATATGACAGCTCCTCTTCTGGATTTTTTTCATAACCCTTGGACGCGGAAAGAAAGGAAGTAGGTGTCTAGCAACACAACATTTACCATCAGAAATTCTCGGCAAATGTCGAGGATAAAGGTTTTCCGAAAATAAGAAACACAAAGCAGAATCATAAAAATTCCGCATGGGAAATTTTTCTGCATACATCCGAATATGTTTGGAGGCGCGTTCAATATCTGTGGTTTGCATGAGACACGTGGACACTGAAATATACAGTGACCACCGCTTATAGTGATCAGTGGTTATAAGAATTAATCGTTTATAAGAATCAATATCGCAAAAACAAAAACAAATGTATTATTTCCATGTTAAAATTTTCGCTTTAAAGAATCAATCCACCGGTTTTAAGAATCAGCTGACACTCTTCGCTTTCCTTTCATTTTTCCAAAAAAGCAACTTAAACCCTCAAAAGGCACGAAGTTCTTTTTATTTATGTTTTTTAAAGAAAGAGTGATAAGATGGGATGGAATACAGTAAAATGCGTTCCTTTCTTTGTTAGACATAACATAATAGTTTCCCCTTAAACGCTTTAGCACATCACTGTCCTATTAGCTTGACGCGTGGGCATATTTACCCGTCCGGATCCGATTTCACTTTTCTCCACTGACAAACAAAGGCAGAAACTCTTTTTTCCCACCTCCCACATCCCGGTTGCGGCTTCCTGGATCCTGAAACACATAAATCTTCGGCGAAGTGTCCACTATAACTTAGGCAAACCTAACATTAGTAGATTCAGCACGTTATCAAACCGTCAAACGTAAGCTAGAAGGTGAATCTTCGTCTGAGACTATTGGTATTGAAAGAGGTATAAACAGCCTCTTGAAAACTCCATTACGTCAAACTGCCATAGAAAATTTTTACTTGCTCCCTCCCTGTAGTTGAAATGTTAAAACTGTTAAGCAGGTATGTTGTAACAAATATTGGATTTTTTTCTTCTCTTACTATAATTATGTGTATCTACTTATAAGTCTAGAAATTAAGATGTATTTTTAAAATTATAAAACATAATTTTAATAAAAGATAACGTAAATTAAAGAGTATTTTATGGTAAATTATCTAATATATGTATATATAGGTGTGTGTGTGCCTGTCCAAAAACCTAAATTCCGGCTATAAGAATCAACCGCTTATAAGAATCAAAAACAGTAATAACAAACGTGATTCTTATAAACAGAAATCACTGTATATCTATCTATATCTATATATATATATATATATATATATATATATATATATATATATATATATATATATATATATATATATATATATATATATTTTCTGAAGTTCCTTTTAACTTCAAACTTTTATACTTTTTTACTTTTTAATTACTTAAAAAGTAAATTACTTAACGTGTCGCCAGGTTTAATACAGTCGCAGAAAGAAATTGGATAATGAATAAATTATTCGCGTCATTTTTTATTATGTCCTTCGAAAAACGCGAGCACTAAAAAATGCAGCAAGCATTAATGATCAATAGGCAATAAAAAAACCTCGGAACAGCTTGTTAATGATCAAAATTTTTGTTAATCACTTTCATATTTCGGGTATTTAATGAGGACATCGCAACAGAAATACCTTCTCGTGTTACTGTCTAATGCAGTTACGATAATTGCTTTGCGGAACAAAAAAGCTTCTAAATGATCATTAAGAAAATGATTGGAATGATTTTGATTACAAGATGCTTCGTCAGAAACAAAAAGATGATAAGCATAGGATTATGGCATTCAAAGATGTTTATAGGTATTAGATATTTATTAGTGTACATTAACGTAAAAACTAAATGAAGCGCTTTCCTGAAGATGACGTCATACCTCGAGATCACTCACTTCGTTTAGGTGGCTGACATAGTATCGTTCACCTATGGATTTATACTATGGCGTCACTGCTTTCGTGACTTATTCGGAATCGGTGGCAACGGGGAAATTTCGGGTTTCTGATAGCACACGGGGTTGAGAAAATTTTCTAAAAGCTAAAAGAAACCTAAAGGAAGCACTTTCCTGAAGTCTTCAGATCGGCGTATCGCACACATGGCGGAGACCGTATTTCCCCGATCTCCTCGGGATTAAAAAAACTTCGCGAATTCGAGTACCCTTGCGGCTTTGCGACAACCCACGAGTGAGGGGCACGTAGGATCATCACGAAAGCTCCGTGTTTGTTCGATCGGTAGCTGGAAAATCGTTGATTTCGATGCACTGGCGTCACCGCTTTCACGGAGAATTCGGCATCAGGGATGAAGATGCAGGTATTCTTCGACTTACAACCACTCGCGACCGGTCCTTACGACCTCACGACCACTTACGACCGCTCGCTTTTACGATAGAAATTTTTATTTATTTTTACCTTTTTGTTCCTTGAATGCACAGTACATACCTTAGATAACACTTGCAACGTATCTTCTGTAGCAAATTCTGGACTATTGGATTGTACTAACATAATAAGTAGTGATGGTGAAGAATAATTTATGCCTTCTAAATAAAGAACAATGTATTTTATATTACGTATGTATGTATGAAAGTAAAAAATATATGTATGCACATATGCAAAAAATTTTTTGTTTGAAACTCGAACACAGAATTGGATGTCTATAATTAGACCGGTGATTCCCAACCTTTTTTCGGTTTTGGAATCCTCGAGAATAAGATTAGAAACTCGTGGCACCTTTGCCAGAATTTTTGCGTTTTCAGTTTCTTAAAATATTTAATTAAATTGCAATATATTTCAGGAACATGTTAAATTTAAGTTCAAACAAATACTGACTCCATGCCATTATTTATTCATTTATTGAAAGGATATCAGTAACAAATATTAGAATACGGTATATTAGCACAGTTTCAAAAATAGCCATTTGATTTATCACAGTATGACACTAGACGATAATCGATGCTGGCAAGGGTGGGTCAACAACGACAGATTTAAGCGTCAGGAGGGTAGCGGTAGACCTTGTACCACTAAATAACTGGAAGACAGAGCAATTGTCAGAGCGGCTGCCACGTCACCGGATTCGTCGTTATCAATTATCCGACGTACACAAGTGTCCAAAATGACCATTGACAGACGACTGACAGAACGAAATCCGACCATTATGCCGCTCAACCCTGACGCCTGTACTCTGGGAAGTCTGATTACAGTGTTCCTTAACTCTATCAACTTGGAACTGAGCTCACTGAATAGTCTTTAGTGTCAAGTCCCGTTTCCAACCATGTCCTGACGACCACCGAAGACATGCCTGGAGAAGTCCAGATCTGCGTGGAGATCTTGCCCTTCGAATCGCACGCCACAGGACCACAACAAAGCGTTACGGTCTGGGGGACCATTTCCTTGGACAGCCGGATCCCTTTGGTTGCATTAGTGACTCACTTACAGCATAGAGGTACGTAGACGACATTCTGTGACCCGTTTTGTTGCCTTTCCTCTTATGCAACCTCGGACTTCATTTTCAACATAATAATGCACATGTTACTATGTATTGTATTTAAGCAACAATTCCTTACCTAAATAAGCCGTCTGATCTCTCCCCTATAGAGTACATTTGGGACGTGATGGGAAAGCAATTGCAACTATCCAAGAATGCTGCCTATTTAGCCCAACAATTGGATAAATCCCGCAGGACATCATGAGGGAACTTTATCAGTCTATGCCACTCAAGGTGACAGCTTGCACCCTGGCTAGAGTTGGACCAACGCCGTATTGACTTCACTTTGAAACTGAATCTCACTTTGTAGACACCATCAAACACTGAATAAATCATTCAATTGTTGGGATATTTTAATCTTTTTTTTTTCCTGTGCCTGTTGTTCACTTCCACCAATATTTGCTACAATGGGACAACTTCTTCTTGGTACGTCGATTTTGTTTGTTATAGAGTGTATTACTATCTGTCATTAGCAGTTATCTTTAACAGCATGCTTATCTTTAAAGATATCAGTGAAAGATATCAGAATCCCATGCTGTTAAAGATAAAAACATGGGATGAGACATTTCAACTATTTTGGTAGATCTGAAACTAACATACAGTGCAATATGAACCGCTCACTTACCAAACAGACTTGGTCCATTAAACAAAAAGTGGAGAATAGGACTAAAATAATAGGCATTGTTTTTTAAAACGCCTCTGAAAATAGAAATTCAAATACCCATTGTAGCATGTATTAGTGCAGATAGAGATTTTATCTGATGATCTATAATTGGCGTGTGAATGACTGATAAGGTAGGTGTCCCAAATATCGCCTACTCTAACTTCTTTTCAACATTTCATCCACTTTTATAGTTTTGATTAGGCTGGAAACTCAAAGAACATCCCTAAGAACTATTTCCTTTGGTATCCTGAGATCAACCAGCTCCAAAACCAGTGCCAGTTTTAGTTATGTAGCTAAATTGAAAAAAATTGAAATTTCCAGTGAATTCCAGAGCGGTTCCTAATACGGCCTACCTCTGTTCCTCTTATTGCCTACCAGGCGAAATGAGGAGCCATGTTTAAAGGCGTTGCTAGCAAAGTCTCTGTTTAATGACCTTTCAAACGGTATAAGCAAAATTAGAACTTGGATGCACCTACCTGGTCATTCACTGGATTCTAATACTTTGGAGACAAAATTTACGAAGACAACACAACTTCAGACGCCATATAGTTTCTGTTGTCAGTCATAAGAGCGTTGTCGCTACCGCCGCTGTTAGTACAAACCCCCGAACTAAGAAGTTACTGAATTTTCTCATACATAGCGCGAATCTTACTTTAGATACACGAGTAGGCGATATGAGGCACAGGGGTGATATTTGGGGCACTCACCCTATCGTAATACGTGAATATGAAGAGCAATTAATTCACGAAAGGGGACAATATATTTCATCCTAATGAAATATTTGTCCAAATATTATTTCTTCAATCTCTAAGAGGTGTCCCCAGGGAAATAATTTCTGCTGAATACCATCAAAAATTGTTCTACTGCAACAATCGAGAACATAGTTTACTTTGTAACCTTGGAAACGGGGGGCTTCCCCAGGGGTTGTTCGAGAAGAAATGGTAGCGTTTTAGTCGTATAGTTTCGAAGTTCAGGGTTAGCATGTAATTTCTGCCGACATGGTCAATATGGCACCAAGTGTACTCGCTCATTGCGGATCAGAACACATAATGGAAAGTTTGCAGCCGTCGAAACTAACCAAGCAGTTTTTTTAAGATATTTGTATACGGTGAAATGGCTGTTTTGGTGCAAAATTTCGAGATTTTTTTATGGTTCTGTTTCAAAGGCCAAACTTTTAGGATTCTAAAATCATTGAAAGAGAACTTATAGTCAATTGAGTAAACCGAAAGTGATTTTAAAAGTCCGGTCGTAGCATCCTTAAATGCATTTTTTGAGAAACCTCATTTTTCAGTAATTTTTGTAAACGAGAAATCTAATAATTTGAAAAGTATTCAGTCTATTTCAATGAAATTTCGTAATAGTGTTTTACATTTGCTTACTAACTATTGTAATCAAATTTCTATGTCCGTAGATGGCAGCATGTTACAGACCGCAAAAAGAATGTAAGCGCATGTGCAATGCGATACTGTAGACCACTGGTTTTCAAACTGTCCGCCCCAGAGCTTTTCCAGGTTCGCTCCGTAGTATTCCTCAAAAATCTATCCAGATATGAAAAGCAAATGTATACTAAGTTACTATATTATACCATTTCTTTACGAACATTCGGCTTGTTTCGTTGCGACATTATTATGATAGTTATAAGTTAATTTTCTTGCAACTAGCTTCTGATCCGCAATTTTTTACGCTTTTAAAACACGTAACAAACGTGGCTGGAACTGCATGTTAACACAGGCACTAGCTTTCATCACGTGGAAACTGGCAGTGTTGCATAACAGGCTTGGTGATTGGACGTGTCGTGTCTTGTGAACTGCCGTCAAGAGTAAACGTACTGTGCCTTTTACAACTTTCAGAATAACTACCGTTGATATAATTGTCTTTGTTAAAAATAATTCACCCATAAAAATGGATAAATTTCTTAACCATTTGCTTCTTACTAAGTCTCAGAAGTGATCGCACAAAATACGAAAGTTCATACTTTGGGTGAGTCACTTATTTTGCCTGCCTGCCAAAAGATTGTCAGTAAGATGTTAGGAAATGAAGCAGCTATGAAAATAAGCAAGATACCTCTGTCCAATGATACTGTTAACAGGCGTATTTTGGAAAAGTCTTCTGATATTGAGAAAAAATGTATTTGGTAATAAACTCCTGTGTTCTGATTTTGCACTGCAAGTTGACGAGTCAACCGACATTACCATCAAGGCGCAACTCATAGCATTAATTCGTTCCATTAACGAAAATCAAACAACAAATCAGTTTCTTTTTTGCAAAGAATTAAGCCTGACTACAAAAGCTGAGGACATTTTTAACATCCTGAATAACTACCTTGATAAATGGCAGTTATCGTGGAAATCGTGTGTAGGCATTTGCACAGATGGAGCTCCTTCTATGATAGGCTGCAACAAGCGTCTTGTATCTTTTATAAACGAACAAAACGAAAATGTTATTGTAACTCATTGCTTCCTTCATAGAGAGGCCTTGATGTCAAGAACATCAGGAGAGGATTTAAGAGAGGTCTTAGATCAAGTTGTTAAAATGGTGAACTTTATTAAAACAAGACCAGTTAAATCACGCCTATTTGAACAGATCTGCACCAAATTATAACATATTAGTCCTATTTTGTATACAGTGCGCCAGCAAGTATCTGAACTATTGTAAGTGCACTCAGACTGTGTAAAGTTTGAGAACCACTGCTGTAGACAGAGAGAGCGATGTGAAATGAGCGGTGTCGCACGTTTACGGCGAGCTGCTAAGTGTTCTAAATATGTTTCAAATAAAACCTTTTGTTTTGTTTATTAAAATATAGCTATTTTATCTACCACTCTCCAGCAATCAGAAGTTAGCTTTGAAGCAAAGAACTAACACTACGTTTTGACTTAAAAACTTTTTTGACAAGTGGCCCCTGATCAACTGAATGTTAGGAAACTAGCTCCTCAGATCAAAAACCCATTGGGGGGGGGGTATTCTTTAAGCAGAGAAGTAAACGTAAAATGAGCGAAACATCAAAAGCTCAAAATTGTAATGAGATCTCTATTCTACTTTATTTAATATTTCAAAAAATACAAAAGGCTAAAATTCTAACAAGGGAGCTCTAAGATTCTAATTTCATAAACAAGGGAGTCGCGAACGTATAAAGATTGGGAATTCCTGCAATAAAAATTAAACTAGCACTGGACTGCCAAACATGCTTACTCAAGAAAGATATGCCAGGGCCTAAAAGACAAAGATGTCTCTCCCCTACTGTCCAAAGAATAGGCTTAGCAACTTAACCCCATCCTTCTCGCTCCCGTCCAAATTACGGGGTGAGGATTCACCCCCAATTTCTCATGCCAGTGATATTTCCGGGCTGGAGTGTTCAAAAGTAACGCACCAAAAAGATTAAGGCAAATCCTTTTCATTTACCATGAAAATTTTTTATTTCCTATTTTACATACCAGATGGCAGCACAAGATTATTTATAATGTAATTGGGGATGGACTTTTTTGAAATCTAGATATGGCAAATAAAGACATAAATTGAATCCTCTGGGAAAAGCAGTCACTTTTATCTCTCTGTTTTCTTGAAAATTATGCGAGCGTTAAGACGTTAAATATACGTATATAGATTTTTCTACAACAGATTTTTTCCCCTTTTTTTGTGAGAGAAAGAAATTTCGTCAATTTTTTTTAACAGAGTAGACAAGAGGTTAAAATCAGCAAATTGTAAATAATTTTCAGATTAAACAATATGGATTTGAAGTAAATTTCATGGCTCCAAAGTTTCCGTTTGGAGGGTTGGCCGTCCAAAAGAGGTTTCTTCCATTACATTGGCTCTATGCAGTGTTGAATCGGTTCTGAACAAAATAGGGCTGTTTAGAGGGGTGGCCAGCAAGAGAATTTTTACTATATATATATATATATATATATATATATATATATATATATATATATATATATATATATATATATATATATATATATATATATATATATGTATATATATATATATATATATATATATATATATATATATATATATATATATATATATATATATACATATATATATATATATATGTATATATATATATATATATATATATATATATATATATATATATATATATATATATATATATATATATACATATATATATATATATGTATATATATATATATATATATATATATATATATATATATATATTTATTTATTTATTTATCTATTTATTTATTTCGCTTTAATAAGATTTACTCATGGGACCCGATGTACTGTGGTCCACAGTGATGTACAACTACTGTTTGCGGTGATCCATTTATATTCCTTTACTCAAACACTTCAAATATTTTATGATTCTACTTTATCATTTTTTCTCTTAATTTAAACCTGTACACAGAAAAATGGGCTGTTGTGCTTTTTCCAGAAAACAGAAGGAGGGCTTTCGGGAAAATATTTTAAAAACTAGGTGTTTGTAAAGAATTGAAAAATAATTTTTTTAAGCTTCTAGCAGTATGAAATTTCAACGAAATTTATTGAAAATTAGGCGCGTGTGCCTGTAGCTGTTGCAAAATATTTCTCAAATCAACACCAATACATAAATACGAGTATAAATACGCTATTCGGAGCATAATCTAACACATTTCTTCTAATAAATGGGAGAAAAGCACGCGTTCTACGTGTGAAATAAATAAATTGCAGTCGATATAAATTCTTTATAGGAATTCTTTATAGGAATTCATCTGGTTTTTTTCAAGTGGTACGTCAATTCAAATTCATGCTTCAGTGAATGAACGAAAAAAATATTCTGTATTCAAGAAATGTTTGAAATGTATTAGAATACGAGATAGGCGTTAAAACTGCATCATTAAAATAAAACGAATGAACAATTTGGACACTATATTTTCAATTATAATCATAAAATTCGCAGAACTCGCAAACTAATTACGAAACTCCTTAATTTGCAGATTTTATTTAAAATTAATAAACGATGAATGTATTGAATTCTCTTTTCAAAACTAAAACACGTGAAAGTGTATTCCCTCTTCTAATAAATCTATGAATTTGTCATTATCTATCAAAATATAACCAATATAATTGTGAAGGGTTTATTGTTTCCAAGAAACTCGTGGAACTAATAAGACAAATACATGTTGCACGAAGAGGTTATTCTTTTAGCTCAAATCTGCGAAGGCCGCTAATTACTGACTGCAATCCAGCGGAACACGGAATTAAATTTTTAATTAATGTTGATATCTTCATTAAAGTAACCCGTCACTTTCTAAATCCTCGCTTGTTTTCGAAGAATTATAATGGATGGTAGGAAATTAAAACGACGATCAGCAGAAAAACATTGTTTTCATAAGCTCTCACAATCATTAAAATTTGATATCACAGCAACGGAAGTAATGTCAAACAATTGCTAATGTTGATCTAGACAAAAATAATATTATTTAGCGAAATGCATTCCATTCAAATAAAATACCGCAGGCATGTCAATACATGTGGTTGGATATTGACCCATTTGCGGCCATAACGTATTAGCATATATATCCAAAGAATTTCTGTAACTGTTAATGGACATTTTCAATGATTAGTTCAAATATCGAATGACATTTTTATCATCAGTGTGGTTTTTATATCTATGTATTATTGCTTGCACACACACACTCACTCACACACACACACACACACACACACACACACACACACACACACACACACACACACACATATATATATATATATATATATATATATATATATATATATATGAAATAAATTTAAAACCCTTTTTACTGTTCAACACGCCCTTTCCAAATTCTTCATCCTAACGCAATAGAACACAGTCCCTCTTTCTTTATTTCTACCTAAATCCAAACCGAAGTAATTTATTAGTTTTTCCCCTAAAGCACGTGTGGCAAAGCTTATATAACAGTTATATAACGCGAACGGCGTGGAACATTCGAAAACCATCATCCGATATGACGCGCTTCTGGCCAATTAAAAAGTCAGTGCGCCTCTACCTGGCAGATTTTGGCGCCCTTTCTGAAGCTTTTGTGTTCGAACCAGCAAACCATCAGGATGTGAGAATTTTGAGCTGCCCAAATTGCGGGCGGGGTCACCCCGTTCCCCGTCTACTGCGCGATATATCCGTTCCATACTGGAAGTTCAGTGTTTGAGTCACGGAGTAGATTTCCTCATCTAAGTACTGTGTAATAAAATACGTATTCCAGCTATGTGGAGTTCATGTTTGATCTGCCTGGACTTCCTTCCTTCGCCACTCGCTATGACTTACTGAGATTACAACCCCGGTTATGCGACTACAAGCCGTCCAGAGTCCTCCCTCTTATTGTTACATATATATATATATATATATATATATATATATATATATATACTCTGTATATATACATACCGGGTGACCATAATTAAAACAACCTAACTCCGACCTCTCTATATATTGAACTACTCAGTGTATAAGCTTCAAATTTTCTACAGATACTACACATGGGAAAACGGATTACGCGAAAAAGAAATTCCGTCCTAGAAACTCCGATAGGTGGCGCTGTACAACTGGACATGGCTGAAAAGCCACAAAAACACATTTCAAACACATTTCTTTTGAAGGTATCAAACATCCATGCGACATGGACTTTAGTGACTGAGGGAATGCTGTTCAATATAGTCACCCCCTTCTTGAAGATGTAAAAACTGGAGTTCAACTACGAATCGTAACTGGTCGATTGAAATGCTTCTCACAAGCAGAGAGATACCTTCTTTCATATCTGCCACAGTTACCAGATGTCCTGGATAAACAAGATTTCTTTAAGCGTCTCCATAGCCCAAAATCACACGGATTAAGATCTGGAAAACAAGATGACTCAGTGTATAAGCCTCACATTTTGCATACATACTATTCAAGACATGGCTGAAACGGATTTCGCGAAAAAAAAATTAACTCCGGAAACTCCGATAGGTGGCGCTGTACAGTAGACAATAGGTAAAAAGACAACAACAACAATAATAATAACTTTAAAAAACAACTTATGGGAAATGAAATGTTTGTAAGATTCTTGGGAGTGACGAGGCCCATTTCCACCTCAATGGTACAGTGAACACCCATAACTGTCGCATTTGGGGCACGTACCTTCCAAGGTATTCTGTACTCCACTCACCAAAAGTTGCAATCTGTTGTGGATTCACGGCCACATTCATTCTTGAACCTTTCTTTTTCGAAGAGGCTACTCGTAATTTCCCTGAGGCATGCACCGTGACGGCCAACAGATACAAAAGGATGCTCGAAACTTTTGTTGTACCCCATTCGCAACAGTAGCAATGTCTTGACTCAATTACTTTTATGCAAAATGGAACGCCTCCACACATTGGACGTGTACAGGGGGCGTCCAATTATTACGTGAGGCGATTTTGGAGATTTTTAGACCCCCTCACCCCCCCTGGAGAGATATCGTAAGATTTGGCTCGACCCCCTCCCCCTCCCCTAATCTCACGTGAGATTTTTCAAAATGCGTATTTTTAGTGTAAATACTTTAATCTGTACTTGATTGCGTTGGATTTATTTAGAAAAACATAATTTGCTTAATTATTTTTATTTAAGACTAGTTAAGACTAGCATTTAAGACTACTAAGAACGCAGTCTAGAATCACAGTGAGAAAATCGAACAATAAAATGCTTAAATAGGAACTACTAAAATTCGTAAAAGAATATTCATTCTAATTTAGTCCACGGGGATTCATGTGTGGTCTCAAGAGTGACTACTGGAACTATTGTGTAGGATTTAGTCATATTTTAGTGTAGAAACATGTTTTTACATAATATAACCCAGTTTTCTCGCAATTTTACACTGTTTCTTGTGGAAAAAAAATTACGTGATATTTGCCAAGACCCCCTCTCCCCCACGTGAGACTGGGTGAGATTCGGCTCGACTCCCTCCCCCCCCCCCCTAAAAGCCTCACGTAATTAATGGACGCCCCCACAGCAGTTACTTCGGCAGCGTTTCACTAAGGATAGAATAACACAGGCCAACGATGAAAAAACTTTTTGAATAAATTTTCCTTATTCTTGTGATTTTTAGTGTGCTGAAACCGAATATGACAATAAAAAAACCCTATCACCCACCATTTTTTTCACATATCAACACTCAATATTTAAAGAAATGACATTTTTAGCGAATTCAGCGCCATAAGCACCTTACAATCATTAATTCTCGTACAGTAATGTGGCTTTATCAAATTCCTATCTTTCTTATGTGAACGCTGACGGCAGGGCAAAGGATTAACATTGGTCCAAAAAAATCTGGCCTTCAAGAAAATCTTTAAAGCCTGGAGAGAAGAACATTCTGTTCAAGAACCTCGTGTACCCGGAAAACATTCTGATGTTATCTCTACACATAAAATTAGGCCTAAAGAAACAGTTTGTGCAAGCCTTACGCAAAGATGGAGAATGTTTCAAGTATCTCTGCGAGAGGTTTCCTCATCTATCAGAAGCAAAATTGTAAGAAGGCGTGTTTGTTGGGCCTGACATCCGAAAAATGATGTTCTATCCCAACTTTGGATCAAAAATGACTTAAAAAGAGAGGGAGGCTTGTGTAGCATTCAAGCAGATTGTGACCAAGTTCTTGGGCAACAAAAAGGACCCACTTTATATTTCTATTGTAGCCAACAAGCTGGAAAATTGCCAAAAGTTAGGCTGTTTGATGAGCCCCCCAAATCACTTTTTGAACAGTCACAATGAATTTTTCCTAGATAATTTGGGTGATGTCAGTGAGGAGCAGGGTGAACGGTTTCATTAAGATATTAAATTGATGGAAAGACGATATCAGGGACGCCGGAATACCAATATGATGGTAGACTACTATTGGTCACTTCACCGAGAAGTTGAGCAAGCGATTCACAGGCGAAAAAGTAATATCAGGAGCTTTACGTAGAAGAGGGAAAGGGAATATAAGCCAAAGCACACATAAAATCTATGTAATTAAAAGGTATTTTCATGGTTATACTTGAATTAAAGTTTGTTCATATTGCAACATTTATTTATTTATATTTTCTGTGGCATGTTCGGCAAATTTTCTAGTTTCCGACGAAGTCACATTGTGACGAAACTGTGGGTGATAGAAAAAAAACTGAGGTCAGATATGGATTCAGCACCAAAAAATTACATAAGAATCAGCTATTAACGTTAAAGTTTTCAAAAATTTATTTTTCGTCGGCCTGTGTAATCAGTTGTGCGTTTTGTGACATTGTCTCAATTACCACACGAAATTTGTAATTATATAAGTATGTGATGCCCCATTCCTAAACCTCAACACGTCATCTATCGGCGAACTGTTGATCTGGGTGGTCTCATAAACTCTAGGATAAGAGGCCATAAAGTTCTTGTAATGTGCGGTTCTGACGTTATAGAACGCATAAATCCGAGAGTGGTTCGAGGGCTCTTGAGAATTTTGACACTATAGTGACATTTAGAATCCCATAAACTTCGAAAACTTACCAGCACTTCAAACGCCGGAGAAAGCCTTTTGAATTCGCCGACAGTATAAAAGAAGACCCCCAACAGTTCACGAGGAGAGATCTGTTTTTGAGTGCCAGAGGGACGCTGCTCTCTTGGTCCGAGATGCCTCATAGGCCAGACCTGTTGGTGAACCCGAAGCTATCCTGACTATCTAACTGTATATATTCTAACTCGCTGTACATACTTGCTTTAACTGTTGTAGTTGTAGTATGTTTAAAGTATCGTAGTAAGGTCATTGAAGCGAAAGGCTTGTCGTTATTATTAACTACGGCACAGATTCCGAAAACCTGGCCCTCTTGTTCTCCAGATTTTATTCCGTGGGATTTTTGGCTATGGGGACATTTAAAAAAAATATGGTTTATCGAGGACATCTGGTAATCTTGGCAGGCTTGGAAGAACGTATCGGTCTGCGTGTGAGAATCATTTATTTCGACTAGTTACGATTCGCAATTGAACAAGCTGTCCACAGACTGCAGTTTTTACATCTTCAAGCAGGGGATTATATTGATCAGCATTCCCTCCGTCAATAAGGTTGTAAGGTATACATAAGACTCGATTCACAAATCGAATCGAACTTTTGAGTGAATGAATTAAAGGAGCTGCTTGAGATATGCTAATTTCGGCATACGCGCTTGGTATAAATACCAAGCAGCTTGATTAATAAAGAGGTTGAAAAAGGTTTTGTTAAGGTTGATAGATAAGCGAGAGGGAGCTACGAGGTAAGCAGCTCTAAGTGTTAACCGGCGCTAGTGCTTAGGGGGCCCAAAGTTTACGTGGCAGTACTGCTGGTTTGGCTCTCTGCTGGTTTGTGAGTATTTGCAAAGTGTATTTCTATTGAATGTTAATATATATTCCGTACAAGTAGTACGTATGCTTATTGCTGTAAAAGCAAATTCTATATGTGCAACGAATTCAATAAACATTGTTTCATGTATAAACTGTGTTTGTATCAAATTCATTTAGAGTGCCACTTCAAATTATATACACCCAAGTCTGGGTAGAAGTGAGCTATTCTCTATAAGGTTGATGTGACATGTCGCATAGATGTTTGATACCTTCAAAAGAAATGTGTCTGAAATGTGTTTTTGTGCCGTTTCAGTCGAGTCCAGTTGTACAGCGCTACCTATCGGAGTTTCTGGAACGAAATTTTTTTTCGTGTAATCCGTTTCCCTTTGTCTTGAATAGTATTTGTACAAAATTATACACTGAGCAATTATAAAAAAAATTTTTACACAAAAGCTTATACACTGAGTACTGTCCGACCACAGAAGCAAGGTCCCTGGCAACTGTTACGCATGCGCGATAAAAGCTAGTCTACTTAGAAAATAGGGGGAAACGTCATATTTTCGGATGTGTTTGTTTATGATATACGGAATGTATTTCAAAATGCTTTTTGTCCGCAATTTTAAAGTTATTTTTAAAACTTTATTTTTGATCGAATATGTGAATAATAATTTCAAAATAATAAAAAAGAAAGAAGCAAATCTATTTAAAACATAGGAGTGTTATAGGAGTGGATATTTTCGGATGTGTTTGTTTAAGAACTGCAAAAGAATGTTTTCAACCAACTTTCTTTTTCAGAATTTTTCTTTTGATTGAATGTATAAATAAAAACCGAAAAACATATTAAAATGAAGGTTTGAAAAATTCCATTTTTAAGTGGCATATATTTTAATAACATAAATATATATATATATATAATGCAATAAAAATAATATATTTGATTCGCAGTTTTACAATTTGCAGAAATAATTAGGATATACAACTCAAAATTTTCAATCTTTTGTGATTAGCAATAAAAAATTTAAAGTGAATTTAAGATAAAACTTTCTCATAATTTTATAAATAATCGAATATGAGATACAAATTTATAATTTCAGTCATCTATGATAATTAAAAATCTAGATTTAAAAAATGCATTTTATTGTAAATTAAATTAATTTAAATAATGGTATATTTACACTCACTGTGATATTTATAAGAGCTGCAGAATAAATACATCAGTGATCGGTAAAAAAATATTTTTTTTAAATTTTTGTATCAAAAACTATCAAATAAAATCAATGAAAAATCTAATATTCATCTGATGAAATATCCGAATCACTGTCCGTGTCTGAAATATCTATTTGCAGAGGATCAACCAAATCTTCAATCACACCATCCCTTTTCCAATACATAGTTTCTAATGAAACAACGTGATAGCTATTGTTGATACTATTGAATTGTTGGTACTATTTTATGGACAGCATAAAATTCATGAATTGTTCTTCGAATTACATCACAATCAAAATTATCTAAAGCTACGTTTTCGGTGGTTCTTTTTTTCTGACGTTTCCTTGGAGATTCAAATTTTGGAGATTCTTCACCCTTTGCTTCTCTGCGTATTCTTTTTACACTGGACATTGATATCCCGGTCATTTCACTAGCTCTCTTTAGGGATTGTGAAAGTGGAACAATAACATTTCCTTCTAGTGCTTCTTTATCATACAATTTAATTACATTGTGCATTATACGTTTACAATCACTACGGAATGGCTTATTCCGAGCAGTTGTGTTGGGTAAAGGATCCATTAAATTTAAAATAATAATCAAAATAAGCAAGCAAGCGCAGTTAGTAACCGATTCTAAAGAATGTCGAGAAAATACGAGACTTTCCCCCTCCTTCCTCAGCAGCCTTACCTACAGCGTGAATAGAATCGTCTTGGCACTATGCCAACCGTGGTTCTTCGTACGGTGGTCGGACAATAGTTCAACACATAGAGAGGTCAGAGTAGGATGTTTTAATTATGGTTACACGGTATATATATATATATATATATAAATTTGCATGAATAGTACCCATAAAACATTTAATTTTATTGCAAATTACTCAAAAATTATACATCGAACATTAATACAGTTTAACGTTAATGTCAGATAAGTAAGGTAATAAATATAACGTACTTTAAAAAGACGGGAAACAAACTCGAATAATATTAGCCTAGAGTAGCCTAATACATAATCTCGAAAGTCTTAAGGAAATCCACTGTAAACTCGTTAACAAAAGATTTTCAATAAATTATCCATTCACTGAATAATATTTAAATGGTTCAGCTTTTAGAAAAGAGTCAACATAGTCGAAAACTTCAAACTCAAAAACCAACAATTCATTAAAGTTTGCGATATTCGCCGAACAATGTGCAAAGTTAAGTGAATATTCATCCATATTAGAAACTTTTATTAATTCCTTATAAAAGGCACTTTTAACAATAAGTAACTTGAAAGAGGAAGGCTCTGAGAAATAATTACAGCTGGGAGAAAATTAATTCATTACCTATTATTAGCGTCTGTAAAATGAAGGAAATATGCAGAAATAAAATGCATACACATGCATTTATACACCGATATATATGTATATATGTGTGTGTGTGTGTGTGTGTGTGTGTACCCGACAATAATGTACCGCACATGGTTTAATAAGGGAATTATCCCCCAGGTGCTGCAATTATACTAGCAACCCTTCTATGCATACGTTCAACAAGGTTTTGATACTCAGCTATGGGTATTTGTGTCCATTCCTGCTGCAAGAATGTTGCCAGCTCAGCTGAACATTTCGGACGTGGTTCCCTGGTCCTTAATCGTCGCTCTAACTCGTCCCACAAATTTTCTACGGGGTTTAGGTCGGGATTCTGAGCAGGCCAGGGAAGACGTTTTACATCCACATCTAGATACCACTGCTTGACAGAGGATGCAAATTGACATGGAGCGTTGTCGTCCTGGAAGTAACGTTCGTTCATTCCACAAAATTGCCAGAACGTAGGAAGAACCTGATTGTTCAAAATGTTCCTGTAGGCGTCGGCGTTCAATTTACCTGGACCAACATGCAAAGTTCCATGGTCATACCACAACGCCCCCCCCTCCCAAACAAGTACACCACCACTACCGAATTTGAGAGTTGGGGCGATGCACTCCGGTAACAGACGTTCGCTTGGTATTCGCCAAATACAAGCACGCCCATCCGACTGGAAGATCGTGTAACGTGACTCGTCAATCCATACATCAGTTTTCCAGTGGTCCACGGTCCAGTTGCGACGTTGCAAACACTAAGCGAGTCTGTCAGTTTTGGTGGATGGGGTAATGTTTGGTTTGTGTGCGGCAACACATCCGTGGATATTGAGGTCGTGCAGTTCTTTCCGCAAAGTATTGGAGTACACCGTAACCACTGCTCCCTTTTGAAACTTCACTATTGATGATTTGGAGTTTTTTTTCTTACGATTCTTACGAACCTCTCGCTTCAGGACACGCCGATCCCG
>OU015492.1:218216045-218253545 GCA_907164885.2 Dolomedes plantarius | reverse complement strand
TGACCGAAGAGCTCAATCTGCATCTGCATTCTCCGGTATCAACCATTAGAGGTAGAAGAGAACGTCACAAACATTCACGAAAGAGTAGGTATTCCCAAGGCACTTGTAATAGATGCCAATTCAAGATATCGTCCACAATGGTGCCACGAGTGCAAATCCTGGTCGAGTAATATGTCGAAAAACGGCATTTGGTCCGACGAATCATTATTCACATTGTTCATCGCAACAGGATGTGCGTACGTCTGGAGAACCCTTACACGAGCATAAGATTCTGGCTGTGTCCTCTCAACTGCCAATCGTGGAGATATATCTATCAGGGTTTGGGATGACATCTCGTGGTTTTCTTCAGTCCCTATTGTAACCCTAAAAGAGAGATTGAGTGGGAAGGATTATGTCGAAATTTATCTCACTAGTTTATCCAATGGTGCAAACATTTTTTCTGCAAGATATGGCATTCTGCAGGATGATAATCCCCCTAAACATACAGCTAAATCTATCAAGTATTGGTTTGAAGAGCATGAAAAAGAAGTCAAATATCTTATCTTGCCCTCTACAATCCCCCCTCCTCCGACTATATACCATCCAACCTCTGTGATCTGTATAAGCGGATAGAGCTAGGTATCGATATCCACCATAGCATCTCCACAGGAACTTTCATGACTTTTCCCTGAAGAATGGTATAATATATTCTTAACCACTATTGATGACTTGTATAATCCGATTCCAAGGTGGATCAGGTGGTATTACATGACAAAGGTGTGAAGTTCATGATGTTTCTTAGTGTTTCCATTATTTTGATAACCACCTGTATATATATGTATATATATATATATATATATATATATATATATATATATATATATATATATATATATATATATATATATATATACCGGGTGGTTATAATTAAACTTCCCCTAGAAATGGCATCCAACAGCGCAAACGGGTGAACGGAATGCGACGAAATTTTGCATCGAGATGTGCTCCCGGAATTTCGAAAAAAATATAGTTCCAAAATGTCCACCAGAGGGCGCCTTTTCGGTAAAAAAATGAAATTTAACACAATAAACCACCAAAACGGAATACAGAAACAATATTAACCTTTCCCTTACGGGGTGGGATAGATTGTATCAAGAATACGGGCCCAAGAATGAATATATATATATATATATATATATATATAACCTTAATGGTCGTTCTTACAAAGGGGGTATGACATTTTCCGTTCTTAAGAGGGAATCGGAAAAAATGGGCCCCGTAAGCTAAAGGTTAACATTTATTGACTAGTTTCTGATCATCTTGTCATCGAACCACATAAAGTAAAGCTAAGGGAAAAACAATAACAGTTCAGTTTGCAGAAACAAGAACAGATTAGGACAAAATTGCACAAGATGGACCACGTTCGCCGGATCTAACTCCATGCAATTTCTGGTTATGGGGCTATTTAAAAAGTCTGGTGTATCGTGGAGGTGCTGCGACGTTGAATGACTTAAAGAACTCCATAACGCTTCATGTGCGAAGCCTCACAACTGGATCAGTTACGATCTGCTGTTGAACACACTGTCCATCGACTTGAAATTTTGCAGGTGAATGAAGGTGGTCACGTGGAGCAGCTTTCCCTACATCGTCCTGGACACGATTAACAACTGCTCCTCTTGTGCAATTTCGTCCTAATCTGTTCTTGTTTCTGCAAACTGAACTGTTATTGTTTCTCCCTTACCTTTACTTAATGTGGTTCGATGACAGGGTGTTCAGAAACTAGGCAATAAATGTTAATATTGTTTCTGTATTCCGGTTTGGTCGTTTATTGTGTTAAATTTCATGTTTTTCGTGAAAAGGCGCCCTCTGGTGGACAATTTGGAACTAAATTTTTTTTTCGAAATTCCGCAAGGCTATAAGGTATACAAAATTTCGTTGCATTCCGTTCACCCGTTTGCGCTGTAGGATGCCGTTTATAGGGGAAGTTAAATTATAACCACCCGGTATATATATATATATATATATATATATATATATATATATATATATATATATACAGGTGGTTATCAAAATAATGGAAACACTAAGAAACATCATGAACTTCACACCTTTGTCATGTAATACCACCTGATCCACCTTGGAATCGGATTATACAAACCTCGTTTATCCGGACTAACTGGAACCATACGCAATTCGGATAATCTGTAATCTGGATAATCCGGTTAATATGGGTAATAAGCAAAATAAAATCCTTAACTAACCATGCTTACCGTATATTACGATAAAAAACTACGTTTTGTAACAAAATTACATAGTATTGTTTACAAGACATTAAAAAATATATAAACAACTTTTCCCGTCATTTTTTTAACAAAGAATTGGTAAGTCTCGTAAAGCTTTCTTAAACTCGACAAAAAGTATTTTATTACCATATTTTATTCCACAATCTATGCAGGAACTGGACATTGAATCAAACTAAAAGGCGATTATTTTCATACTTGTATTGGCATTTTTGCTATCATAGTCAAAAGTTATTATCTAATTTGAACATTAAATAACCATAATATCTATAAATCTGATCCGGATCAATGTGGTTCTATTATATATATATATATATATATATATATATATATATATATATATATATGAAATGTCCGGATGGACATCTCATGATAATATTACTAACTACCTATAATCGCCCATTCTATATTTCAGCTCTGCCATAGTAACCCGTCCTTCTTGTCTTGCCGTAAACGCTTAGCCTTCCCACATACTAACTTCCTCCGCCAATTCTGGCAACCTCTCTGACCTAATTCTATTTTGGCGCTCTTTGCGGTAGACGCTGGACTGGCTCGAAGCGAGTAAGATGTGTTGTTTTACTGTTTAATAAATTAGTGTGTTCCTGAAGCTGATTTTATTATTTTCCGGCCACGATGTAACCTGTTTTCATGAGATGTCCATCCGGACATTTCATATATATATATATATATATATATGTATGTATGTATGTATATATATAAACACATTTTCTTTGAGACTTAAATAAGTCGTAAATGTAAAGCTATAAGTCTGAAATAAGATCTCCCATAGAAACAGCTTAATTTGAATCTCAACGGTTTCGATATAACTAATGGGTTATGTAGACAATTAGACGAGAGATTATAGACACAAAGATACCTGAAAGCAAAAGGATGCAAATGTCTACCAATGGGAATTACTTCTTTCTGAGAAAAATAACTTTTATGTAACACTATTTGCAAAACTGCATTTTTCTTTCATGACATAAAAGCTTACTCGCATATAAAAGTTGCTGTCAACTTTGTTAATTTAGCTTATTTAAGTCAGGAATAGATTGCAATTCATGGAACTTCGTTTTCTTTTCAACTGAGTCAGTAAAATATATCAGGTGTGTATGTATAACATCCAAAGACATTTTTCTAGACAAAATGAGGGTATGGATTTGATATTCAACTGAAGTTGACACCAGCTTTGTCAAATAAAGTCATTTAAGTCAATCTGTTGATTGCAATCCTTGGAACTTCTTTCTCTTTTCAACTGACTCGGTAAAATCTATTTGGTGTGTATGTATACAATTAAAAACATTTTCTGAACAGAATCAAGATCCGAGGTCGAACTTCCTCTGAAACCGACATCAACTTTGCCATAGAGCTTGTTTAACCCTGCAGCGGGCACGGCCGTGTACAAATTGCAACGTTTTCGTAATTTTGAATGGTTTGCTTTAACATGTAAGGTTTGCATGTTCTAAGCAGTTTCTATTGATAGCCACACCTTTTCTAATGCAGGTCTGATTCTCTGACCCTTGTATTCCTTTACATTCATTGTTAGTCGTGATTTAACCTTGGCAAATCAGCGATTGTACTGGATTACAATACGACAAAATCTGGAGTTGATATACTCGATAAAATGCGCAGCTATTACACGGTATCCCGCATATCACGAAGATGGACAATCTCATTGTTTTTTAGGTTTTCGGACATAATAGGAATCCATTCGCAAGTTGTCCTTGGATCCAATAAACCGGACAGTTTTAAACTAAGGCGATTGTATCTGCATTCTTTGGCCTTTAATTATGAATATATCTCAATATTATCGACATTTTATATCTTGTCATAAAACGCAGAATTATTATTTTCAATTTGAAAAAAAAAAACTTTATTAGAAAATAAATAATTAAGGTTGACGTTGCACTTTGTGCCACGCGCGCCTGCTGGTGTTAAAAAAAAAAATTGGCGTGCCCGCTGAAGGGTTGGGCTATGAAGGTCATATCAAGATATGTCGTCCCCTTTTAACAAATCCTGTAAAATATATTAGCTAGCTGTGTAACACTAAAACCGTTTTTTTAAATAGAATCAGGGACAGAAGCTCATCTTCATCTGTATTAAAAATCCCCAAATTTTTTCTATCAGGTAGTATTAACCCTTAACTATTCTTGTGAAATGAACTAAGTTTTTATGAACTTACAATCTAATTGTTAATTTAACAACGATATTAAACCTCCTATGTACTTTCATGGAAATACAAAAGAACTGGTGCATTTACGTCATAATTTAGAAGAAATTTGTGGTCAGTATATGAAAAACTAGCTGAAAACCCGCGCTTTGCTACGGAGTACATTCAAATTAAATACAACGGTCAATGTATGCAATTAATGCCAAAAAAACCAACCAACTATATTTATAAAAATTATCGTAACAGATATTTTTATATACAAAATAATGCAGAAGAAAATATTCAAATTAAATTAATAGAACATGCTAAACCATATACTACAGTTTAAGGAACATATATTTTACTGTATTTTAATATTTTTTGGATAATATCCAATCGTCTGCTGCATTAGAAAGAGAAAGAAATATTTTTTTTTGTCTATTTAGTTGTTACGCACGTGACGATAAATTTATTGAAAGTACCAGAAAAAGAAATCACGTGATCGGCATTTAATAAATTAAATTCTAAAAATTAATCTTTAAAAATTCACCAAAAATCAGGAAATGGAGGTAAAAATTCGAAAAAAATTTCATTTTGAAGGACTTTTTATGATCTTTCTCGTGATATAAATTTTATAACCCTCAATGTATTATTTTAAATGCAAACGTAAAAAAAGTTTAAAAAACATCTTAAAAATTTAATTTCAGAAAATCTAAGAAGAATTTTTGAAAAATCTTTCTTAGTGCATCCCTACACTATTAGAAGAATCGCCATGCAAAATTTCAGCCCTTTAGGTCCAGCCGTTTGGTCTGTGCGCTGTATGTCAGTCAGTCAGTCAGTCAGTGAATGAATGAGTCAGTTACGGAACTGTTTTTTATATATAGACTAGCTGAAAACCCGCACTTCGCTACGGAGTACATTCAAAGTAAAAACATCGGTGAATGTATGTAATTAATGCCAATATATATATAATAAATACGACGATCAATGTATATAATTGATGTAAAATATATATATATTTATAAAAAAATCGTAAGGGATATTTTTATAGACAAAATAATGTAGAAGAAGATATTCAAATTAAATCTAATATAAAGAATACTAAAGAATATAGTACAGTTAATATAGTACAGTTTCTAGAACATTTCTTTACTGTATTTTAATATTTTTTTGGATAATGTCCAATCGTCTGCCGCATTAGCAAGAAAAAAAAATTATTTTTTGTCTATTTAGTTTTTATGCACGTGACGATAAATTTATTTAAAGTACCAGAAAAAGAAGTCACGTGATCAGCATTTAATAAATTAAATTCTAAAAATTAATCTTTAAAATTCACCAAAAATCAGGAAATGAAGGTAAAGATTCGAAAAAGATTTCATTTTAAAGAAATTTTAGGATCTTTCTCGTGATATAAATTTTATAACCCTCAAATTATTATTTTAAATGCAAACTTAAAAAAAGTAAAAAAATACAGCTTAAAAATTTAATTTAAAAAAATCTAAGAAGAATTTTTCAAAAATCTCTCTTAGTGCACCCCTACACTATAAGAAGAATCGCCATGCAAAATTTCAGCCCTTTAGGTCCAGCGGTTTGGTCTGTGCGTTGTATGTCAGTCAGTCAGTGAATGAATGAATGAATGAATGAGTCAGTTACGGAACTGTTTTATATATATAGATAATTTCAGATTTTGTGAAAATTTTTAAGATGAAATTTCCCAAAGTAAATAATAGCAAATATTGAAATTACAGTATACTTCATTTTAAAGAAATAGGTTTCGAAAGAAACAAAAGATATCATACCGTAATACAAGTTTAGATCATTTGCGAAATCCCACATCATCAATTTCTGTTAAAAACTGTAAACAAAAAAAATTACTACACATTTGCTTCTTCAAAAACGACACTGATAAAGTTAAACGTGATTAATTCTCCATTTTTTTGGTTGTAAAAGAAAAAACGAAGGGTTAAGAACGGGGTTCACTATTTTCATCCACATTTATCACCCCATACTATTTTTTACGAAAGATTAATCGCTTGTCAAACATTCGTAACAAATTGTGACATTTTATTTGAAACGTCTCACTTTTGACATTTTTTTGGGTCACGTGAAGATTATGCCACCGTTGTAAATTTAAGTGAGAAAGAATCAAGAGTGCCTCTGTTTGGCAAAACTAAAGTTTAATTCTGAAGTGCAGGTAATCATCTTTGATTAAATAATTACAAGATAAAGAAACTTTTTTATACCATGTTTTTAAATTTTCTGTGGAATCATATAAAGTTGGCAATTCTATGTATTAATAAATACTTTTTAAATTTTTTTAAATGAATTATCCCATCAACTTGAAAGAAAATGAAGTTCATTGGAAGTTAACTTGCGTTTAACTTTTCGTTCCCGTCTCCGCCGATAGATGGCTGTACCAGTCTACAAAATAAAATTAACTGAAAAAGAATTGAAATCTGCTTAAAGATGGCTAAAATTATTAAAAAATGCATTGTCATCGTGTTCTGAGCTATTCTAAAAGTTACAAATGTCTAGCTCGTCGGGAAATTAGTTAAAAATCGATTGCAAGATTTGTAAGGGACAAACACACACAAACAAGCAAGAAAGCAAGTTAATAATAACATGGTAAAAAATGGTAAACACTTACACACATTAAAGGTAAAAAGCAATGTTAAATGACAAAAATCCTGACTCGGTCCTGAATGAAACTCAATAACATTATTTTAAAATATTTTTTTTGTCAAATACTAGAAATATTAGTAACGTCTAATATTTTGGGGGATAATTAATAAACATGAATATGTTAAGGCTGATGTGTACTATCCCTATTGGATTCGCTGACCTCATTGTTAACCTATCGAGAAAATGTGTCTGCTCTTGACAGCTCCATAAATACTGATAATCTAATAAAAATGGTATTTTAAGTTACCCCAACTTTTCAACAGGTTACACCTTGCAACAGGATTCATTTTATAAATGTCGTGCACGAGAGAAATAGATGCGCGTTTAAAACACATTGCACCAGGGTTTTTTTTCCCAGTAATATTTCATAATTATATTTCATATTTTTTTGTAGTATTCTTGTAATGTCATTACAAAAATTATTATGGCATTACAAGAATATTACATTAATATAATATTCTTGTAATGTCATAATAATTTTTGTAATGACAGTAATATTTCATGATCTTTTGTAGGATACTCAAGAAAAAAAAAAACGTCAAAACATTAAACGTAAATAAAAAACATGATTTCTTCATGAATGAAATTCAGTAGCATTGTTTGAAACTAATATTGTTTTTGCTCAAATACTAGAAATTTTAGCAATATCGGATATTTTCGATGATATTAAATAAAGGAAAAAAATATCGATAAAGTCGAAACACGAGGAGGAAAGAAAGGAAAAAATTGGCGCTGCAACAAAAGGAGTTTGTGCATTCCGAAAAAAAAACATGCGTAGTATTGATATGAAAATAAATATGAATAGCTCTTGACTAAAGAATGGGGGTGGAATGAATTTCGCTCAAAAAGACGGTATTGAATCTCCAAATGAATTCTAAAATGGAAAAAAAAATGGCCCATGTAAGTAATAGAAAATAAATATTAAGTAAGAATCGCTGTAACATATGAAAAGTAATTTCGTATTTAAATAAGGTTAATTTCCATTAGAAAAGAAACCATATTATTTGGTAATGGAGGTTTGTCAAAAGTTTGTTATTTCACAAAATAATGATAAGCCGACCGCATCATACAGTAATTGGTGTCACGAGATTTCTAAAACGTGGACTCGAGTTACAATACCGACAAAGGCTACGATGCTCCTTTGATTTCCCCTTATAGGGAGCATTGTTGTTTGACCTATATCAGGGGTTCTTAAACTTATGTAGTTCGAGGACCCCCTCTTGAACAACATTTCTTTTTGCGGACCACATCCCAACTCTAGGCATTTTAAGTCGTTTTTAAGACTTAATTTCTGGCTCTATAATTTCATAGGCACTACGTTATTATAAATATTGGTAAAATTGTATCACTGGTTATTTAATAAATGGTCTTGCGCATTAATAGAGACAAACATTTTATTAGGACATAGAATAAAAAAAACTTTAAATGAATAAAAACAGTAGTAAAGATAATTTTAAAAATTACAAATCATAACACATTAAACTCATACAAACATTTCTTGGTCAAATATTGGTCAAAATAGATCAATCTTATTATAATATGTTTTCTATAAATGTTTTTTACTTAATGATATGGGTGCAGTGGTTCTCTTGAAACCAGAACCGCAATGTCAGGCTCTATGTTGGAAAGTTTTATTCTGAGGTCCGCTTCTACATTGAGTTTGTTTCTATACTGTGGTTCATATAAATTATAGTACCGAAAAAGCCTGTATACATAAATATGTTGTGCAGAACGGAATCAAATGTTGGAGGGCTTCATTTGTTAGTGCAGGGTAATCAGATCTGAGAAATAACCAAAAGTTTGTGAGTTCCGTTTTGTTGAATTGTAGTTTTAAAGATGTATCGCATGATAATTCCCCGAGAATATTTTGTTCAAGTATACATTGTTAATGTCCAAATTGTTTCGTGGACCCCCTGTAATGGCTACGTGAACCCCCAGGGGTCCGCGGACCACAGTTTAAGAATCTATGACCTATATGAAGATCCCATAAGAAAGTACTCGACAAGATTAGAATACCAACAAAGGGAAAGACGTTCCTGTGCTGTAATCCAAGAGGAGTAGCGTTAGTTCACCTGTATGGAGCTCCCATAATAAAATACCGGACACTGTTAGAATCAGGAAGTCTAATGGGCAAATTGGGGGGGGGTTGTAAGACGGTAGTGTAACAATCAATACTCAATTTATTATTAATAACTCTTACTGACTCCTTGAAACTTTTCTGTGTTTTTAGATTTCGAACTGCTTTGTTATCATGAGTTCTCAAAAAATCCTTATTTGGTAGTCTAATTAACTTTTGGCATAGGATAAGAGCTTTTTCCTGGATTATCTCCAACATAGGCTGGTACGAGAAGTAACGACGGTTCAAATGATAATAAATAAATGTAAAAGAAAAAAGTAACATGCACCAACAAAAATACATTTGAATCAGAAGAAAATTATGCAACATTCATTGTACCAGCACTTTAGTCTCAAGGCTGGTATGTACTAACCCCATTGGATTCGCTCACCTCAATGTTAACCTACGGAGAAAATTTGTCCACGGTTTGCCGACTTGGATTCAAAGATTTTTTTTTTTAATGCACTCCGTCATACAGAAAGAAATTTTACATTTGTGTACATTTTTCGTTTTTTTTAAAAATGCAATTAATATTTTAAAATTTAAATTATTTGGGGAAAAATCTGGCATAGTGTGTTTTAAACGCTCATAAATTCCTTCGGTGGACGAAATTTATAAAATGAATCCTCTAGCGCTTTGCAGAAAAGGTCAGGCTATCTGACAGTATCAATTTTATTTGATTATCAGCATTTATGTACCTGTAAATAGTTGACAAAAATATATTTTAAATAAAAAATTTGGGGACAGTGCTTAACCCCCCCCCCGTATAGAGAGAGAGCCATTACAATCGCTCAAAATATCAATCGTAAGGGGGGGGTGAATTCTCGAACTGTCAACTGGAGTCCTCCCACCACAAGAGTTTGCAAGAAGAGGAAAAGGGAAATACGATTTTTTTCTCAGTACATAGCAGCCTTAAGTAAAATGAAATGTCATATCATACACTCATTGACAGAAATTTCCATATGTTATATACAGGGGGGTGATAAAAACACTTCGCCGATATATGGACTTCTAGTGGCTGTTCCGTTCAACCGATTGAGATGATATTTCAGTTATAGTTACTATTTAGAAGTATGAGCTCGGGATTCTGTGGACAACAACAAAGTGGTGCTCACGGTTACGGTTATAGATAGAGAAACTATAAATTTTCGAATGACAACGCCCACTTGTTACCGTTGCAAAATGCTCAGCGCATGCGAAAACCCTAAAGAACGTTGGTACGGTACGTGTATTACAAAAAACACAAAATGCATTAGGCACGCACAAAAAAAAAAAACGCTCTGCGAACGGTCTATGATAGCACCCGTGTGGAAAATGTGTAATCCAAATAAAAGTTTTCTTTTGTCCGATCTGCGGTGTCATCAGTGATTGGTTATCTTGCCTCTGTCATATGCAAATTTCCTCCGTGCGTCCCGATCGTGTTTTTGCAGGCCGTTCTCAGAGCTGTTTTTTTGTTCCGTGCATAACGCGTCCGATTTTTGTGATACACGTACCGTTCCAACGCTATTTAGAGGGCGTCCATTAATTACGTGAGGCTTTTAGGGGGGGGGGGGGGGGAGTCGAGCCGAATCTCCCCCAGTCTCAGGTGGGGGAGAGAGGGGGTCTCGGCAAATATCACGTAATTTTTATTTCCGCAAGAAACAGTGTAAAATTGCGAGAAAACTGGGTTATATTAAGTAAAACATGTTTCTACACTAAAATATGGCTAAATCCTAACCAATAGTTCGTATAGTCACTCTTGAGACCACACACGAGTCCCCGTGTACTGAATTAGAATGACTATTCTTTTACAAATTTTAGTAGTTCCTATTTAAGTATTTTATTGCTCGATTTTTCTCACTGTGATTCTAGACTACGTTCTTAGTAGTCTTAAATACTAGTCTTAACTAGTCTTAAATAAAAATAATCAAGCAAATTATGCTCTTTTAAATAAATCCAAAGTCACCTTTTATCTGACTTTGTTTACTGTTGTGCTTTATGCATCTGTTCAATGCTTAGTTCTTTGCTGTTTGTGTTGCCTGTAAATATGGATTGATTTTCCAAATAAAGCCATAGGTAAAAAAAAAAAATAATAAATAAATAAATAAATCCAAAGTAATGAAACACAGATTAACGTATTTACACTAAAAATATGCATTTTGAAAAATCTCACGGGAGAATGGGGGGGGGAGGGGGGTCGAGTGAAATCTCACGACATCTTACCAGGGGGGGGAGGGGTCGAAAAATTGCCAAAATTGCCTCACGTAATTAATGGACGCCCCCTTAGGGTTTTCGCATTCGCTGAGCATTTTGTGACGGGAAAAAGTGGGCGTTGTCATTAGAAAATTTCGAGTTTCTGTACCTATAACCGTAACCATGAGCGCCATTTGGTTGCCGTTCACAGAATCCCGAGCTCATACCTCTGAATCACCGTATCTCAAATCTCATCTCGATCAGTTGAACGGAACGGCCGCTAGAGGTCGCTATATCTGCAAATTTTTTTTTTTTATGACCACCCTGTGCAACATTTATTCATTTATTCGCAGAATACGTCAACTCTAAAATATATCGCAATGCAGTCTACAATTTTGCCTGGGGCTACGCACATTAATAGAGTAACCTTTAAGTCCATGTTCTAATAGAATAACATTTAAAAAAAAAACTGTGTAAGTGAACGGCAAAAAGTTATATTTTATCCATTTCGTGTTTGACTGAAAAAATGCCACTTAAAAGGCATTTAATCTTTCACGAAGCCTTTGGTAAATATTTTCTAAGACGTTCTATAAATTTTTATTTGTTTAACGATTTAAAAATGGGCGTTCTTTTAAACAGATTACAGTAAGCTTAAACAGCGGAAGACGATAAGAATTTATGGTTATAAGAAAAAAAAGGCGGTTATTTTAAAGAAGATAATTTTGAAACCTAACTCTCCGACTGGAAAAAAAAGAGGTGTATACGTTGCATTGCATGTCTCTTATTTTGTAAAGTTTTAATGCCTTCTGAAGATTTAGACTAGGAATTCCCAAACTTTTTTACGTTTGCGACATCCTTGGGAAAGAGATTAGTATCTTGGAGTATCCTTGTTAGAATTTTAGTGCTCTCATTTTTGTTTTTACTTAGTATATTAAAATAGAATATATATATAGGAAATATTTTAAATTTAAGTTCAAATAAATACTGACCAAATCGATTTTATTCATCTATTGAAAGTAACAAACATCAGAATAGAATATATTGATACAGTTTAAAAAATATCCATGGGATTCAGTATAGTATGAGACTAGAAGATGACAGTGGAAATCTCTAAAAGGAGTTTAGTGTTATTAAAGGGAGATTTGCGATGGATGTTTAGAGCTCAAAGGTTTGAAATCAGGCCTAACAAGTAGCGGGTGGGAGTGTAGCTTATTCATCCTTCGGAACGAGTGTATTGATCTGTATTACAATCTGTCGGGCGTGAGAGTCACTCATTCAACTTAATATTTATTTTAATTAGGCCTTACTAATATTTTAATTTTTATCTCCCCCCAGAAAAAATCTCATCGATCTCACGGCACCCTTAAGTGCCCTGGCACACCGGTTGGGAACTACTGATTTCGACTTTCAGTATTTTTACGTTCAGTCCCACACGCTGATAGGGATCTCATCGAACTCACAGCACTCTTAAGTGCCCTGACACACCGGTTGGGAACCACTGATTTACATTTACAGTATTTCTACGGTCAGTCTCACACGCTAATAGGGATTTCATCGATCTCACGGTACCCTTAAGTTCCCTGACACACCGGTTGGGAACCACTGATTTACATTTACAGTATTTTTACGGTCAGTCTCATACGATAATAGGGATTTCATCGATCTCACGGTACCCTTAAGTGCCCTGACACACCTCTTGGGAACCACTGATTTACTTTTACAGTATTTTTAAGGTCAGTCTCACACGCTAATAGGAATTTCATCGATCTAACGGTACCCTTAAGTGCCCTGACACACAGGTTGGGAACCACTGATTTACATTTACAGTATTTTTACAGTCCGTCTCACACGCTAATAGGGATTTCATCGATCTCACGGTACCCTTAAGTTCCCTGACACACCGGTTGGGAACCACTGATTTACATTTACAGTATTTTTACGGTCAGTCTCACACGCTAATAGGGATTTCATCGATCTCACGGTACACTTAAGTGCCCTGACACACCGGTTGGGAATCACGAATTTAGACTAACAGTATTTTTACAGTCAGTCTCACACGCTAATAAGGATTAGTCCCTACGGGCAACACGTCTATGCTTTAACTCCTAATATTCATGCACACAATAGGAGTTTTTTTCCCTCTTATCAAAATATTCATTCAAAGCAGAAAAAAATTCCACCTGTACCGTCAGAAAACTCAGTCGCATTTCATTTCTCCAATTTATCTTACGGAATGACAGCTTGAAAGATAACAAATGATTTCAAGATCGTCGAATTCCAAACCGAATATTCGGTAATCAATCCGTCAGGACTTTTGACATTCGAGGCAAAAGTAAAGGAGTCAACGCCCAAAGGTTAAGGAGGATTGTCGACAGAAAACGTGATGCGTGACACTCCAAATATATTATGTAAGGTACTCCCTTCAATAAACTATCCATTAAATGAAGTGAAGCCCAAAGCAGAATGTTTGGATAGCTAATAGATCTTTAGACTACAGTTCACGAAACAAATTTTCGATATAGTTTAATCAAAGGTTTATTATAGTCTATATTATTTTCTTTTAACTTTTGTTCAAATTAAAATATTAAAATTTTCCACGTAAACAATAAGATAATTTTGTTTCAATAATTTTGAGGTCTGAGTTATCGGATACTGCTATTTTACCACAGTATAAATGTTTTAACGTAAGATTACTTTCCTCCATAATGGTCATCCGGAAAGCAAAATTTCAGACGCTAACACCGTCCGCCGTCACGAGTTATAATTTTGGCAGCGCACCAAACCCAGTCCGTATCGCTTGGTCAAGCAGTAAACAATTAAACAGAAAAGCAGCAAAATGCGTCAAAATTTTTACATACGTATATATATATATATATATATATATATACATAACACATACATACATATATACATACAAAAGAGGTAAGCAACAATAAGTAATCCTACGTTAATAACCCGCGGCCGTTTCGTTAGAAGAGACTACCTGATTTTTTTTATCATATATTTATACAGCTAACTATATTTAATGCTCAACGATAGAAGTATTTGTAATTTACCTAAAAAAACACCAATTAAAGTAAGCTAAAGCATCCTTTTAATTTGCAAGACTTCAATAAGATTGATTGATTAAAGAAGTGATTGACCGAAATTTTCTTTTTTAAATCTTGAAATTATTGTTTTAATTTTGAATCCGTAATTGCCACATAAATACTTCGTTCACTCATTATATTTCATTTTACAAAAAAAAGCAACATACAATAAAGTATAATAAACCAGTGCGTGAAGGACTAAGAGACAATACTCATTAAAATTTAAAATGCAAAATCAATACATCTTTCACTGTTAATACAACTTGCAAGAACACATCAGATTTAAGGTTATTTCGACACAAAACATGTAAGTTAACTTAAGAACAATGTGACTTATCGACGCTTTATAGAAGAGGTTAAGTTTCATTTTATTTTCAAGTAAAAGTGAAGTCTGAAATAACTGATCAAATCCCCAGGATTTAATCAAGAACCCAGGATTTAATCTTAAGGGGGGAGGGCGAGTTGAACGGATAAAAATGTTTATAATGCAAATTCAATATTCATAAAGCAATTTCTAGTTCTTTGGGGGGGGCAGGGTCCCTTGGATCACCCCCTGGGTGCGACACTGAACAGTACTTTATATTTTTGAAAAGTTCTCCCAAATGTAAGCAGATACATTAATAATTCATACAAACATCAAATGTATACGTATATGTATAAAAGAAATTCAGGTACACGGAAATTCAGGAACCAATACCCCGTAGATGAATACATGTATTTTAAAAAATATTTATGGACGATTCAACTAGATTAGATTATGGGTAATATTTTATTAGTTATGCATGATGTTAGAGAAAAACCTGACTCAAAACAGCTTCTATAGCACGCTCCAGCGATTCAGCTGAAACTAATTTAATATCAAAGGAGCTAACTTAGTTAGAGTCGACAGGCATTCCAAAACAGCAAAGGTACTTTTAAATGTCCGTAAAGGTATATATTTCTCCCACACGTATTTCAATTTCTCATTACACTAATGTAATTCATTTCATAGCGCATTTCTCGTTTAATCCTATTGATTTGAAATCATAAGCTTGTGTACAAACGTTTTAAAACAGAATGGTCTGTATTAAATTTCTCAGTCTGACTAGGCTGTTCCCCCAGCAACGGGAAACTGATTCTAGGCTAATACGTATAATATCGTTATTTGACAATATTATGATTTGACAAATGTTTCACGTGAACAAATTATTCAATACCTGTTGTTCTAGTATAATAGCGAAGTTAATACATGTTTTCGCACATGTTTAACTAAAACCCTGACTGTCGAAAAGCGAACAATGGTGTTTCCATATATAACTATATATATATAACTAAACGCATTGCACAAGAGTCCGAATGTGGACAAAGGCCATGTAGCGCATCTCCGCTTTCTTGAATATATATATATATATATATATATATATATATATATGTGTGTGTGTGTGTGTGTGTGTGTGTTTGTTTGATAGAGGGCATGTGTTTGTGTGTGCGCCAGTAAGTAAGTAAGTAACATACTCATTACATCACGTCCTTAAATCATAACCTGAAAGTGAAATCTAGCTCATATGTACATGTCTGGAGCTAGACTCAGCCTTAAAGTAATTAAAATTTAATTTGGAAACAGTCGGGTCGAATTTATTAGAGCGACAAGTACATCCGTCCATACCAGAAGAACAGCTCGGAAGCAATACCACCTTTCAACATTAAACGCGAGGGCGATGTACGTGTGGCTCTTATTTGTAACGTCAGTAAATTTTGGGGCTCGCGATGCTAACCCACTCCTGAATCCGAATACACACTGTATATAAGCAGAGACATGCGATTCATGGGAAGTTCTGTGGCTAAAGGTTTTAAAGCTATATATATATATATATATATATATATATATTTATAATTAATAAGACGATCAATGTATACAATTGATGTAAAAAAATATTTATAAAAAAATCATAAGGAATATTTTTATAGACGAAATAATGTAGAAAAAAATATTCATATTAAATCTAATAGGACATACTAAAGAATATAGTACAGTCTGAGGATCATATCTTTTACTGTATTTTAATATCTTTTTGGATAATATCCAATCGTCTGCCGCATTAGCACGAATTTTTTTTTGTCTATTTATTTGTTATGCACGTGACGATAAATTTATTTAAAGTACCAGAAAGAGAAATCACGTGATCTGCATTTAATAAATTAAATTTTAAAAATGAATCTTTAAAATTTCATCAAAAAACGGAAAATGTAGGTAAAGATTCGAAAAAAGATTTCATTTTAAAGGAATTTTTATGATATTTCTCGTGACATAAATTTTATAACCCTCGAATTATTTTTTGAAGTGCAAACTTCAAAAGAAGTTACAAAAACAGCTTAAAAATTTAATTTTAACAAATCTAAGAAGAATATTTCAAAAATCTTTCTGATTGCACCCCTACACTATAAGAAGAATCGCCATGCGAAATGTCAGCCCTCTAGGTCCAATGGTTTGGTCTGTGCTTTGTATGTCAGTCAGTCAATCAGTCAGTTACGGAACTGTTTTATATATTTATTTATCTATATCTATCTAAATATCTCTCTCTCTCTCTCTCTCTCTCTCTCTCTCTATATATATATATATATATATATATATATATATATATATATATATATATATATATATATATATATATATATATATACACTGCTGGCCACTGTAAATGTAACACCCTGAAGGAAACATGCAAATAACATGAAATTTACAACATGCATTAGCGGAGGTGAGATATGCAAATGATTAGAATTTCAGAGCAGACGCACATCACTCGCGCCTGTGGCGCCACTTCAAAGCGCTATTTAAGGCTTGGAGATTTCTACGATTTCAAGTTCGGTGTTTTTCTTGTGGTTTTTTCAAAAAAACGATCAATTATGCCTCGTCGAAAACAGCGATCATCTTTTGATCAAGTATCCGAGCTCGACAGAGGAAGGATAGTGGCCTACCGAGATTGTGGATTATCTTTCAGGGAAATCGGTAGTCGTGTTGGACGAAACCAAACAACTGTAATGCGGATATGTGATCGTTGGATGCAGGAGGGTACGACGGACCGGCGTGTTCGATCGCATCCACCTCAGCGCACCACTTCACGTGATGACAGGCAAATTGTGCGCATGGCAGTGACGGATCGCACAGTCACATCTCGAACCATATCACAGCACATGCAGTCTGTAACGCATCATCCAGTGTCTGCGCGTACCATTCGACGCCGTTTACAGCAGAGTGGTCTGTCCGCAAGACGTCCATTGCTTTGTCTACCCTTGACGCAGAACCATAGACGTCTCCGCCGCCAATGGTGCGATGACAGAAGGATGTGGACGGCAGAATGGAATGAAATTGTCTTTACTGACGAGTTACGCTTCTGTCTGCAACACCACGATGGTCGCATTCGAGTCTGGAGACACCGTGAAGAGAGGATGCTGAACAGCTGCGTTATGCACCGCCACACTGGTCCTGCACGGGGTATTATGGTATGGGGCGGTATTAGATATCACTCTTGCACACCTCTAGTACGCATTGCCGGTACTTTAAACAGCCAGCGTTACATCTCCGAGGTGTTGGAGCCAGTTGTCCTTTCTTACCTTCAGGGCTTGCCCACAGCCATATTTTAAAAGGATAATGCGCGACCACACGTGGCACGCATTGTCCAACGGTTCTTCGTCAATCGCCAGATTGAATTGCTTCCCTGGCCGCCTCGCTCTCCGGATCTTTCGCCGATAGAAAACATGTGGTCCATGGTTGCTCTACGATTGACCCAGATTCCATCCCCAGCTGCCACAGCAGATCAACTTTGGCAACGTGTGGAACCTGCTTGGTCTGCTGTACCCCAAGAACTCATCCAAAGTCTCTTTGAATCAATGCCGAGGCGTGTGGCAGCGGTGATCTCCAACACTGGCGTCTACTCTGGCTACTGATTTTGGCAGGAACTACACTTCACAGAAGTCTATAAATTTAAGCATTTGATACTTGGTCAACATGTTATCTACAAGATAAATTTTGTTGCGATATCTCTTGTCTTTCTTGGTGTTGCAATTTGGGTGGCCAGCAGTGTATATATATAAATATATATATATACATATATATATGTACATATATATATACATATATATATACATATATATGTATGTACATACATACATACATATATATCTATCTATATATATATATATATATATATATATATATATATATATATATATATATATATATATGCGTGTTTGTGTGTGTGTATAAATTTGTGGTTAGAAAAATCGCGTATGCTATTCTGTTAAGCATTATACACTTATTTATTCTTTATTTCTAAATGCAGACACATGTAAGACGGTATTTTCCGAGCACCCTGTTCACGTGTGAGCTTTTCGTTATTTATCATTTCTGATACACAATCTCCAGATTCCCGGCGGATTTCAGCGCATTACCTGATGCGCTTTCCCGGCTCAAACACAACGCATTATTCCAGCGAGAGCGGTGTGGGTGGACTGGGAGGAGTTCATTATTTCCAGAAGTATTCAGATGCGGGCCTGACACACATCCACGCCTTTCATGAAATATTGCCCTGCAACCCGCAGTTATCTCCTGCCCGTTGATAAGCCGTTACGCGAAAAAGATACACGTTCTCTGTCTTAAACGGTGAAAAATTGTTCTATCGTAACGGTTACCCTTAATCTTTAAAGTTTGCCGAAGAGCTGCACCAATTATTTTTGAAAGAAATGTTTAAAATATGTGTGCAAAGTTTTTTTTAAATGTATCCTTACGTATCGATCATTATTGTAAGAGTGGTCTATGAAAGATTTTTCCAATTACCATTTCTTCTAAAGGAACCAATGCAGAAGGAAATATATACCTACGACATTAATGAATTATGTATTCAGACAGTTAAATATTTATGATATATCGAGCTTATGATGCTAAGTTACAGATTAGCACTGCAAAAGAAAAATAAAATTGAGATATACTCCGAATTCTTTTTTTTTATGTCCGATGATTAAAAGGAATTAGAATGCTGAGTTAAGGGGACAGTGGACTTTCAAAATTGTGAAATTTGTCTAAAAATTCGATTTTTTTTTATTAGATTGAATTGTGAAAATACGGACGAGTAGGAATGTGTTGCAAAAAGAATTTTTAATTTATGCGATTACTTTCCTAGTTATAAGCATTTGTATTTAATTTAGATATCATGTGGTTACTAATAGCAATAACTTGAAATGTGTTTTTCTCAAAATAAAAATTGTCATGTCATATGAATATTCAAACTGCTCCGGGCGCATTTCTAATTATCCTATTGCTTTGAAATTTTTATATACTTTGAGTAATTAAATTTCTCAAGTATATTTATATACTTGAAAAATTTTTATATATTTTTATATAATTTGAGTTTTATATACTTAACTGTATATCAAATAAATCTTATTGAAAAAAATTATGCTTTGTAGCTCAGAATTTCTAAATTTTGTACTTATAAAGAGAATTTATAGGTATTTTGCGTAATAAAAATGGTGTTTTCACTATTATTATTTTTTCTTTTTATATTTTAAAGAATGCTTAAAATAAGCAATAAGTTTCATTGTTAGTTCTATAAGGTATCCTGTAAATAAAAATGACCATATTATATGCAAAAAAAATGAGCCTTGGAACATTTTTAATGAGGCCAATTTTTGATATATTTAATAATTTATAATTCATAAATTATGAATATTTCATCCTTAAATTTTAACCACTTTTACATATCTATGGTACAAATCACATATTCAAATTTCAAGCAAATCCATTCAAAACAAAAAAAGTTAGGTTTGAAGGTCCACTGTCCCCTTAAAATCCAAAGGCTTTTAAGGAGTATCTGCTTACGTTCCGAGCAATTTTTTTTTTCAAAAGCATACACTACTGTTTAAATACATATAATTTTATATAATAATTAATTTCATTCCACGCTTTATTATCTACTCAAACACTATTTCTAAGCTGGCATGACCCATTTGACCTCCAGTTGTAAAAGTTTTTCCACCTTCAAACATCCACGTGTTCCACTGTCCTTTGAATGCTTTATTGATGCACACATCTAAAGGCTCAACTCATGGCATTAATCCACCTGGAAAATCTGCCATGTCCATGTTACACTCTTTCATCCATTTCTTTGTATTATCCGTTATCTGGATTCATTAAGAAACCGGGAATTATTTACTCGCTCAAGCATTTCCCCATCACATATTGTTCCCCCTATCGCTTGTCAATTCAGTATACCATTGTTCGAAAGCATGGGAAAATCCTTCGAATGAAGTAAGGAAAATGTGAACATAAAAAAATGTTACTTGTAGATGTACCTAAATGCTGCATATTTAAAAGAAATGACATACTTTATGAACGCAAAAATTTTAATTATCGGATAACATAAATAGTTCGTCTTCCGTTATATCTTCAGGCACATCATCGAATTCTGTTCCTGAAACAGAGTTCTGAAAGAGAAAATATCCGACTTCCATGAATTCATTCGGGTTGTTCTTACCCCTTGTTTGCAGAATTATTTACTCCCTCAAGCATTTCCCCTACGCACATATTGTTCCCCTTATTGCTTGTCAATTCGGTATACCATTGTTCGAAAGCCTGTGAAAATCCTTTGAATGAAGGAATTCAAAAGATAAGAGCATCGCACATGTACATTTCAGATTTCTTCGTCAAGAAAAGGGCGCGCGTTATACGGAGAACATAACTAAAAATAAAAATAATTACAAGATAAAAAGAACTTGTTATATACCATGTTTTTAAATTTTCTGTTGAATCATATAAACTTGAGAATTCTATGTATTAATAAATACTTTTTTTAAGATTTTTTTGATGAATTATCCCATCCACTTGAAAGAAAAGGAAGTTAATTGGAAGTTAACTTGCGTTTAACTTTTCGTTCCCGTCCCGGCCGATAGATGGCTGCACCAGTCTAGTAGTGGGGAAGCTAGTTAAAAATCGATTGCAAGATTTGTACTGGGCAAACATACATACAAACAAACAAGAAATAGAGTTAATAAAAACATGATAAAAAAAATGTAGTTTAAAATTATAGGTGCTCGTTATACGACTGTACGCGGTACGCCGGAAAATACGGTATTACAATTTCCTTCATACTATGCTACACAGATAAGCGTACTACTATGAAATTTATCTGTGTTCCGAAGTAAAAGTTTTACAGTTTTTCCCAAAAAAGTAAAACACATTGATTTTTTTTAAAAATTACCTTTTTTTAAGGATTTAGAATGCTGAGTTATAGCTTCGCCTTTAGGTCAAAACTTAATGGGTAATATTTAAAACACTATAGTAAAATTTCATTGAAATATATTGAAATCATTTTTAAATGATTAGCTTTCTCGTTTCCAAAACTAACTGAAAAATAATTATAAGATAAAAAGTACTTTTTATATACCACGCTTTTAAATTTTCTGTTGAATCATATAAACTAATACCTTCACTTAATTATTCACTTAACCTTCACAAACTTTCACTAAACCTTCACTTAACTATTCTTTTTCACTCTCTTTTATTTAATTTTAATCACTTGTTAGTCGTTTCCACTATCCAACAGACTTTATAAACTGCTAACTTTTATAATTTTTTTTTTAATTTTCGCACAATATTCTTGTAAACAAACTAAATTCACTTGTATTCGGTTTCCAAAATCATCAAACGCCGTTACGCAAAAGTGCAAGCATTGAATTCGGTCGAAGCGCCACTTTGCGGATTTTTTCGAACTAACTTTCCGTACAAAAACAAAATTAACTAAAATTGAATTCAATTCTGTTTAAAGATGGCTAAAAGTATTAAAAGAATGCATTGTCATCGTGTTTCGAGCTATTCTAAAAGCTTCAAATGTCTAGCTAGTCGGGAAGTTAGTTAAAAATCAATTGCAAGATTTGTACTGGACAAACACACACGCACACACACAAACAAACAAGAAAGCGAGTTAATAAAAACATGGTAATGAGTTTTCTCGAAAAATGCATTTAAAGCTGGTATCTTTAATCACTTTAATCCTTTTCTCTACTTTCCGTCCAATGAGTTCCCAAAATAGCCATTGCACCAAAATAGCCATTTCAACGGAGGGAGATTCTAGACTGATGATTTTATATAGATAGACTAGCTGAAAACCCGCACTTCGCTACGGAGTACATTCAAATTAAATACAATGGTCAATGTATGCAATTAATGCCAATATATATATATATATTTATAATAAATACGACGATCTATATTTACAATTGATGTAGAAAAAAATATATATTTATAAAAAAATCATAAGGGATATTTTTATAGACAAAATAATGTCCAATCGTCTGCCGCATTAGCAAGAAAAAAATATTTTTTTATCTATTTAGTTGTTATGCACGTGACGATAAATTTATTTAAAGTACCAGAAAAAGAAATCACGTGATCAGCATTTAATAAATTAAATTGTAAAAATGAATATTTAAAAACTCACCAAAAATCAGAAAATAGAGGTAAAGATTCGAAAAAGATTTCATTTTAACGGAATTTTTATGATCTTTCTCGTGATATAAATTTTATAACCCTCAAAGTATTATTTTAACTGCAAACTTAAAAAAAGTTACTAAAACAGCTTAAAAATTTAATTAAAAAAATATAAGAAGAATTTTTAAAAAATCTCTCTTAGTGCCCCCTACACTATAAGAAGAATCGCTATGCAAAATTTCAGCCCTTTAGGTCCAGCAGTTTGGTCTGTGCGTGGTATGTCATTCAGTGAGTCAGTTTCGGAACTGTTTTATGTATATAGATTGTAGGTTTGGTTTAGTTACCAAATATGGCGTGCCGAATTTCTGAAACTATTGAAAAGCGCTGGCTTCAGTAATTATTTCTATCTTTAAATTATGCATAGAAATTATGAAACCCTTTCATACAATCTGATTTCTTTTACGAGAATTTCTCCTTCCTACAATTCAATAACGGAGAGCTATAAAAGGAAATTAAAATACAATAAGTTAAGTGGATTAAGTAGAAGCCATCTCAGGGAGTGTTTCATGTCAAATTATAAAATGGATAAGACAGCTCAGTTACTCAAAAAAAAGTCATATTTTCTTGAATAAAAAAACACACGTTGACAGTAAATGAAACAATGAATTTCGTTATAAAGTAATTTTACCATAAAAATCGTATTATCTCATAACTTAGCTTATGATAGCGGGATAGTTTGTGCAAAGACATAACATTGAATTTAATAAATAAAAAGGGAACGGGGCAAACAGCCCTTAAACTATTGAGTCATTTTCTAACACAAGGTATATTGACTGAAATATGTAACATAGCATGTGCAACGTTACCCAAGGCACATTTTATTTATTCGACTCGTGCAGATGAAGTTGACTTGATTTATGCGATCGCTATATCAGACTAAAGATCCCTTGGCATAACCTCTTTTGGTGTAGGATGAAATTTCTATCAGACAAAATATTACCATATTTAATTAAAATACAGAGTGAAACGGAAATTTTAATTTGGATATTCGTTTAGATGGATGTGTGATCAGATTTCAACTGACAGTTTGAAAGTCATATTTTTAACCCGTTAGTTTCATACATAAAAATTCTGAAAATTCGTACAATTAACTATAATTAGTTATTTAAAAAGGTTTAATATGATTTATGCGGATAAAATTTACTTTGAGCTGCATGTCACTTGTTAATTAACGTGTCACTCTATGACTGGCGTAATTTTCTGTATTAAGGTAATTTATGGACAAAGACTATTTCAATATTTAGCAAAAGGTATATGAGATTGTCCAAAAAATAAAAAAAAGCCTTAAGTATTGTTTTCAGCAACTGGAATGTTCTATTTATATTTACGAAAGATTCGACACAATCAAGATTTATCGCTGGATTAAGACAAGACATTCGTTGAACATAATACCCCAGGATAAATTCACAGTAAACGCGCTATTTTTTGCGAATGGCTGTCACAAACTATATTCAGTCTTATGTTAGTGGATTACATATAGTAATTACTATGCCAATACTGCAATACCTTAAGACAGATAATATAATAAGATAATATAATAAGATAATATAATAAGATATATAATATATATATATATATATATATATATATATATATATAATATATATATATATATACATATATATAAATAAATATATATATATATCTATATATATATATGAATTTATATTTATTTATTTATTTACTTATTTATATATATATATATATATATATATATATATATATATATATATATATATATATATATATATATATATATATTATATATATATATATATATACATATATATATATATATGTATATATATATATATATATATATATATATATATATATATATATATATATATATATATATATTGGAATACATGCTATCCCACCCCGTAAGGAAAAGGTTAACTCGCTTTCTTAGTTGTTTGTTTGTGTGTGTGTGTTTGTTTGTCCAGTACAAATCTTGAAATCAATTTTTAAGGGGACAGTGGACCTTCAAACCTAACTTTTTTTGTGTTCAATGGGTGTACTTGAAATTTAAATATGTGATTAGTACCATAGATATGTAAAAGTGGTTAAAATTTAATGATGAAATATTAATAATTTATGAATTATGAATTATTAATTATATAAAAAATTGGCCTCATTAAAAATGTTCCATGCGCATTTCTTTTGCATATAATACGGTAATTTTTATTTACAGGATACCTTATAGAACTAACAATGAAATGTATTGCTTATTTTAAGCATTCATTAAAAATATAAAAAGAAAATAATAATAACAGTGAAAACACCCTTTTTATTACGTAAAATACCTATAAATCATCTTTTCGAGTACAAAATTTAGAAATTCTGAGCTACGAAGCATTATTTTCAATAAGATTTATTTGATATACATTTAAGTATATAAAACTTAAATTTCAAAGCAATACGCTAATTAGAAATGCGCCTGGAGCAGTTTGAATGTTCGTATGACATGAACATTTTTATTTTGAGAAAAACGCATTTAAAGTTATTCCTATTAGTAACCACATAATATCTAAATTAAATACAAATGCCTATAACTAGGAAAGTAATCACAGAAATTAAAATGTCTTTTTGCAACACATTCCTACTCGTCCGTAGTTTCACAATTCAATAAAATAAAAAAATCGAATTTTTGGACAAATTTCACAATTTTGAAAGTCCACTGTCCCCTTAACTAACTTTCCGACTAGTTAGACATTTGAAACTTTTAGAATAGCCCAGAACACGATGTCAATACATTCTTTTAATACTTTTAGCCGAAAAAATCCGCAAGGTGGCGCTTCGATCGAATTCAATGCTTTCACTTTTGCGCAACGGCATTTGACGATTTTGAAAACAGAATACATGGAATTTACTTTGTTTACAAAAATATTGTGCGAACAGTTTAAAAAAATATATAAAAATTAAAGTTTATAAAGTCTGCGGATAGTGGAAATGACTGAAAAGTGATTAAAATTAAATAAAAGAAAGTGAAAAAGAATTAATTATGTGAAGGTTTGTGCAATTAAGATAAAATTGTCAAGTTTATATGATTCAACAGAAAATTTAAAAAAGTGGTATATAAAAAGTTCTTTATATCTTGTAATTATTTCTTAGTGATACCGAGTTTTGGAATGATTTATATATTTATTTATCGACACTTTTCGACGATCTCAATAGGTGATTGTAGCAAGGTGTGAACTTTCGCTTTGGGATTTATTTCACTTCCTAAGCGCAATATAGATCGTAAATATTTCGAGCATTTACAAAAGAAACTGCGACAACATTATGGGTAACCTTACATATTTCTTTTCTAACCAAACGTTTTTAACGTAGGATTACGATCCTCTATAACGGTCCTTGGAAAAGGAAAATTTCAGACGCTAAACCATCCGTCCTCGCGAGTTATAATTTTGTCAGCGCGCCAACCTGTCTATCACCTCGACGAGTTAAATAGAAAAATGCCAAGACGGGTCAAAATTTTGTTATACCTATATATATATATATATAGATAGATACAAATATAAACATAACACATAGATACATATATATGCATACAAAAGAGGTAAGCAACGATAAGTAATCCTACGTTAATAACCCGCGGTAGTTTCGATAGAAGAGACTACCTGAAATTTTTTTAATCTTTATATTGATCGACGATATAAGATAGCACATAAATGTTTTAAAATATAATGTAAATTTTCATTAAATGATTCCCTCGTAAACTCCAGTACGGGAAAAATTTACTGGAGTCCTGTATCTATCAAAATCTCTTCCATATTTCGTATCATTTAAGATTTAAAAACAATAAAAAATGTAAAGTCCGGCTGTGCCAAACCTCGAGATTTTAATCAGTGAAATTTTGCATTTTATACCATGGTTTTATTTAACTCACTTTCTTGTTTGTTTGTGTGTGTGTTTGTCCAGTACAAATCTTGCAATCGATTTTTAACTAACTTCCCGACTAGCTAGACATTTGAAACTTTTAGAATTGCTCAGAACACGATGACAATGCATTATTTTGATACTTTTAGCCATCTTTAAGAAGAATTGAAATCATTTTCAGTTAATTTTGTTTCGTAGACCGGTTCAGCCATCTATCGACCGGGACGGGAACGAAAAGTTAAACGCAAGTTAACTTCCAATTAACTTCATTTTATTTCAAGTTGATGGGATAATTCATCAAAAAATTTCATTTAAAAAAGTATTTAATAATACATAGAATTGTCAAGTTTATATGATTCAACAGAAAATTTAAAAACATGGTATATAAAATTTTTTTTTATCTTGTAATTATTTACGAGTCAATCTATTTCTCTTCATTCAATATATTTTATAAAATATACAATGCTACAAGAAACAGACGTAATGATTTTATATCAACTATAATTTTAATTAATTCATTTTTTCATATTGTTTTTGCAAATTATATTAGTGTTTTGCCTAGACTATTTACCGTGATACAATTTGTAGCATTTTTTACGCAAAAAGTAAATGCCTTATTCCGTGCCTGTTCGAATTTCACAATTAAATATTAATCAGACGTACTCCTTATAATATATATGTCAAGGATTTTAAAGGATAGGATAATTTAAAGGTGCTTAAAAAGGTACTCACTGCACCATGAAAGATTATTATTTCAGCCCATCGACTGCAACATTCCGGATATTAATTGGTGAGCTGAGGATATAGTGTAGTACGGAAAGGCAGAACTCATGTCTTATATATAGATATATATATATATATATATATATATATGTGTGTGTGTGTATATGAAACGATAACTTTCATAACCTTTAAAGGAAACGCTTATTCAAAACTCTTTTATATTATCGCAATATGGAAACTCCCCTCATGTTGAATTCGACCTGGGATTAACCCAAAGTCACCTATTAGTTTCACACCTAAGCTACGTGCAGATAGCCTTATATAACGCTTATATAACGAGACATATTCTAGAAGCCTCTAGAAGCCTCTAGAAGCCTCTATTCTAGAGATCTCATATTCTAGATCATCATCCGATATGACGTGCTAAAGTCAGGTGTCCTAAATTGACCAATTAGGAGTTCAATTCACCCGTACTCCGGGCGTGAATCTAGGTCTTTCGCGGCCCTTCAGTGTTTGATCTCGGTTCTAGGAGCATGCAGCAAGTTTCGCTGCAGGGATTTGGTCATTATGTGTTGCTCCACAGGCTCCGGACTGTTCTGAATGTGGTAACCTGCTAAAACATGTCCAAATGTGAACTTCTGAAATAGCTGTACAGCCAGCCACGAAAATGCTTCTGAAATAAAATCTGTGTAACTAGTTATGAGGAGGATTGTATCTCTCGCCTGGACTTTGCTTTAGTTTGACTTTTCAGTTCGCCTGGCTCCGGTTCGACCACACCCATTGACTAAACCAGTTCGCCTGGCTCCAGTTCGACCACACCCATTGCCTTTACTAGTTCGCCTGGCTCCGGTTCGACCACACCCATTGCCTAAATCTCTGGACAACATTACTCCAGGACACTACGACTTTTAAATTTTAAGACTCTGACGTTCATCGACACCCAAATCATTTCATATATATGCAGAGGCTGTTCGCACGTTTTTTAGACGATTTTGGTAAGCGGTAATAAAAATTCGTTTGCTGCAAAAGAAATAATTGCAATTGTACTATGTTTTTAAAAGTCATAATTATCTTCTGCGGCTTGAAAGTTTTGTTTTTTTTTAAAATAGCGTTTTTAACAAAGCAGTGGTTCGAAGGCTACATTTATGCTCTTTCCGAAGAGAAATATGCATACTCCGTTATCCCAAAACGATGTGAGAGTCATCGTTTTGAGATATCTAAAGCGTCGATAGGTAATATCGTCAACAAGAAAGGAAAAAAAACGTTAAATTGGAGCCTCAAGTGGGACAAAATTCCAAACAAGTATCCAAGGAAAAAACGGACATCTTCTACTATTGCAAAGGTACGTTGTTTAATGTTAAAAGAAAATCACCCTAGTAAAAGGACAGTTGCAAAATCATTAAAATGCTCGGTGTCCACTATAAACAAAATGATAAACGTTGATTTAAATCTTAAGAAATCGAAAAAACGCAATGTGCATCGTCTTCTTCCAAATCATATCGCTGAACGCAGGACACGCTGCAGAATTCTATATGAGAAACACTTATCCAAAGAAAAATGGGAAACAATTGTCACAATAGATGAATGATGGGTGTATTTAAATGATTGCAACAAAAAAAGAGCCATTTATTATCATAAAAGGGGAGAAAAAAATTTAAGTACATGGTTCAAAGAATCGAAAGAAAGCTTTTCTAAGGGATTCATGATTGTTGCTGGTTTTTCTTATAATGGCAAGTTAAAAATAAAGAGAGTGGAAAAAATGTCAAGATTAACTCCAAATAATATCAGGAACATATTTTATCGCCAATTTTTCTGAATGAAATACCATCGCTTTACCCACAGTACCATCAATCTGTGAGACTCCATCAGGACAAAGCTAGCAGTCACACATCAAAATCTACTGTAAATTTCCTAAAAGAAATGGAACAAAAAACTGATATCAAGGCCATACCCTTCACTGATATCCTTACTAAATCTCCCAATGTATCACCTATGGATTTTTGTCCTTTCGGACTTTTAAAATCTGCATTATCCAAACGTCGTCCCAAAACCCTTACAGGACTCTGGAAAGCTGTTCAGGAGGAATGGGATAGAATACCTCTTCTGACACTTCAAAAGGCATTATTATCCTGGAAATTGCGGTGTCGAAAGATAGTTCAGAATAAGGGATGTCAAATAGAACATTTAAAACACAAGAATTTTATGTATTTTAGTTTTGTGAATACAATATACATCGTCTAAAAAATGTGTGAACAGCCTCTGTATATATCCTATTTTGATAATAACTGCATAGTATAACCAATTTTCATTGTATTTTACTTACAATTCATTCATTTTGCACTACATTAAATATCTTAAATGGTGTCTCAATATATTATTTTTAAAACTTCTGCTTCGTAAGCGACCAATTCTTTTCAAAGTATGTTTTTCAGTTACAAATTTACCAAAATAGATTGAGGTTTACAAGAGACCACATATTAAGAAAAATGGAAAATCCTAATTAAGTTTAGCGTTGCAACTTCTCGCATTCTTTCAATATCACAGAATTAATTTCCGATCAATCCTCAATGATATCGTAACAAAACTTTTCATCATCTACAAGCATGCGAGAAAATAGAGTAATTATTCAATGAACGCGCAATCATTCATCTGCTCGGAGACTGATTCGACTCAAATTTTGGGCGTTAGGAAGGCACCAATTTCAGAATCCAAATTTAAAACAGAGAAAGAAGCGATGAAACTATCACGCGGGGTTCTTCAGATTAATAAAAATGATTATATTTTTAAGACAGTTACAACATATTAGAATGAAGTAAGTATAAAAGTTTTTCCATCAATGAATGTGTAATACCTGTATATATATATATATATATATATATATATATATATATATATATATATATATATATATATATATGACGAGCCTCAATAAATGCCGGCCCGAAGCGTGTTTTTTATGTCATATATACCTCTTAAACTCCCTAATACTTATTAATAATATTGCAGTCAGTAAACGTTGGCTGTTGTAAATAATTCCAAATTAATTACATCTAAATCCACTCATGGACAAAAGAATTAGCGCACCAAGAAATACTTGCGGGATCGTAACGACACTTGCAATGAAGGTACATGTCGGGGAGATATGCAAATGATTAGAAATGCAGCGTGATTGCGCATTACGTATAGCCGGTAGAGGGCGTTGAACATCGTACTCTGTGGAGTATAAAACAGGTAACCGAAGCTTGTTTGAGTGTGCTGAATCATTTACAAAGGAAGAGCTGAGATAGACATGCCATTACGACGTGTTCGAAGACAATATAAGCAGTTGTCGCAGTTTGAGAGGGGGAGAATTGTCGGGATGATGGAAGCTGGGTGGTCAGCTAGGCGAGTAGTTCGTCAATTAGGCCGCTCTGATTGTGTTGTGATTAGGTGTTGGGACCAGTGGACCCGAGAGATGTCATGTACACGAAGACCAGGCTCAGGACGCCCTCGACAGACCAGTCGTCGAGAAGACCGCCACATCGTAAGAAATGCACGCGTACAGCCAACTGCTTCATCGGCCGCCATCCAGGAACAGGTAGCACCTTCACTAGGGGAATCTGTGTCTTCTCGAACCATACGGAGGCGCCTGGCTGAAGGACAGTTGGTATCGCGGCGCCCATTACGTGTGCTGCCCTTGACGCCCACCCATCGACGCCTCCGTTTGGAGTTTTGCCGCGCACGAGGAAACTGGACTGCAGCGGAATGGAACCAGGTCGTCTTTAGCGACGAATCCAGATTCAATCCCGGCAGTGATGACAATCGTGTTCGTGTGTGGAGAGCCCGTGGTAAACGCTTCAAACTGCCTTTTCTGTACAGCGACACATCGCTCCCACAGCTGGTGTGATGGTATGGGATGCCATTGCCTACAATACACGGTCACCCACAGTATTGTTCCGTGGCACCATGACAGCCCAGCGGTATGTTCATGAAATCCTGCAATCACATGTGTTGCCACTCATGCAACGGCTCCCAGGAGCCATTTTTCAACAAGACAATGGTCGGCCTCATACGGCAAGGGTGTCACAAGTCTTATTCCGCACTGTTACTACCCTTCCTTGGCCTGCCCGATCCCCAGATTTGTCTCCAATCGAGCATATCTGGGATCATTTGGGACGACGAGTTGGGCATCCCACGAGTTTGAACGAACTAGAGGCAAGGTTACAGCAAATATGGAACGAAATGTCTCAAGACATCATAACAGACAATCATACAAGACATCATGACAAGACATCGCGCTAGAGGGGGTCCAACGGAGTATTAACTCCTCCGTTCTTTTGCCTTTTTCTCTGAAATAAATTATCCTTTTTCTTTGATTTTCTTATCATTTACTTATATCAATGTAGTCATTACATATGTAAAAGATCGTTTCATTTTGACGACTCCTTCTTGGTGCGCTAATTTTTTTGTCCATGAGTGTAGTTTATTCCAAAAATTAAGCTACCTGATTCAATCTGTAATTAAAATCCAATAATTCATCCCTTTCTCGCGACGCGTGACCGCACTGCTCGGAAAACTCCCGTTCTCTGATAATCATTTGTCAAAACTTAGGCGCAAAATTTTCGCGCATGCCCACAAGAGCCTTGTTACGTATGAACCGAAGATGAGATTTGGGCGTGACTACGGATGTCTATCAAATCCAACGAGAATTCCCCTGATATTCTCGATGCGTTTGGAAATGGATATGAGAATAGTGGCGAATTACGCCACGAAAATAAATTAATCCCGAAGCCCCCTTTAAATTTAAACTAATTATTCTTTCCCCAGTTAATTCCTTATATATATATATATATATATATATATATATACATATATACGAGGGATGGAACTGTCATAATGGCAACACTGTTGTAGAGCCCACACGCAACAGAACTCATGAAAGCAGGTAATATCGCACGTACGTCACATACTTGCCTTACCTCGGAGCAAAGGAACTCGCCCCACAAACATCACGCGCTTGCACAGTGACAGGATGAACACACCTATGTTTTAGTTACTGGTCTATTGCACGAAATAATTTATTGCATCGATCTGATGGAAGGAAAATGATTGTGAACAAACACACTGTGGCTGATGTGTTTGCTCTCAGTGGCTGGGAAGTGCTCTACAGTCTTCCATATTCCCGGACTCAAGTCTCTGTGACTTTGATCTCATCCCCAAGATAAAGGAACCGCTCCGTGGATGTCACCAGAGATTCTGCTGTAGACCACTCCTTTCGAAGAATCAACGAATCAGGTGCTGCCAACGGGCATCCAGCAGCTTCTAGGACATTATATCAACGGGTACTAACTGGTACAGTGCTGGTTGCTACTTTGAAGGGTATAAAAGTTTCAATCCTGTACTGTACCTCTTCTGTATAATTTGTGAATATCTAGTTAGCACTATTAAAGTTCCCTCCTATGTGTATATATGTATGTTCTGATAGCTGTTGATAACTCATGAAGGAGGGATGGTACAAACGTCAAATTCGCATGATAGGAAGAAGATGCTGTGATATGCAAATGATTATCATTTAAGATCAATCGAACGACGCAGAAGGGAGAACCAACATCTCAATCTCTGTATAAAAGGAAGGTACGATGCGGGTTTCTCATTCAAAAAAAGCAACAAATTCAACAAAACTCAACAAAAAGTATTTTATTACCATAATTTATTGTACAATCTATGCAGGAACTGTACATTGAATCAAACAAAAAAGCGGATATTTGATGTACTTATAGTTACGTACTTATAGTTGCTATAAATTATTATCTAAAATTATTATCTAAAAATATTAATATATCAAAAATGTATAATTTATATATTATTAGATATAATAATAATTAAATAATTATTTATATAATTTAATTATATCAAAAATGCATAATTTAATTATTTTATTAATATATCAAAAATGTATAATTTTAGATAATATATTAAATATTAATATATTATATAAAATATTTATTATCTAAAATTATTATCTAAAATTATTATTATCTAAATTATTATAAACTAAAATGTGTATTTTAGTTTGTGATACAATTTACTTTCATAACTAAAGTTTCTCTTGCTCCATTAAAAAATGGTTCTTAAATTAAATAAAAATAATGTCTACAAACCTGATCCGGATTATCCGGAGATCTGGATCAGGGAGGGCCGGATAAACGAGGTTTTACTGTACTTTGATTCTTGTGTTTAGGGCTTAGCGCAGATGTCATTTTTTGCGCTTGTAATTTCACCTCAGCGCTTTAATGGAAACGCTTTTAAAAAAACTACGAGGGTCGTTTTTAAAGTAAGAACCGTTTTGTAACGCAGTAAGAGAAATTTTAGTTATGAAAGTAAATTGTACAATCACAAACTAAAATATGAACATTTTTTCACTTTTCAACATAGTCAACATTAACATTTAAACATGTGTCATAGGACCATAGGACCATAAGACAAGTGTTTTAACTGAGTTACCTAGGCCAATGCCTTCAAACTCAGATATTTCTGAATTGTAACAACGAAGAGCTGGAAATGGTCAGAAGTAGAAAAAGTTCGTTGTGGGACGTCAAAAGTTCAGGAAATGCTACACAAAAAGTGAAGCAATGAGTCTTCTGGTCTGTACATGGGAGGGTGAAAATGGGCAGATCTGATTGGATGTCTCCTGGATCTTCGAGTTGATACGCTGTTGGGGGTGGAGTCAATGGCTGTCTGTAAGCTGGATTTCAATTGGCAAGTTTAGAGAGAATAGAGTAAAGAGATTGGATAGAAAGATAAGGTCCAGAATCCGTGAGTTCAAATACTACGAATTGAGCAAAGCCAAAGGATTTGCTCTGAGACAAAAATAATTAAGCTGAAAGAAAGTTTAAGGATAGAAAATAGGTTTTTATTTTATTTTATAAAATTTTTTAGATGTTTTTTGACTTGGCAAGCCAAGTATAGTTTTTTATATTTTTTATTTTTATTTAAGGCGACAATGGACCATGAAAAACTTTATTTTTTATTTATTTATTAACTAATTGCTATGAAATTTTGTATACTTATGCAATGTTGCTTAGAGATGAAAATTCTAAAGAAAAAAAATCTGAATGTAATGAATTATGATATTAATTAAAATCAGTTTGTTAATTACTCTATTTAAAAATGCTCCATGAGCATTAATTTTTGTCTCAGATATCTAATTTTCTCTCTTAAGCTAGCTTTATATAGTTATAATAAAAGTTAGTAGCAATATTTGATTTACAGTCATATTTATAAAAACTAGAAAAAAAATCGATAAAAATAGGTCATTTTATGCAAAATTTTATCAAAAAAATTTTTTTACTGTAAAAATTTTAAGTTGTTATTCTAATTAGTTTTATTCTAACATATATAAATAATCATTTTATGAAATTTTATGAAAATGCAAGAAAAATTGGGATGCATGGAACATTTTGAACTTACCGAAACGACATGAAAACTTGTTTTGAGAAAATGGCATTCAAAGTTTTAATTTGACTAACATTTCCATTGTTTACGTTTGAAAAAAAAAATACCTATAACTCGGTTAATAATGATCGGATCAACATACTTCTTTTTTAATTTAAAGCTGACGAGTTGCAGAATCATTTTCTGAAAGAAAAAAAAGTCTTTTTGGGAACAGATTTTTGCCAATCTGAAGGACCATTGTCGCCTTAAATGTCGTACATCTGTCAAGTCGTGTCACCAGCTTTTATTGATGCCGGGAATTACTGGGAATTACTAGGAATTACTGGGAGCTTGGGAATTACTGGATCATCCACCATACAGCCCTGACTTAGCGCCATCAGACTTTCATCTGTTTCCAAAACTTACGGAATTTGTTGGCGGAAAACGTTTGGAAAATGATGACATGTTGAAAGAAACTGTTACTAACTGGTTTAACGGTCAGGCGGCAGAGTTCTTTAATGATGGGATCCAAACGCTGGTGACACGACTAGACAGATGTTTAAATGTTAATGATGACTATGTTGAAAAGTGAAAAAATTTTCATATTTTAGTTTGTGATACAATTTACTTTCATAACTAAAGTTTCTTTTACTCCATTAAAGAACGGTTCTTACTTAAAAAATGACCCTCGTAGAATCAAAGTATTAAAAGAAATTTAATAATAATATCTATTTATTCGTTTATCTTATTTATTTAACTAAGAACCATCATTAAATTTTGACGATCTCTAAGTAACTGTAAAATTAAAGGACGGACCAGCCTGGTCATTTAAATTACATCATTAAGGCAAAAAAGAAGTTTCAATTTAGCCGGTAGCTGTGATTTACTTTAACTATTGACAAAGTTTAATGTATAGTTAGAAACAAAATCTCACACATGACAGTTAGCTTCAAGTTTTTCTTGAAGAATTTTCAATGTACGGAACGAAAAGATATTTTATTTCATTTTGTTTTTCATTAAAATTTAATGTAGAGAAATTCTCTCCCAGAATTCCCGAATAATTACATTTTCATTTTCCTTTTTAATTAAATTTCCTCTATTCCGTTTTATCAAATGACTCGTTAATTACACATTCACTCTCTTTCCCGAGAAACGAAGAAAGAAATATTTAATTTAGCTTCCTAGAAAGAAAGTCTCTCAGAATTTTTGTGTTTCTCGAAATTCTTTCTCATTTCTTGAAATAAAAAACTTTTTATAGCCATACAAACCATTTTAAATTTATCTCATCTTTAGTAATTGCCTACATAAATCTTATTTAAAAACTATGAATTTATATTTAATATCTAATCATTTAAAAACTATTTGAATTCATTAGTTTAATCGTAATAAAATTATGAAAACAGAGGGTGTTTTTTTTAAGAACTGGAAAGAATTTCAAGTAGACGTTGTTGAATTTCTTTTAAATTAAGAAAATTATATTACGAATTTTTAGCCAAAGTTAATGAAACAAGAAAGTTAAATATACAAGTTTTTCCAAACATATGGCATGTCATAAAAAATATCTAAAACTTCGTAAAGAATATATTGAGTATATTTAATATGTACCTCCTGACTAATCCGTGTAATTTCGGAAGATATTTTTCGAAATTTTTTTAAGGGGGTCCCAGACACATTTAAAAGAAATATTTATTTATTGTGTTAAAATTTTGAAATTTTTTGTGAAGGTTAACTATTGAATTTGTAAACAGAACCACATCATACAACTTTTTAAAAAGTTTTAAAAAGTTTTAGAATTTAAATTTTTTTTAAAATATTGGGTAATTTAAATCGTTATAACTCGAAATATTATTTGTCGAATTTCAAAATTTTTCATTTAATTAAACACAAAACATAAGTTTTAATTTTAATTCAATTTTTTTTTTAAAATAATAATTTTAAAACAAATTAAAAATATTTAGGGCAAGAATTTCAAAAAAAATAAATATGTGACTTATTTTTAAAAAATCATAGTTTCAAAAGCAAATATTTTTTCAAATTTTCTGAATCAAAATTAAAGTGAAATAATTGAAAAATACATGTCCCAAGTTTGATCCATATATCTTTAACGGTTGTTGACTTATAACAATTTAAAGACGAGAAATGGTGAAAAAACCCATCATAAAGTAAAACGTATTTACAGGTTTAAACAAAGATTGGGTGCTATTAGAATGTTGAAAAAAAAATTAATTTCTCTTGTTCTAATTAATATAGAAACATGATTTACAAGTCATTTTAAGCGGCAAAGAACACATACATTTTTAACGCAAAATTTTTGTTTTTTAAAAATACGAAGAATTTTGTGACCTGGACCCCCTTAATTTTGTCTTTTTATCTAATTTTTTTTTTAATGAGATGTCAGGTAAAACGTGGGAAAATACATAAAGAAATTCAGATGTCACAGTAAAATAATTTTTTCAAGGGGGAAAAACTGG
>OU015492.1:218195201-218215545 GCA_907164885.2 Dolomedes plantarius | reverse complement strand
CAAAACATCGGTGTTTCGAAACATCGATATTCAATATTAAAGCATCGATGCTAATAAAACATCGCCCTAAAACCATCGATGTTTTTAAACATCGATGTTTATGAACTTTCATTTTTTAAAACTGGTTTAGTAACCTCTAAGACTAATGTTACTTCGGTTAGTCATGGAGGGGGGGGGGGGGGGCTGTTACCAGAAAATCTAGGAAGAAATTATTGCACTTTATTAAGAAATCTTTTATTTTCAAATTGAATAATACAAAAGAAAATTACACATATTTACACCAATAGGAAGTACAGATGCAAAACCAACGTATAGGGGAAAACTGAACAAGCTCATTTTTTCTTCACTGTAGATAACAATTAAGGCTATTGGGGCAATTATAATTATTATTCATTGTCTCTAATCGTTCCCCCTTTTGTATTCGTCCTTTTCAGAATTCAGACTTACATTTACTGAGTGGGAAAATTATGCTACGTGGTTATTTTTTTTATTTATGGTACATTTTCATTTAAAAAAAAAAACATCGAGACAACTTAAAACATCGAGCACAAAACATCGATGTTAAAAAAAAAATCGGCTTCAATAAATCGATGTTTAAAACATCGACATCGATGACGCATCCCTAATACAGAAGCACTTCGCGGTTGCATATGTGCAACCTATTTCAGTAAAAAAGTCAACTGAAGAGGTATCGATTTCAGTCCTTATTAAGGGCAGTTTTTTTTTCCTCTGTAGATTTACAGTGCTGACCCAAACTGCCTTGGACGTAACGCAAAGAGCCCGCATGGTGTACGCAATCAGCGCACATCATTACTGCCTTAATTGCCTTTAAATGCTAATAGCAACAGTTTCGTGGTAGGAGAATCATTTACGTTCTCGAACAACCAATTGCAAAGCATACTCGACTTTTCTACTGTCACCCCATGTTGAATCTTTTTTTACATTAAGTAGCATTCGTCTTTTTTGGAAAGCTTGCGCGAAACATTTAAAAATAAGGTAGAAATAGACTATCGTAGTTTACCTGAGGACATTATCAGTGAGATAAGAGAAATGCACAGTAAATATTTATCATTTCTGGTTGAAGGAGGTTCCTATTATACTAACAAAGCAATGAATATAGTGAACAAAGAACGATACCTTGGTAATCGATGGTTGTAGGGAATCGGGGCCCATATTTTTCGGCTGTATGCAGATTTTTTTCTATCCATACCGTCCATTACCATGGATGTACTTGATAATGATTAATGGACATTCTTATCTTTGCATAATAATGGGTATTATTCTAATATGAAAAGGAAAGAGTATATATAATTTTTAATCATTCCCGTGTATATGTGCATGTGTGTGTGTGTGTTTCGTAAGCAACAGTAGTAAAATACGTTCTTCATCTATTTTTTGCAAACCCCCCCGCACTGAGTATCCCTCAGGCTTCCACAGGGGGACGTACATACCAGGTTGAGAACTACTGATTTAGAGCATAGTTTCTCTTCATCATTAACTCGTCAATGGATTTCAATGCTTTACGGTGAGCTGATGACTTCTAATGTCTATTTGCTCTTCGTTATCACAGCAAGAATCTGTTATATATATATATATATATATATATATATATATATATATATATTATATATATATATATATATATATATATAAATATATATATATATAAATATATATATATATATATATATATATATATATATATATATATATATATATATATATATATATATATATATATATATATATATATATATACAGTGGAATCTCGATCTATCGTTTTCCAAGGGACCGATTGAAATGAACGACACATACGGAAAAACGATGGATCCGAAAATGATCGACCGAGATTCCACTGTATATATATATATATATATATATATATATATATATATATTCTGTGGCAATATGGGACATGTTGATATATCATTTTTGCATGTTTTCGGCAAATTAAAATAATAAATTTCGGTGTGACATATAAAATTGTTCTATTAAGTTTTTCAATCCAGATATTCTTTAGTTATACGCATATTCAACCTCAAGCATATGGTTGGTCTTCAAAGAAAATTTTCAATTAGGGACTAAAATATTCAATTAGGGACCAAGTATTACCCATTTTATACAGAACAGCATTTGCAAATAAGAATAACTAAGTATTATTTCATAATTCCACTATCAGCTTTAGACACACTCGTGAGTCCAATCAATACAATAAAGTTGTAAAGAGTAAAGAACCAATTTTAAGGGTGACATATCAATTTAAAACGTAAAACTGAATTTTTCAAACATATCAACATCTACCATAACGCCACACACACATGTATATATATATATATATATATATATATATATATATATATATATGAAAGATATAAAATTTAAGTCGATCCCCTGTAAATTTTCTTTCCTTCCCATGCTTAAGGTGGCATTATCAAATTCTGTTTTCAAGAACTCAGGAATATTTTTCATAGCGTCAGCAATCCCTGGGAAGCCACGAAATCATTCGAACCCTTTTCTATGCCCAAATAAGGCGATCATCCTACACAACTGATGCAGCTTGTAAGAAACATCTTTGCTCAGCAAATTCTTTAACTGTCAATACCTCTATACGCAAACCCCGGGAATCACTCGGGTGTTGGCTGTCCAATAGATAAGATGTATGTCCTAGCCACTCGGAAATAGGTTCTTATTCTAATAGTTCTGTAATCGGATCTTATTTCATTACATATATATATATATATATATATATATATACATATATATACACTGGTTATCAAAAATTAAGAAAAAGTCACAAAAATAGCGATTACTCAAAAATTTACGCGTAGAATTTAATGAAACTTATACACATTATACAACATATACGTAGTTATAAAATAGCAGAAAAAGAAATCGCCAGACAAATATGGTGTTATAAAAACTAGCATATGTATACAATGAACAAATCGGATGTGTCAGTTTGGTATAGGAAAATAACCCCCAAGAAGCAATACAGCACATACAGCCATGTGTGATGCTGACAATTATGCGGTCTAGGAGTTCGGTAGGAAATGAGAGCTATTGCTCTTGCAAAGCAGTTGAAAGCGTGGCTAGGGTCCTAGGAGGAGCAATGAGAGAAGCCATTCGTCGTCCTACAGCGGTCCAAACATGCTCGATAGGATTCAGGTCCGGCGATCGAGCTGGCCAATCCATTCGTTGAATTGTTTCCTGCTCAAGAAAAGCATCCATGATGCGAGACCTGTGCGGTCTCGCGTTATTGTCCTGTAGCACGAAAGCAAGACCCTATTGCCCCGGCATATGGGCGCACATAAGCATCAAGGATGTCCTCTCTATAGGTGTGAGCATTCACATTTCCACGGGGAAAGCCATGGAGGTCTGTGCGTCCACCCAAAGAGATACCACCCCAAACACAGACACTGTCTCATCAGTATACATCTCTTTCACGGATGTGTGATGGATGAAAACGAATTCCAGGTTCTCTCCAAATCAAAATACGCCTACTATCTCTTTGGAGGCTAAAACTGGACTCATCCGTAAAGAGAACAGCCCTCCATTGATCACGCCTCCAGTGGAAATGTTGACGTGCCCAATTGAAACGTTCCCGCCTATGGCGTGACGTGAGCGGGACGCAAATGTCTGGTGGCCTCGCAAAAAGACCACCTTCGTGAAACCTTCTACGCACGGTTGACGTTGATACTGTGGCAATTCCCCCCCCCTCGAGGCGAGTAGAAAGACCATTAAAATCGTCGCTAGCCGTGAACCGATGCTAAAGAATGGCAGAACCCCCCGAGTGGAAGAGGACCACAATGGACACCTCTTCGGGACGCATTCCTGGGATGAAAAGAGGAGACAGTCTGGCGCCATATTTTGACAGTGGCCGACAATGACAGTTTACGCCCTGAAACGAGATCGCTAATGAGGGAGCGGGCGATGAAGATGAAATAATCGGCATCGTTTTTTGCGCACGGCTAGACGCTCAGCCTATCCGGAGCGAGCTATAGAGAGGAGGCTAGAAAGAATTCCGCCAGGGATCAAGCTTTTAAATAAGCCGACGAGGGCTTGAAGACCAGTTTTTTTGGTGCGGAGAGTTTTTTTCTTAGAGAGTTTTAGGAGTGATACCTGATCTCCTAGCTCCACGCACTTTTAAATGACTTGTTTTTTGTGAGGCTCTGCCCTCTACGTGAGAAGACCCTTTTTCACCGAGAAAGGTCGGGGAAACCGATCGGAACTTGATCTCCCCAATTGTGTTATTTCGGAGAAGCTGCTAGCTTCCAGTGGACGAGTGCGGGCCCTTTTTTCTGTGACCTGACCAGCAGTTCGTCGCCTCGTTTTAGCGACAGTGTGCTCCATCCTTGAGAGACAATTCCCGATTTCTACTCCAACTTCTACGGACTGCTTTGTATATCTATCATTCGAGATCGCGGCCTAACCGCGTATATTAAATAAATCTGAAATTCTCATTATCTTGAAAGTCTCTATTTTAGTAAGCTGTCTACCTTACACGTAACCTGTGACGCTACCTAAGTGTTTGCTTTTGACACAAATCGCAGGAATACGTTACAATACCAACCTGCCGGAGCTTGCAGGGAGGGAGGATGTGTTCAAACGGAGTTGCGGTTCTATTCCTTCGTGTTCATAATGACAAATATCGGTCATCGGCATACGTCGTAGCGTATGGCCGTCCTTGGCTGAACCTTCTGGATGCCGAATCCGTGGTTAGAAATTCTTGCCAAAGTCTATGAACCACAGACGGACTCACATTTAGCCATCTGGCCACTCCTTTCGACTTTGTCCTGCCTTTAGTCTCCCAATAGCTGGCCATCGCAGTTTTCCGGTCAAATGATGCCTGGAGGTCATTGTTACAATTCGGCTATGCCAGATGTCTAATCTCAGCATCGCAGCTACAATTGTCTCCTTGCTCTGAGACCTGCAATTTTATGCTCCTCGCAAATGCTCTATTCCGACTGCAGCGCCAATGTTTTGCATAATGTAGTATTGTTCAGCACCTTTTACTTAACAACATATTCAAATTTTAAACAGATTGGCCTAGTTTTGAACGTGTTATCCCTCTTTTTGTGATTTTTCCTTAATTTTTGATAACTAGTGTATATATATATATATATATATATATATGTGTGTGTGTGTGTGTGTGTGTGTGTGTTTGTTTGTGTGTGTGTGTGTGTGTTCGTTCGTTCATATATATGCATATACATAAAATACATACATTTTAATATTTTTGATCTCTATTAGAAATCGAAATAGAAATTTCAATCTCTATTTTTTAGTGTTATGCCGTATTCACAGTTATGCGGAGTGAAATAATTTCAGTCTGCATAAACCATTCTGCGTCGTTCACGTGTCGTAAAAATAAATAAAAACCCATCGACGCTTGTACGGCAAAAGAAACATATTTCACTGCTTGTTACTGATAACAAGCCGGCACATGATTTATGCATGGAAATCAGAACTCAGATAAATAAAAAGCTCCATAAATTTATCATCTCGAGAGTCAAGACAGTTTAATCCATCATAGAAGAAAATCCGGGGAAGAAAAAACGACTCAGCTCAACTAGATATTCCAAAATTTTATGAGCCATGGCAATTTCAACTACAAAAAAACACCCTGCGATTGGATTTTTTTTAGTCGAGTCTAATTTTTTCTCTTTCTCTCATGAGTTTTTTAAATGAACTCCAGAGTCGCAGCTGCTTGAATATTTTGTTGTCCATGCACTTCGTTCTTCATTTTCGGAGTACATATTAAAATATTTGGGTAATGTTTTTAATGAATTTCGAGACGGAGCCGACTCTGGAATTTCCCTTCAATGTTTTACTACATTGGTCACATTTTAGTAGAAATTCAGGAAAGAATTTAGATAAAAAAATTATTTAAAGAAATGCTTATAAAAAATTATTGTTTTTCGTGGACAAAAACTGCATCTTGAATTGAACTTCTGAATTTAATAAATTTAAGACTTTCTTAAAAAATTTAATTTCGTTGCAAAAAATGTAGTTTCTTTACAAAAATTTAGATTGTTTTTTAAAATTCAATTTTTAAAATTTAATTTCTTAAAAAAATTAAATTTTTAAATTTTATAAAGTCTAATTTCTTTCTCTCCTGCTCTTTTAGATAAACTCCAGAGTGGCAGCTGCTTGAATATTTTGTTGTCCATGCACTTCGTTCTTCATTTTCTGAATTCATATTAAAATATTTGGGTAATGTTTTTAATGAATTTCGAGATGGAGCCGAGTCTGGAATTTCCCTTCTATGTTTTACTACATTGGTCACATTTTAGTAGAAATTCAGGAAAGAATTAAGGTAAACAATTTATTTAGAGAAATGTGTATAAAAATTATTAATATTTTTCGTGGAAAAATAATTGCATCTTGAATTGCACATTTAAATTTAATAAATTTCTGAAGACTTTCTTAAAAAATTTAATTTCTTTACAAAAAATTTTGATTTTCTATTAAAAATTTAATTATTCAAAAATCTAATTTCTGAAAAAGATTAAATTGTTTAATTTCTTTAAAATATCACTATGTCTAATTTATTACTTCTGCGTTTTTAGATGAACTCTAGAGTCGCAGCTGCTTGAATAAATTGTTTTCCATGCACTTCGTTCTTCGTTTTCTGAATATATATTAAAATATTTGGGTAATGTTTTTAAGGAATTTCGAGACGGATACCGACTCTGGAATTTCCCTTCAATGTTTTACTACATTCGTCACATTTTAGTAGAAATTTAGAAAAAAATTCAGAAAAAAAAATATTTAAAGAAATGAATATAAAAATTATTAATAATTTTCGTAGAAAAAGTTATATCTTGAACTAATTTAATAAATTTCTTACGACTTTCTTAAAAAAATTTAATTTCTTTACAAACAATTTAGATTTTCTTTAGAAAATTTAATTAAAAAATTAGTTTCTGAAAAATATGAAATTCTTTAATTTCTTAAAAATTTCTTAAAGAATTGAGATAAACAATTTATTTAAAGAAATGTGTACAAACAATTATTAATGTTTTTCGTGGAAGAAATTGCATCTTGAATTGACCTTCTAAATTTAAGAAATTTCTTAAGACTTTCTAAAATAAATTTAATTTCTTTACAAAAAATTTAGATTTTCTTTTAAAAATTTATTTTTAAAAAATCAAATTGTTTAATTTCTTAAATATATCATGAATTCTTTTTCTCCTGCGTGTTTAGACGACCTCTAGAGTCGCAGCTGCTTGAATATTTTGTTTTCATGTACTTCGTTCTTTATTTTTGGAATATATATTAAAAAAGTGGGGAATTTTAGCGTAGGATTACGTTCTTTCATAACGGTCCTCTGGAAAGCAAAATTTAAGACTATAAAACAATCCGTTCATCCGTCCTCGTGAGTTATAATTTTAGCAGCGTGCTAACCCAGGATGTATCGCTTCGACAAACAGTAAACAGTTAAACAGAAAAGTACCAAAATGTGTCAAAATTTTGACATGCACACATATATATATTCATGCGTACATATACACTGAAGTGCCACTGAATTAGGGATACCTACCTAGTAACGAGTTGGGCCTCCTCTGGCCTTGATAACGGCTGCCACACGACGAGGCATAGATTCAACAAATTTCTGGAAACGTTCCCGGGAATGGCTTGCCAATATTGGCTAAAGCTGTCCATAATTCAGTAAGGTTCTTTGGTGCTGTGTGATGGCCTTTCACGCCTTGTTCAAAAACATCCCAAAGATGCTCAATAGGATTTAAGTCTGGGCTTCTAGGTGGCCAATTCATGACAGAGAAGTCAGAGGAATGCTCATCCAACCAGCCAGTAGCCAACCGGGACTTGTGAGAGGTACAGTTGTCTTGCTGGAAAACTCCATTACCGTGCGGATAACAGAACAGCATAAACGGATGGAGGTGATCACCCAGCAACTCTACGTACCGAATTGCATTGAGGGAGGTTGATAAACGCACCAAAGATCCCAAACTGTGCCACGAAAAAACACCCCAGACCATGATTGAGCCACCATGCCCTTGTACAGTTCCAGCCAGGGATGCAGGTTCCATGGCTTCATGAGCCTGACGCCATATTCTCATCCTCCCGTCGGTGTTAAGTAGTCGGAATCGAGACTTATCACTCCATGCTACTCGTTTCCAGTCCTCTACACTTCAGTCTCTGTGTTCTCTTGCCCAGGCAAGACGTGCAGCCCGATGGCGAGTATAGAGCAATGGTACTCTCGTAGGTCGACGGCTCCCGAAACCCATACGGTGAAGCGAGTGTTTCACAGTCCGTTAACTGATTGTACGACTGGCACCGTCATTAAACTGGGTGGTAATTTGAGCTAATGTTTGGCTTCGCTGGCTACGTACAATACGCCTGAGCCGTCTCTCACCACGCACTGTCAAGGCTAATTGTCCTTTGCAGTTTGCCCGATCGTAGTTTTTTTTCCACCATCCATGTATTCTTGGTATACTCTTGACACTGTCGACCTTGAAAATCCTAGCTGTCTGACGATTTCGGAAATTGAATGGCCCATGCGTCGCGCACCTACGATTTGTCCGCGATCGAAGGTGTCTAAATCAGGCAGTGTACCTATACTGGCAATTCCAACAACTAATTCAGACCAACCACAGTGTGCGCTATATATGCAGTTACCACAGCGCCCTCACTTGCGCATACATGATGCGCAGCGCTACACAATTTGCACAGGCTTTGCTATTCCTAATTCAGTGGCACTTCAGTGTATATAGATACAGCTTTACATAACACATACATACATGTATACATACAAATGAGGTAAGCAACGATAAGTAATCCTACGTTAATAAGCCGTAGTAACTTCATTAGAAGAGACTACCTGAATTTTTTTTGGGGGGTCTGGGACACATTTAAAAATTTTATTTATTTATTGAGTTAAAATTTTGAATTTTTTGTGACGGTTAAACATATAATTTGTAAACAAAATTACATGATAAAACTTCTCATAAATTTTTAAAAAACTTTTTAAATAAATTTTTTTTTAAAGTGGGGTAATTAAAAACTCCAAATATTATTTGTCGAATTTCGAAATATTTTCATTTAATTTAACAGAAAAATAAAAATTTTAATTTTGTGTCAGAATTTTTTTTAAATATTAGTTTTAAAAAAATTAAAAATATTTAGAGTAAAAATTTCAAAAAAATAGATGTAACTTTTTAAAAAAAATCATATTTTCAAAAGTAAATATTATTTTTAAAATTTGCTGAATCATAATTAAAGCAAAATAATTGGAAAAGACATGTTCCAAGTTTGAACCATTTATCTTTAACGGCTCTTGACTTATAACAATTTAAAGACGAGAAAGGGTGAAAAAACCCATCGTGCAGAAAAACGAATTCAAACAAAGATTGCCTGCTTTTAGAATGTTGCAAACAAAAAACATAATATCTTCTGTTCTAATTAAGATAGAAACATGATTTAAACGTTATTTTAAGTGGAAAAGAACACAGAATGTTTTAATGCAATAAAACTTTTTTTGAAAATTAGAGGAATTTTCTGTCCTGGACCCCGTTGAATTAATTTTGATTCGAATGACGACTCGGGAGCAAGAGGTCGATCTCAAAACTTGAACAGTCATACATCTCTGTATTGTAAAAAAAAACACTCAACGAAACGTAAATTCTACAGATTCGCACACGTTAACCGTAATATTAAAGTCCTAGCTGCATTTTTTTCAGAAATTAAATAATTTTTAATCTACATTTATGTGCGTAGAGCACTATTTCTCAACCATGAAGTACCTCCCTGAGTAAGCGTGAGTAGAACTCAGTTGGGGAGAGGGGTCATGGACTTTTAGTAAAATATATGTGTAGAATATATTGTTTTACTCGCCTTACTTACGTTGTTTATGCCTGAGAAGGGCGTAGAGAATGAAGGTCATCCAAAGGGGGGGAAGGCTCCAAACCAGGGTATCCTAAAGTGGGGATACCGCCCCCCCCCCACAGAGACGCTTGAAGGATCCAGGCGAAGGGGGATAAATTTAAATTGAAACTCAATACCAACAGTTCTGGCTGCAAAAATAGATACCGATATTTCATCCAGCTATAGTACAAAGGTTTTCCTCCTAGGCATTTCCTCTAGGCATTTCCTAAGCATGTCCTAAGTTTTCCTCTGAAGCATTTTTAAAAAATTACACAACTATTTGATCCATACCAAGAAAGACAGAGTCCTAAATAAAAAATCGATGGCCAATTTTTAAAACAAAAACTTAACAAAATTTATTTACAAAAAAAATTAACATTAAACCATTGCAACATATTCAAATAATTTACGTGCAGATTTACAATGCACGCTCCAGGACCCAACTCGGCCCAAAAAAACAGGAGCCTAACAAACACGTCCACTCAGGGCGCATTCTATGCAGCGTCTCTTGAAAAAAAAAAACACCAAGACTCTCCCTCTCGGCTTGAAACTCCGTCCTCTTAGAATTTATTTTCCCACAATCCGGGAGGGCCAGCAGATTATCGGCTGACAGCTCTTCTTAACGCCGAAACTTTATTACATTCATGTATCGCTAGGAAGACAGCTTTACTATGGTGATGGCCAACGTCTCTGTTTTTCCAAACAGTTATCCTCACATGTTGTTAGAGAAACCGCTATGCCCGGAATTAGCTTTCAGACCACAAATTCTGGCCGCATTTGTGGGAATCGTTTTTTTAATCCCCCACGTGTTCAAAAACGGTGGGAACTGGCAAAAGTTTCCCTGATAAACACGTAGCTGTGTGTCGTGCACTTTGTGAGGTCTTGGGGGAAATAACCCCATAATTCCAGTACGCTACACTACTGATTGGAACATGAGTTCAGTGTAGTCACAAACCTGCTCATTAAAAACAGAAACCGACTACAAATGCTGACAAAAAGAGAGCCGAACATTCATAAACTGATAACAGTGCTCAGAGTTCATCCTTTTCTGTAGGATTAGTTTGAATGTTACATGTCATTTTTACTTCAACCTTATCCTTCGTTATCTTCATTTTGTGTGTGTCATGCGAATGTTACTATGGTTGGTTTTAGTCAATAATTTTATAATTTTAAGCTTCACGGTGCTTATTTAAGATATGTTTCTCCACTAGGTTGAAGGACATTGGTAGAAATATAGATACGTAAAGAAGTCAATGTGTTACCGCATCTGTGTCCGTTCGCTTAAAGGGTCAGGTACCTTTTAAAGTCTAAGAGACTCGAGAAACATCCATATTTTTAATCATCAGAAGTTATCAATATTACTTATTCAGAAATAGGGATGCGACATCGATGTCGATGTTTTGATAAAAACATCGATTTGTTGAATCGATTTAAACATCGATTTTTTTTTTTTTTTTCTGGTTTTATATAAGTTGACGTTAATATTATTAGTAAGATGCCTCACAAAAGTACCGTTTGGAAATATTTTTGCAAAACGTCTGACAAATTGGCGAAATGCAATATTTGCCTTCAGTCCCTCAAAACTTCTGGCAATACCACGAATTTATCTGGACATTTGAAGGCAAAACATGGCGATATTTACAACGAGAATTTTGAGTCATCAATATAGCCCGAGGCAAAAGCAACCAAGATTTTGTCATTTGTATCAGCCCAATAAGAGAGTAAAATTAAATCATCCCCCAACCACACGACTAACCGAAGTAACATTAATGTTAGAGATTACAAAACCAGTTTTAAAAAATGGATGTTCCAAAACATCGATGTTTAAAAACATCGATGGTTTATAGGCGATGTTTTATTAGCATCGATGTTTTAATATTGAATATCGATGTTTCAAAAAATCGATGTTTTGTTATCGATGTCGCATCCCTAATCAGAAATATGAATTTTTTACTGGGAGTTAAGCACTCTTTCTTTTTTATTAATATGGTTCTAATTTGTTTAGAGCTTGAATAGGAACTTTTTGATTTTTTAAAATTTCAACTAGTTTCTTTCAATGTTATGTCATTGCGCGCAGACTTGCATCTGTATATTAATAAATATACAAATTTTTTAACTTTTAAAATTAAGTTATATGATATATCTTAAAATCGATTAACACTGAAACAGATTAACTTTGTCCTCTGTTGTCCTCGATTGTCGGAGGCTGTTGCAAAGCTTATCCGTCAGTAAGAGGGGCATTATTTTACAGTGGATCCCTGGGTACTGAAATGAATCCCATGGCAACGAAATCGCTGACTCTCTTGCCAAAAAAAGGTGCTTTGATCTTGCAGATATCTCCTTGCAGTGTCCATTACAGTACTGTAAAGAGTATAATCAAAAATACGGAGAGAGAGGAGTTCAAAAAGTGCCTCGCCATCAGAACTTCTCAAAAGCCTTGGAGAGAAAAATTATTTGGTGTCTCCAGGGCCGCCCAGAGACTTTACTGGGCCTGGGGCAAACTTCTGTTGGGGGCCCCAAGAAAAATAAAAAATGCAAAGAGACGAAAACACACATTCAAATTAAGTTACTCACACTTAAAATTTTATTACATGAATGATTAACATAATTATTATATTTCATTGCACTGCTCTCTTGTTATATTTTCTGAGGAAATGTAATAAATAAATTTTTTAAAATTTTTTGGGGGCCCTTCCGGCAGTTTGGGGCCTGGTGCAAAGTGCCCCAGTTGCCCCCCCCCCCTCTGGGCGACCCCAGGTGTCTCTAAATGGTCCAGACATAAAATGGTGGCCGAGTTTAGACGAGCCACTGGCCATGACTGTCTCCTGGAACATTCACACCGCTTCAACATCGTTTCTAGTCCTTTATGCAGACTGTGACTTGGGACGGGTCATGAACTGTGAACATTTGTTTCATTGTACTGCATTGACAAAACGTTCTCTTGTGGACCGTTATAGGGAGGCTAGGGGATTTCTGGATTCATAGATTATTTGCTACAGCTTTTTTTCGTTTTTTGTGGTTCTTGTGCTGTGCTTTTTCCTGGCTGTAGTTGTCTTTTGATCTAAGCCATTGGAAATAAAAATAATAGGAATGACATAATAGTTGGTCATTTTAATGATACTTGTTTATATTGCATGTGTGTGAAATTTCATGGTATTCTTGACAACTGTTCTGGTTATATCATGTGCACCATGACATTACTATGAAAAAAAAAACAACGGGTGAAATTTTAAACAATTAAAAATTTTCTCTACAAAGATAGACAAAAATTAAAGAAATAGTGTTTAACCCACAGTAAAATTTTCACATTTCGGAATAAATGGTTTTTAGAAGTACTGTTGATTTAAAATCAGTGGCGTAGCGAGAATAACTGGCGCCCGGGGCACGATGCCTTTGTGGCGCCCCCCTCCTGAAAAACTTATAGTAATATAATATATAGACCCTATATTGGCGCCCCCGATAAACATATGATAACATAATATATAGACCTTATATTGGCAGTCCCCCCCCGAAAAGCATACAGTAACATAATATATAGACCTTATGTTGGTGTCCTCCCCTAAAAACACATAGTAATATAATATATATACCTTATATTGGCGCCCTCCCCGAAAACATATAGTAATATAATATATAGACCTTATATTGGGGCCCTTCCCTGAAAAACATATATTAATACAATATATAGACCTTATATTTGGATCCACCTCGAAAACATATAGTAATACTAGCTGAAAACCCGCGCTTCGCTACGGAGTACATTCAAATTAAATACAACGGTCAACGTATGCAATTTATGCCAAAAAATAAATATATATATTTATAATAAATGCGATGATCAATGTATACAATTGATGTAAAATATATATCTATCTACATATATATATTTATAAAAACATCGTAAGGGATATGCATTTTTTTTGGATAATATCCAATCGTCTGCTGCATTAGAAAGAGAAAAAAATAATTTTTTTGTCTATTTAGTTGTTACGCACGTGACGATAAATTTATTGAAAGTACCAGAAAAATAAATCACGTGATCGGCATTTAATAAATTAAATTCTAAAAAATAATCTTTAAAAATTCACAAAAAATCAGGAAATGGAGGTAAAAATTCGAAAAAAATTTCATTTTGCAGGAATTTTTATGATCTTTCTCGTGATATAAATTTTATAACCCTCAATGTATTATTTTAAATGCAAACGTAAAAAAAAGTTTAAAAAACAGCTTAAAAATTTAATTTAAAAATATCTAAGAAGAATTTTTGAAAAGTCTTTCTTAGTGCACCCCTACACTATTAGAAGAATCGCCATGCAAAATTTCAGCCCTTTAGGTCCAGCGGTTTGGTCTGTGCGTTGTATGTCAGTCAGTCAGTCAGTCAGTGAATGAATGAGTCAGTTACGAAACTGTTTTATATATAGAGATAATATATAGATCTTACATTGGCGCCCCTCTGCGAGAGGCGCCCGGGGCATGATAGACCCCCTTGCCCCCCCCCTTTGCTACGCCACTGTTTAAAATAGGGATGTTTGTCGAGTATTTTGCTTTTAAAAGGTACCTGACCTCTTAAGAAGGAAAATTTTCAAGGGGGGGGGGAGGGGACGCTGAGTTACTTTCTGAAAAAGGGGTTCGTAGGGCAAATACGTTTGGGAACCCCTGCCCTGAGACAAAAATAGGTTGAAAATCACTGGTGAAGAACATGCTTCGGAATGTGCACAAACACTATATCGCTATGTGTCGCCCTTTCTATCTCGTTTCCTATTCCTCTACTTTGAACGGACCCCATAATAATTCCGAAACTATCTCAAAGGGGACGCAAAAATACATCTCTAAGCTTTTTAATTCTTTTATGTCAACATAATTTAAAACGAGCTTTTAATTATCAAACATAACTTATTGCGTGCACTTTTGCTAATGGACTAAAAAAAAAACGTGTTCCGTTTTTCAAATAAAAAAGAACTTTTAAGCTTTAAAATTACCTAGCAGTATTAACGAGGAAAATCATTTATATTTTTTTAATCCTTCTGTTGCCTCTGATACGTGGAATAATAAGATTTTTTTTTTACTAAAAGGCTAAAAATATTACTGGTCGCTGATATTATTTTTTTTTAACATCCCGGTAATCCCCGTAAAATTAAAGATTTTAATTAAATCAGATTCTCGGGTTCAGTTTTTATAGTGTTTTCCTAATCTCCGTGTAAATTTAATATAGAAAGGGAATCTGAAATGTTCTTCTTGAATAACATTCTTTCGGTAATGATTATTCGGCAAAATAGCTGAGAATTCAATATAGATTTATAACTCATTTAATATCATTTTTAGTCATCGGTATATGGAATGAAAAAATAATATTAATTTTTCACACTGACAAACTTTTTTTTACACAAATTTAAACGTTATGATTGTAGCTGAAAAATATCATGTGTTAGGGCAGGGGTTCTTAAACTTATGTAGTCCGTGGATCTTCTCTTGAACAACATTTCTTTTTTGCTGATCTCATCCCAACTCTAGGCATTTTAAGTGGTTTTTGAGACTTAATTTGTCGCTTAATAATCTCATAGGCACTACGTTATCTATATATATAAAAGAGCTTGTCTGTTTGTTTGTCCGCTATAGAATCATAGACTGTTTCACCCACCGGGACCAAATTCGGCACAGTTAATGTTTAGGACCCGAGAAACTTAAATCAGGAAAAACGAAATTTGGGGCTCAATTAGTTTTTTTTAAATTAATTTTTTAATGATTTTTGTGCCCCTAAGCACGCCACTTAAATGTGGATACAGCCCCTTTACCCCAACCCTTCAAATTCGATACGCGGGGGAAAAGCGATTTATTCTGAGGGGTGATGTGGGGTGGTTTGAGAGTTGGTCTGGGGGTAACGGAGGGGAGGACGAGGTGTTTATTTTTCTTACGTTTAGTGAAATCGTGAGTCTAAAAAGGTTGAGAACCGCTGCTTTAGACAATTTTAGACAATGGCGTTCAACCTAATAGAACTTAATAAAATTTGGGAAAAAAAGAAAGAAAAGAAAAGAAAAATTAAGTTTGTCCCATGGCCAGTTTTTGGAAGCCTTCTGTTGATCTAAATATATTAATTATTTGAGGATCATAAAATGGGAAGAAGTTTAAGAATTCTACACGTTTTTTCCCCTAAGTTCGCGAAACAGAGTTAACATACGATATGTATTTGAATTACCTATTCCGCGAAATCATATAAGATAAATCTTTTAGAGTTTTGGGGCTTTTTAAGCAGTGGGAGGAAAAGCTCTTTAAACAGAGAAACATAACGATACATAACTTTCATTCCGAACTATTAGTCCATTAGTTATATTAAGGCATAAGAAAATTAAGGAAATTATTTTTAAAGAATGATTGCCCGGGTAGATATATAAATATAAAATTTTTCATGCTTTCCATCAAAAGAATACTGGGTATATCATTTCAGTAGAAACGCGCTAAGCGCATTCTGTCTGGCCAGATGAACATGAAGAGCGGGGGGTGCAGCCCAGTATTTTTTTGATGGAATGCATGAAAAATTTTATATCTATATATCTACCCGGGCAACGCCGGGCAATAATGCTAGTAATAAATATTGGTAAAAATGTATCGCTGGTTATTTTAATAAATGGTCTTGCGCATTTATAGAGACGAACATTTTTATTAGGACATAGAATAAAAAACATAAAATGAATAAAAACAGTAGTAAAAAGAATTTTAAAAGTTACAAATCATAATACATTAAACTCATACAAACATTTCTTGGTCAAATATTGGTCAAAATAGATCTATCTTATTATAATATGCTTTCTGTAAATGATTTTTACTTAATAAGATGAGTGAAGTGGTTCTCTTGAAACCAGAACCGTAATGTCAGGCTCTATGTTGGAAAGTTTTATTCTGAGGTCCGCTTCTACATTGAGTTTGTTTCTATACTTTGATTTCATATATATAACAGTACCGAAAAAACCTGTATACATAAATATGTTGTGCAGAACGGAATCAAATGTTGGAGGGCTTCATTTGCAAGTGCAGGGTAATCAGATCTGAGAAATAACCAAAAGTGTGTGAGTTCATTTTTGTTGAATTGTAGTTTCAAAGACGTATCGCATGATGATTCCACGATAATATCTTGTTCAAGTATAGATTGCTAATGTCAAAATTGTTTCTCGGACCCCAGGTAATGGCTACGTGAACCATAGTTTAAGAATCTATGTGTTAGGGGTTTTGAAACAAAATAAGCTACCTCTTCAAGTTGGTTATTAGAATTTTAATCTGTTTAGAATCACTAAATTATCGTAAGATCGGGATGAATCGATATACAGTGTGTTCCGAAATTCGACCGACAAATTCAGAGGGTTGATAGTAGGCATCAAGTCGAGCAATAATAACATAGGTATGTATGACTGGAAGCAAAAACCTGAAGCGGGAGGACGCTGTTTACTTAATCGGACCGTACCTCTTACCAACCCCAGTAGATGGCCGGAAATATCGCATTTTTCTGGATGTGGTAGAACACTCAAAGACAAAACAGAATCATCCAGGAATGTATCACCGGAAACCTGATCAAATAGAGGATAAACAAAGACGCAGAAATGAAAAGCCGACATTTCTGCTTCTTTGTTTATCCTCTTACTGACCAGGTTTGCGTTTCCGGTCATACATTCCTATGTGATTATTGCTCTTCTTGATGCCTGCTATCACCCATCTGAATTTGTCGGCCGAATTTTGGAACACCCTGTATACCAGACACAAGCACGGGTTCCCCGCATTTACTATTTTTTAAGGTCTGTTTTGGTGCAAAATTTCGATTTTTTAAGGGGACAGTGGATTTTCAAAATTTTGAAATTTGTCCAAAAATTTATTTTATTTTATTGAATTGTGAAACTACGGACTAGTAGGAATGTGTTGCAAAAATAATTTTTAATTTATGTGATTACTTTCCTAGTTATAGGCATTTGTATTTAATTTAGATATTATGTGGTTACTAATAGCAATAAATTTAAATGCGTTTTTCTCAAAATAAAAAATTTCATGTCGTACGAATATTCTAAATGCTCCAGGCGCATTTCTAATTATCGTATTGCTTTGAAATTTAAGTTTTGTATACTTAACTGTAAATCAAATAAGTCTTATTGAAAATAATTATGCTTCGTAGCTCAGAATTTCTAAATTTTGTACTTGCAAAGATGATTTATAGGTATTTTGCGAAATAAAAAGGGTGATTTCACTATTATTATTATTTTCTCTTTATATTTTTAATGAATGCTTAAAATAAGCAATAAGTTTCATTTTTAGTTCTATAAGGTATCCTGTAAATAAAAACTACCATATTATATGCTAAAGAAATGCACATGGAACATTTTTAATTAGGTCAATTTTTGATATAATTAATAATTCATAATTCATAAATTTTTAATATTTCATCTTTAAATTTTAACCACTTTTACATATCTATGGTACTAATTACATATTCATATTTCAAGCAAATCCATTCAAAACAAAAAAAATTTAGGTTTGAAGGTCCACTGTCGCCTTAATTCTCTGTTCCAAAGACCAGTATTTTAGGACCAGTATATTATATAATATACTGGTAATAGACCAGTATATTATATAATAATTTTTATCTATGATAGCAAGAATGTAACAAGTACGCCAAATATTTGTTTTCAGTTTGATTCAATGTACAGTTCCTGCACAGACTGTACAATAACGGTGCCCCCCTTAATGACTGGCCAGAATTCTAGCCCTTTACGGACTACAAATGGTGTTATAGCCAATCTTCCTTGCATTTGTACAGTCGAGCACTGTTATAACGAGCTTCAAGGGACCAAAGGTTTTGTTCGTTATATCCGGCGGTTCGCTCTATCCGAACCGTTAAGAAAAATGCTAGAGTTCACAAAATGTATAACTCATTAGTTGCAATGTGTATTCAATAATGATGTATTAAAAAAAGAGTAATAATATATATTAAAAATTATCGACTGAATGAAATCGACTAAAATCGATTACATTAAACTGACACAATACTAGTTAAATTACGTACAATAAGAAAACGGCCGGGACCAAAATTTTGGTTCGTTATATCCGTGTGTTCGTTATATACTGAGTTCGCTATAACGGGGTTCGACTCTAATAAATAAAAATTATACAATAAATAATGTTAATAAAACGCTTTTTGTTGAATAAGAAAGCTTTACGAGACTTATCAATTCTTTGTTTCGAAATGATTTGAAAAGTTATTTTATATATTTTTAATGTCTTTGTTAGATCTTGGGCTCTATTCCACAAGAAATTTCACACAAAATAATTAACTCTCATAGTATTTAAATTCTTTATTCCTCTCTCTAATGAATAAAGCTAGCTCTCTTACTCTGTCTCTCTCAGAGCTATACAACAACACTGACTCCCCCCTCTCTGGTCAGGGAGCGTCCCTCATAGGGTTGCAACATTTTTAGTATGGCGCTTTCGTAGAAGGGTTGCTACATTTTTGGCATCTGCCAGAACATACCGCCACGCCTTGCAATGTTTTTAAACATTCAAGAAAGGTAGATTACATACACTTAATGGACTGGATTAGATACAAAAGTCCAATATTCAATAACACAAATGCAAATACAATATAAAAAATGAAATCACATGATAGCTCTTAAACAATAATACGATTAAAAAAAACAAATTAATTAATTATTCAATCATGGGTAGGAGACATAACTTCGAAATTGGGCGCTTGTATTCACCCAATGCAGTTTTAACTTTGACAACTCTAACCTTTGAGTCTTTTCCAGGATAAATTTCACAAATTCTTCCTAAAGACCATTGACACGGTGGTAAGTTATCCTCCTTAACAACTACTAAGTCTCCTACCTTTGCATTATCTTTAAGCTCATTATTCGCGCCTACAAAGTTTTTCGCGTTGTCAGTAAACAACTTAGCGCATTTGCCCCTTCTAAATATAAACCGTTTAAGGGCAGCAATAAACGAAGTCGACGTTAAATGGTAAAATTCTATTAAAGTAATAGTGTGTTTTCCAATTCAGGAAGTAGATTGTTTTTCGCAGAGAAGAGTTCAGGGTCATCGAATTGCTCGCACGAGCTCAGGATTTTGTCAACAAAATACAGGCGGGCAGTGCCTGACTATGATATCATGTGATGGTGCAATCACCAGAATGTTCGAGAGAAGGGGCTCGAGATGATCGCCTACGCTTTTGCATAACGCTCGAGAAAGAACAAAGAGCAGTTTTAGGGATATAATTAGAGAAGTAGGACGTGCGTCTGTCGGAGCTGAGAGATGATTGAAAATGATGATTTAGCTGGGTTAATTGGGTAATTAATTAATGTTAATTAATTAAAAGTCTTTAAATGTTATTTAAGTATTAGTTCTTCCACTGGCCTATTGTTTTATGACTGCAATTTAGAGTAATTAGTTTGTTAAAGGGTACGCGGTGAAGGGCCGCCACAAATAT
>OU015492.1:218175201-218190201 GCA_907164885.2 Dolomedes plantarius | reverse complement strand
ACAGAGTACAATTGTGTAAAAAAAATCCTTCAATCCAAGTCGGCAATTCTTGGACACATTTTCTCCATAGGTTAATATTGAGGTGAGCGAATACGGTTAGTACACAACAGCCTTAAATGTATTCTGTTATAAACAATGTTTCCAGTTAAGCAGACTTCAGAAGATCAAAATCAATCCATGATATTAGTGACATTTGGAACTCGTATGTACTCATTAATTTAAGGATGACTGGAAAAGAATCCATTGAAAATGAGTATAACTATATATATAAAACAGTTCAGTAACTGACTCACTGACTGACATACAACGCACAGACCAAACCGCTGGACCTAAAGGGCTAAAATTTTGCATGGAGATTCTTCTTATGGTGTAGGGGTGCACTAAGAAAGATTTTTGAAAAATTCTTCTTAGATTTTTTTAAATTAAATTTTCAAGCTGCTTTAGTGACTTTTTTTAAGTTTGCATTTAAAATAATAATTTGAGGGTTATAAAATTTATATCACGAGAAATATCATAAAAATTCCTTTAAATTGAAATCTGTTTCGAATCATTACCTCCATTTTCTGATTTTGGGTGAATTTTTAAAGATTAATTTTTAGAATTTAATTTATTAGATGCTGATCACGTGATTTCTTACTCTGGTACTTTAAATAAATTTATCATCACATGCATAACAACTAAATACACAAAAAATATTTTTTTCCTTGCTAATGCGGCAGACGATTGGACATTATCCAAAAAAATATTAAAATACAGTGAAAGAAATGTTCTACAAACTGTACTATATTAACTGTACTATATTCTTTAGTATTCTTTATATTAGATTTAATTTGAATATTTTCTTCTACATTATTTTGTCTATAAAATTATCCTTTACGATTTTCTTATAAATATATATATATATATATATATTACATCAATTGTATACATTGATCGTCGTATTTATCATATAATATATATATATATATATATATATATATATATATATATTTGGCATGAATTGCATACATTGACCGTTGTATTTAATTTGAATGTACTCCGTAGAAAAAGTACGGGCTTTCAGCTAGTTTTATCTATAAAGAAAGAAACAAAATGGACACAAGTTAGATGAAACCTCACAAACGGATTATTTGCCTTTGATTAATTTTCGAAATTACAATTTTCTCTGCTTTCTTCAAAACCTGAGGATTCGATCGACGTTTCACGTTTCAGTCGGCTTTCTCCAATTTAGCTTAGGATTTTCTAGTTCAGGGATGCTGACGGAACAAGTTTGATGAAAAGTCGGTATTCGTTGGAGGAAAGGAGATTTTCAAGGTTCTGGAATTTCATCGACTGAAATACGTATTTGTCGAGTTTAAACGCGAACTCCCTCCTCTTTCTCTGGTACAGCAGATCAGTCCTGGAAATTCTAGTTTAGATTCTAACACAAATTACACACAAATTCGAAGTTTTTCCTTTACGATTGCCAAATTAACCAATCTAAATTAACCAATAAATTAACCCATAACTGTTGAAAATTACGTAAACAACGACTGAATAGTTTTAAAGATTATAGCGCCATCTGTTACTTAAAAAATTATCGAAAGTTGAAAAATCCATTTATAAATCTCTCGTAAACATACGTTTGACTCTATTTTTCGATAAGAATGGAACCCCAAAGTGAGAGATTCCTTTGCGGGATAGTCTAATGATTAATTACTAGTTATACATTAAGTGAACTCATTGGCAAAAAAGGTCTCCAAAATGACTCATTCAGATACTTAGAATTCAGATACTTCAGATTCAGACTCCAAAATCCTCATACACATCGGGTCTGGTGTGTAGCGGAAAGACATAATTGCTGTTTCTCAAGTACCTGAAAACTCCACCTAACGGAGACATCTCAGAAACAGAGACTTGTCTTATATGCACCCACAAATATCGGAAGTAGAAAATCTTTCACTTCGAGATCTCCCGAACCACCTGCCTAGCAGATACCTCTTGTTGTTGTCTCCAATCCCTTTGGTGTAGGAAAGCCTACACCAAGTCCAATGGACCCAGGTCCATGGCGGACTCAATAAGCAGCTTCACTTAAGACGAAGTACCACTGCAGCTGAAGTCTGACTAGACCCCGCAGAACATCGGAAGCAGAAAAGCTTTCACTTCGAGATCTCCCGAACCACCTGCCTAGCAGATACCTCTTGTTGTGGTTTCCAATCCCTTTGGTGTAGGAAAGCCTACACCAAGTCCAATGGACCCAGGTCCATGGCGGACTCAGTAAGCAGCTTCACTTAAGACAAAGTACCACTGCAGCTGAAGTCTGACTAGACCCCGCAGAACATCGGAAGCAGAAAAGCTTTCACTTCGAGATCTCCCGAACCACCTGCCTAGCAGATACCTCTTGTTGTGGTTTCCAATCCCTTTGGTGTAGGAAAGCCTACACCAAGTCCAATGGACCCAGGTCCATGGCGGACTCAGTAAGCAGCTTCACTTAAGACAAAGTACCACTGCAGCTGAAGTCTGACTAGACCCCGCAGATCATCGGAAGCAGAAAAGCTTTCACTTCGAGATCTCTCGAACCACCTGCCTAGCAGATACCTCTTGTTGTGGTTTCCAATCCCTTTGGTGTAGGAAAGCCTACACCAAGTCCAATGGACCCAGGTCCATGGCGGAATCAGTAAGCAGCTTCACTTAAGACAAAGTACCACTGCAGCTGAAGTCTGACTAGACCCCGCAGATCATCGGAAGCAGAAAAGCTTTCACTTCGAGATCTCTCGAACCACCTGCCTAGCAGATACCTCTTGTTGTGGTTTCCAATCCCTTTGGTGTAGGAAAGCCTACACCAAGTCCAATGGACCCAGGTCCATGGCGGAATCAGTAAGCAGCTTCACTTAAGACAAAGTACCACTGCAGCTGAAGTCTGACTAGACCCCGCAGATCATCGGAAGCAGAAAAGCTTTCACTTCGAGATCTCTCGAACCACCTGCCTAGCAGATACCTCTTGTTGTGGTTTCCAATCCCTTTGGTGTAGGAAAGCCTACACCAAGTCCAATGGACCCAGGTCCATGGCGGACTCAGTAAGCAGCTTCACTTAAGACAAAGTACCACTGCAGCTGAAGTCTGACTAGACCCCGCAGATCATCGGAAGCAGAAAAGCTTTCACTTCGAGATCTCTCGAACCACCTGCCTAGCAGATACCTCTTGTTGTTGTCTCCAATCCCTTTGGTGTAGGAAAGCCTACACCAAGTCCAATGGACCCAGGTCCATGGCGGACTCAGTAAGCAGCTTCACTTAAGACGAAGTACCACTGCAGCTGAAGTCTGACTAGACCCCGCAGAACATCGGAAGCAGAAAAGCTTTCACTTCGAGATCTCCCGAACCACCTGCCTAGCAGATACCTCTTGTTGTTGTCTCCAATCCCTTTGGTGTAGGAAAGCCTACACCAAGTCCAATGGACCCAGGTCCATGGCGGACTCAGTAAGCAGCTTCACTTAAGACAAAGTACCACTGCAGCTGAAGTCTGACTAGACCCCGCAGAACATCGGAAGCAGAAAAGCTTTCACTTCGAGATCTCCCGAACCACCTGCCTAGCAGATACCTCTTGTTGTGGTCTCCAATCCCTTTGGTGTAGGAAAGCCTACACCAAGTCCAATGGACCCAGGTCCATGGCGGACTCAGTAAGCAGCTTCACTTAAGACAAAGTACCACTGCAGCTGAAGTCTGACTAGACCCCGCAGAACATCGGAAGCAGAAAAGCTTTCACTTCGAGATCTCCCGAACCACCTGCCTAGCAGATACCTCTTGTTGTTGTCTCCAATCCCTTTGGTGTAGGAAAGCCTACACCAAGTCCAATGGACCCAGGTCCATGGCGGACTCAGTAAGCAGCTTCACTTAAGACAAAGTACCACTGCAGCTGAAGTCTGACTAGACCCCGCAGAACATCGGAAGCAGAAAAGCTTTCACTTCGAGATCTCCCGAACCACCTGCCTAGCAGATACCTCTTGTTGTTGTCTCCAATCCCTTTGGTGTAGGAAAGCCTACACCAAGTCCAATGGACCCAGGTCCATGGCGGACTCAGTAAGCAGCTTCACTTAAGACAAAGTACCACTGCAGCTGAAGTCTGACTAGACCCCGCAGAACATCGGAAGCAGAAAAGCTTTCACTTCGAGATCTCCCGAACCACCTGCCTAGCAGATACCTCTTGTTGTTGTCTCCAATCCCTTTGGTGTAGGAAAGCCTACACCAAGTCCAATGGACCCAGGTCCATGGCGGACTCAGTAAGCAGCTTCACTTAAGACAAAGTACCACTGCAGCTGAAGTCTGACTAGACCCCGCAGAACATCGGAAGCAGAAAATCTTTCACTTCGAGATCTCCCGAACCACCTGCCTAGCAGATACCTCTTGTTGTGGTCTCCAATCCCTTTGGTGTAGGAAAGCCTACACCAAGTCCAATGGACCCAGGTCCATGGCGGAATCAGTAAGCAGCTTCACTTAAGACAAAGTACCACTGCAGCTGAAGTCTGACTAGACCCCGCAGAACATCGGAAGGATATCCCTACTAAATCTTCCGATGTATCACCTATGGATTTTTGTTCTGTCGGACTTTTAAAATCTGCATTATCCAAACGTCGTCCCAAAACCCTTACAGGACTCTGGAGAGCTGTTCAGGAGAAATGGGATAGAATACCTCTTCTGACACTTCAAAAGGCATTATTATCCTGGAAATTGCGGTGTCGAAAGATAGTTCAGAATAAGGGATCTCAAATAGAACATTTAAAACACAAGAATTTTATGTAATTTAGTTTTGTGAATACAATATACATCGTCTAAAAAATGTGTGAACAGCCTCTGTAGTATGTTCATTCACTAAACGATACTTGTGAAAAGCTAATTTAAATCTTGTATGATTTTTCCATTAAAAACGGAAAAAACTAACTGTTACAGAGGAAAGGAACATCTCTTTCGTGAAAATCACAATGGCGATAAATCGTTTTCCTTTCCATTCAAAATACCATAATGAATTTAAACACCTACACAATTTATTCTCTCAAACTAAGAAAAACAAATTAAATTTTCCCGATTCATGCCATATCTTTTAAATGAAACAGGGTATTTAAACTCAATACGTTATGATAGGAAATGAACTTGAAATGAATTTCAAAGTGCTGCGAGCATTAGTATTTTGAACGAAACGAACAGATACACCCGTATTCTTTACCTTTAATTAAATAAGTCGATCTCACTTTCTTTAAACGTCTCCGACCGATAATTTCTTTGAAATTTCCATCCGAAGCGGCATCTCTGCCTGGCTACGGCAGTAAAAGAATTGGAGAGAATTTATCACGGGACTGTTGCTATGGGAACAGAAGAAGATTAAACGCAGATATACAGTTGTAAGGAAAAATTCCAAGAGCCCTCGATTCAGTATAAGTTTATTAAAATATTCAAACTGCATCCTAAAAAGGAGATTAAAAAGTCAGTTTGCGAGTTTGTTTGTCAGTTCTTTTTTACAGTATTTTATTTATTATTATTCAACTAAAAATATATACTTGATTTAAAAGTATAAAATATTCGTCCTAAAAAGAAGATTAAAAAGTTAGCTTGCTAGTTTATTGGTCAGTTCATTTTTACAGTATTTTATTTATTATTATTCAGCTAAAATTATATACTTAATTTAAAAGTATAAAGTATTCATCCTAAAAAGGAGATTAAAATGTCAGTTTGCTAGTTTGTTTGTCAGTTCATTTTTACAGTATTTTTTTATTATTATTCAGCTAAAAATATATACTTTATTTGAAAGTATAAAATATTCGTCCTAAAAAGGTCATTAAAAAGTTAGTTTGCTAGGTTGTTTGTCAGTTCATTTTTACAGTATTTTTTTATTATTATTCAGCTAAAATTATATACTTAATTTTAAAGTATAAAGTATTCATCCTAAAAAGGAGATTAAAAAGTAAGTTTGCGAGTTTGTTTGTCAGTTCATTTTTACAGTATTTTTTTTATTATTATTTAACTAAAAATATATACTTGATTTAAAAGTATAAAGTATTAGTCCTAAAAAGAAGATTAAAATGTCAGTTTGCTAGTTTGTTTGTCAGTTCATTTTTTCAGTATTTTTTTTATTATTATTCAGCTAAAATTATATACTTGATTTAAAAGTATAAACTATTCGTCCTAGAAAGGTGATTAAAAAGTCAGTTTGCTAGTTTGTTTGTCAGTTCATTATTTCAGTATTTTTTTTATTATTATTCAGCTAAAATTATATACTTAATTAAAAGTATAAGTATTCATCCTAAAAAGGAGATTAAAAAGTCAGTTTGCTAGTTTGTTAGTCAGTTCATTTTTACAGTATTTTTTTATTATTATTAGGCTAAAAATATATACTTGATTTTAAAGTATAAAGTATTCATCCTAAAATGGAGATTAAAAAGTCAGTTTGCTAGTTTGTTTGTCAGTTCATTTTTACAGTATATTTTTTTAGCTAAAAATATATACTTGATCTAAAAGTATAAAGTATTGTATTTAATAACATTTTTGTGTTTTTATTGCATGCAAATACGTAAGTCACGTGTAGTTAATATGAACAGTATTTACTAAGTAACATGCTTCAACTTTTTACCGAATGACATTTTCTTAAAAGATTTTAAGAAAATGTTTTCTTTCGAGGTTTTTTTCCACAGAATTTTGGCCATGTACCAATATTTTTTTTTTTTCCTGTCTTCAAAAATTAAGGAAATATTTGACTGGACAATCAAACAAAAATCCCAGAGACACACGTCAAATTCTGCAATCGAAGACACGATTCAAATCTTTTTCTTTTTTTTTTAACTTTTCTGTATGGATTTGTCAAATTTCTTCTCGTATTTGTTCAACTGGATTGAAGTGCACCTTTTTTTTTCTTTTCAGAATGAGTTTTTAATTTTAAATTCAACTAGTAGCTTTTTCTTTAACCCTTTCAAGGGCAACAACCTACATCATTTGACCAGAACAGATTTTTTTTCCCCGATTTCATTTAACCTAAAGAATCTTGAAAAATTTTACAATTAAAGGTTGCGAAAGGTTTGTACATCTTTAAACTGATAACAGATGGCAGTACTAACAATTTTTCTGCTCATTTCACTGGAATACATTGAATGCAACTGTAAAAAGAGACTAAATTTAGGCGTTTGCACTGTGCAAACGACGCCCCTGAAAGGGTTAACCGAATTTCTTTCTTTTTTTCCTAATGAGGAGACACTTAACGTGAGACATCCGTACAATCGACCGCGAAATCTTGTTGGTTCTCTTTATAAGGGGAGCAGCATTTACGTAAACAAACGACGGCAAAGCCTTACTCGGGATTTCAATCCAAGCTCACTGCGTGGAGGCTCACTACGCTAACCTCAACACCATGTGGGAGGCAGCTAGTGCTATCATTTCCACAAATTCAAATAGATTTTCAATCACATTGAGGTGCCACATAAGTTAAGTTAGACCAAACACTTGTTGGAGGAATTCTTCCAATAACTTCCTAAGACATCATGCCATCTATACCGCCAATTACTGTTACCTATTGTGTATTGTAACCCCCTTTTCTGTGCATATAGAGTCCTGCTTCGGTACTCGTCACATTGCTACCCTAAAGAATTGCTTAATACGAGTGATAGAACTTTAATAGTGGTAACACTGTTGTAGAGCCCCGCCCCCCTCACAAAGCAGCTTACACCACACGTACGTCACATACCAGACTAATCTCAGAGGGAATGAGATCTCCCCATAAACATCACACGCCTGCACAGTGACAGAATGAACACAGCCATGTTTTAGTTGTTTCTAATCCCTTTGGAGTAGAAAAGCCTACACAAAGTCCAAAGGACCTAGGTCCTCGGCGAAGGGTAGTAAGCAGCTTCACTTTAAGGCGAGGTACCACTAGAACTGAAGTATGACTTGACCTCGAAGAGCATCGGTCCCGTCATTTTGAATCGAGTCAAGTGACGAGACCAGGTCACTTGATCCCGCACCTCCAGAGGTATATTTGAGAACTTGGAGGACACTGTAGCCACGACAGATTTTACGTGTCCCGGCCACCATTCGTGAACGCGGCGGTGGATTTGCAGCGACGAGCATCGAACCGGGGACGTTCAGATCACTGGCTCGACGCCTTTTCCAACCGGCCCACCGCGCCTTTCCATGTTTTAGTTATCTGTCAATTGTACGAAATAATTTGTTGCGTCTTACTGATGGAAGGAACAAACACATAAGCCACAATGTGCGCTCAAGCACATTGGGGCTGGTGTATTTGTACTCTGGGGCTGGGAAGTGCTCTACCATCCTCCATATTCCCCGGACTTAAGTCCCTGTGACTTTGATCTCATCTCCATGAAGAAGAAACCACTCCATGCATCCCTCCAGAGATTCTGTACGCAGTAGACCACTCCATTCGAAGGATCAACAGATCAGGTGCTACCAACGGCATCGTGCAGCTTCCAGGACGTTGTAGCAACGGGTGCTACAACGTCCAACTCGTTGTAGCACCCGTTGTACGAACGGGTGCTACAACGAGTACCCGTTCTTTGAAAGGCTAAAAAATTGCTTAATACGAGTGAAAAAGAAGTAAAAGAGTGAAAGTGTAAAGAAGTAACTTTGCTGGTTACTTCTTTGAAAGGCTATAAAAGTTTCATGCCTGCATCTCTTCTGTATACTTTGTACACACCCAGTTGCCACTATTTCAGTTCCATCGTATGTATTTATCATTACCTTAATATTTCTCAAACTGGATTATCCATCGGGTAAACGTAAAGTAAAATTAACACTTCAGCGGGCGCGCCAATTTTCGGAACACCAGCAGGCGCGCATGGCTCAAAGTGCAACGTCTCTTTCGACCTTGATTATTCTTTTTGTAATAAACTTTTTTTTACCAAGTTGAAAATAATAATTCTGCGTTTCATGACAACATATAAAATGTTTAATAATACTGAGATATATTTATACTTAAAGGCCAAAGAATGCAGATTCAATCGCCTTATTTCAAAACTGTCCGATTTATTGGATCTGAGGACAACTTGCGAATGGACTCCTATTATGTCCAAAAACCTAAAAAACAAAGAGATTGTTTATCTGCGTGATATGCAAGATACCGTGTAATGGCTGCAAATTGGATCGACTATATCAACTCCTGCTTTTGGCGTATTCTAGTCCAATATAATTGCTGGTTTACCACGGTTAAATCACGAATGACAATGTATGGAAAGGAATACAAGGTTCAGAAAATCAGACCTGCATTAGAAAGGGTGTAGCTATAAATAGGAACTGCTTAGAACATTCAAACCTTACATGTATAAACAAACCATTCAAAATTGCGAAAATGTTGGACTTTGTACACGGGCTTGCATTGTACGTATATATATATATATATATATATATATATATATATATATATATATATATATATATATATATATATATATATATATATATATATATATACAGATATATATATATACATATATATATATATACATATATATATATATATACATATATATATATATATATATATATATATATATATATATATATATATGTATATATATATATATATGTATATATATATATATATATATATATATATATATATATATTTATATATATATATATATATATATATATATATATATATATATATATATATATGTATATATATATATATGTATATATATATATATATATATATATATATATATATTTATATATATATATATATATATATATATATATATATATATATATATATATATATATATATATATATATATATACGGGGGGGTGCGCCCGCTGAAGGGTTGAAAATAAAAATTATTTGGTTTCTATAAAGTCTTCAACAAGGAAAATAATCATCTTAGCCTCCAATTTAATTCCAAATTTGGAATTAAATTGGGATTAATTGGAAGTTTGCATTTTTTTAAATGGGCTCTCATCCGAAGCTGAAATAAACTAAAAATAATTAATAATAATTAATTATTAATAATAATTTATAATTAATTTCTCATCCGAACGAGCTCAGACGGAAATAAACAGAAAACTAAAACTTAAATTGAAATTTACATTTTGAAACTATCCTTTTGGAAAAGCTAATTTCTCTATCTTAAAAAGAACGTACATCCACGTGCATAACCATGCATTATCCATACGAAAGGACATCGACGCAAAACCTCCGTCATTTTTCAGTAATCTGTATAAATTATATTCTGGAAAAAAATGCCAAAGTACAAATAAAACACTTATTTCTTTTTTTTTTAACTTCCTTCGAAGGAACTTAAAATATCTTCATGTCTTATATTTTTAAAAGAAAATTTGAGCAATAGAGAATGCTAAAATTCGAAATAAGAATTGATTTGCAGAGAGATTATTCTGTTCGCGGCGGTGATGCAAGAAGGAAACGGCCGGCTTATAACTTTCTTCTTAAAAATAATCTCATTTTTAATGTTATATTTCCATTTATCTGAACAAGTGTTTCTCGCAATATTTCTTTTTCGTCCCATTTACACCTTTTTCTAGTAATTGTTGCTTCCCGCCGTAAACAAAATAAATTAAAATCGTGCATGACAATCGCGTTTTAAGTGCGTTTTCAGCTTCCAAAAAAAAATATACTGCACTGCAGCTTCTAATTTTTAAGTTAATTAAATGCAGCTTTCACAGAACCATTTTTAGGAAAATGACAACAAGGTTTAAAACCTCATCGATATTTTAATTGAATCCAAACATAATTTAAAAAATAAGTTGAGAAATGGATTCACAAAAGAAGTCCCTCGGCTTAGAATTTAATTGCGAAACAGGACGGGTTTGCTTTTTTGTACTCCTAAATGGAAAATTTCTTTTGTGTGTGCCTTAGTGTTTATTCTGGGAGCAATACAAAAGATTAAATCTTATGAAAGGCACTGAACTATCACTTAAACAATCTGTGAAATGTACTTCACGTGTTCAATTAAATTTTCAAAAGTACTGAAAAGAAAAAAAAAACTTGTGGTTTAAAAATGTCTCAGCGCAAGACACTTGAATGAATTTGGCGTGGTAAATTGCTTTCATGCAAGTGCGGTGTTTGTCAAATGATTTGGTAAAGGTTTTTCTATAAATAACCCAAATATCAATGACAAAGATATGTTAAGGTATTTAACGTCAGTTATCCAAGTACAATCCTTAAAATTACTTTTATTCTATTTTCTGCGCAATAATACCAAAAAATAAGGGAATTTGAGATTTTAACTTTAGAGTTTAAATTATTCGGCAGGCACATTGTCTTTTGACTTTCGCACATTCTACTTCGCGAAATAGTTTGTCTGTAACGGCTGCATCGTATAAGAGAACCAACATCTTCTCGTTTTGCCACTTCAGTTTAGACCGAACATCTCCAGGGGCAACATAAGGGGGCTCGTATCCTCCTTCTATCCCAACAAACCCTAAAGAGGGAATTCCCAGCTTACAATTTTTACGTGTCCATACCCGGCGTAGTCAAAAGTACATTCAGTGGCGCTTGTCGGGACCCAAATCCCAATGCGCTAACCACTAGGGGAACCCGTGCCTTCTAATATAGATAGAGTATTATAAGACCTAGTTTTTAACATTTAGTGCGAAAAATTCGCATTAAAAATGATTTAAATATGAAGTGATTACTTTAATAAATATAATAAAGTTATTTGTACTAATCTATACATTAACAATATACATTTGAATAAAGCTTCAAAAGTATTTATAAATTTGAAAATTGTTAGACTAGTTAATAACGTACATTTGAATAAAGATCCAAAAGCATTTATAAATTTGAAAATTGTTAAACTAGTTAATAACGTATCATGTCATTTTATCATTGCTCTACTTGATGTAAAAGTTAATGCAGATAAGAATTGTAAGTTAAGAAGTATTTGTGAAAACAAGGTAAATGACAGAAACGTAATGTCATAAGATCATTTTCCTCTAATCTTTTATAATTATTCAGTAATTATCACTTATACAATCTGATTGAATTAATATTTAAAGGTGAACCGAGTCAAGCAAGAAATGAGTCCATTCAGCTCAGACATAAACTATTTAAATAAACTTATTTTTTTTAATAAATCCGTCAAATGTCAGACACCAAATACAATCTATAATGCACAGAGGTCATGCATTATAAATAGCAAAAATCTATAAATCTTGAATGAATCTTTGAAAAAATATTGAAAGGCATACCCATCAATATTTTTCAAAGATTACAAGACTCAAATATTTTCCCTCAGGCTCAACATTGGGGTTGCTTCTTTTCTGGGCAGAAAAGACCTGAAGTATTTCGAGCCTATACCATATGTCAATATTGTTAGTCAATATTGCTCAGGTGCGTATTGTCTGGTTTTAAAAATTCCTCGTCTTCAGGGTTTTTCTCTGCACAGAGTAACGGTAGAATTTTTTTTGTTAGAGACAAAATGTGAAACAGACAGTTAAGAAAAAGGAGAGAAGCATACTTTTAAATTTTAATTTCTATTATGTACGAGGCGCATCTAGATAGTTAGAAACGATTGCTCATAGATTATGTGGTTCTATTTTCTATTTACCCTGCAATCCTCTAACGGTCCAGGCACACTATGAAGTAAGAGGCATAAACATAAATAATTCCTTTTTTATTAGCGCTTTGCAGAAAAGTTTAGGCTATCTGATAATAACAATTTTATTTGATTATCACATATGGTTCTTTTTCTTATTTACCCTGTGAATCCTCTAACGGTCCAGGCACACTAAAAAGTAATAGGCATAAATATAAATAATTCCTTTATTTTCTACGTAGAGGTAGACTAACATAGACCGACTTGGGGCTTCAAATAATAACACAACAGTACCGCAACTTGCGGTACTAAGAAACTGAACTTTAAAGTCGTAATGAACCCTTTCAGGCAGAATATACGTTCACTAACAACACCCGCAACCATCGGGCTCTGAAGTAACTATCGAAATCATGCAGCCACCTAGGCTAGATACTAATACGTGCTCTATCAGTTAAATACCGCTATCACCTTCAATCTAACTTTTCTCGACTCTTTCGTATCTCTACTAATAGCGTAACGCACTACCGTACAAATCTCCACTCCCTTCTTGGGCTCTTGACAACTCAGCGTGTGTCACTTAAATAGACCAGACACCTGCTTTGAACTCACTTCGACTGGCCTGCACTGCGCAGCTACCAGAAATTTGCATCTGAGCAACACGCGAACCCCACAAGATCCTGCGCAGGTCACGGCGTTGTTATGACGTCGCCGTCATTTGGTACCTGAACGTCTGCTGCTTCATTTGGTGCAAATTATATTGGTACGTCCGTGCGGTACGACCCTAAATAACAACGTACGGCCATTTAGGTACGACTGTAAATGCTGAACCCTACTGTAGTATTAGACGCTTTTAGCTAGAAGCTGTGTCTGATACTAGATGGAAATACTAAAACGAAGGGTTCACCTACCTTCAAACGACCTCGAGAGGAGAAGGTCAGTTGACAATTGGGAGAGCAAGAGATAGTAGCACCAGCGCGTAGGTTGAAGGCTCAATAACAACCCCTCTGTGCCATTCTCAGTAAGCTAGTAATACTCTTAGCGATTAGGCTGAGAATATTATCATAAACCTCCATAGAGCTTCTGCCGTGAGCAAATTATATTTATTCTTTTGTTCCGTCTATATATATACAAGGACCGCCCATAAAGTAACCGGACAATTTTTTATAAATAAAAAAAAACTGTGACTTACCTTCAAATAAATTTATCTCTTTCAAAATAATAGCAAAAGGAGTCTATACAATTTTCCAAAGTTTCTTAAAGTCATCGAAACACTGTTTATCGGCGTTGGATCTAACCGTTCGCAAAATACGCGTAACATTTGATGTAATATCCGAGGCGTTTTCAAATCTCTGTCCTTTCATGGCCATCTTAAGCTTCGGAAAATGGAAAAAATCACCTGGCGATAAGTCGGGAGAATATGGTGAGTGATTTATCGCTGTAATTGAATGCTTAGAAAGTTATTGTTGGACAGAAATTGCTGTATGGGGCCTAGCATTATCGTGCAAAAGAAACCATTGCTCAGAATCAAACAGTTCCTTCCCAACTTGATATATCATGTTTCTCGATCGAAAAAGCACCTCCTTGTAAAAATACTGATTAATTGTTTGGTTTTCAGGAACAAATTCGTGGTGTATAAGTCCTTTGTAATCAAAATCCATGAATGGACAGAGATTTGAAAACGTCTCGGATACTAAATCAAATGTTACTTGCATTTTGAGAACGGTTAGTTCCAACGCCTATAAACAGTGCTTCGATGACTCGAAGAAACGTAGGAAAAATTGTATAGAATTCTTTGCCGATTATTTTGAAGGAGATAAATTTATTTGAAGGTGAGTCATATTTTTCTAATTTATAACATATCAACGTATGCAATTTATGCCAAAAAAAATATATATATTTATAATAAATGCGATCATCAATGTATACAATTGATGTAAAATATATATCTATATATATATATATATATTTATAAAAAAATCGTAAGGGATATGCATATTTTTTTGGATAATATCCAATCGTCTGCTGCATTAGAAAGAGAAAAAAATATTTTTTTGTCTATTTAGTTGTTACGCACGTGACGATAAATTTATTGAAAGTACCAGAAAAAGAAATCACGTGATCGGCATTTAATAAATTAAATTCTAAAAATTAATCTTTAAAAATTCACCAAAAATCAGGAAATGGAGGTAAAAATTCGAAAAAAATTTCATTTTGAAGGAATTTTTATGATTTTTCTCGTGATATAAATTTTATAACCCTCAATGTATTATTTTAAATGCAAACGTAAAAAAGTTTAAAAAACAGCTTAAAAATTTAATTTAAAAAAATCTAAGAAGAATTTTTGAAAAATCTTTCTTAGTGCACCCCTACACTATTAGAAGAATCGCCATGCAAAATTTCAGCCCTTTAGGTCCAGCGGTTTGGTCTGTGCGTTGTATGTCAGTCAGTCAGTCAGTCAGTCAGTGAATGA
>OU015492.1:218140201-218170201 GCA_907164885.2 Dolomedes plantarius | reverse complement strand
ATTCATCAAAAAAATTTTTAAAATGTATCTATTAATACATAGAATTGTCAAGTTTATATCAATCAACAGAAAATTTAAAATCATGGTGCATATAAATGTTCCTTTTATCTTGTAATTATTGTTAAAAAGCTCGGAGAAATGGTTTGTCAAGGACCTTTTCAGTTTCTTTAAAACCTCTTCACCCTTCTGGGCTAGACGGGTCCGCTTTCTTATTGCCAGGTAAAGGTACGTTTTCCTTAGAGCTACTATAACGATGCTCGCAAATGGATCATCGCAGGCCAATACCGACTCTAGCGATGATCGCTCGAAGCAAAGTGAAACATTACAAAACGATACTAATGAGTGCTTCGCGATTATCACTACGCTACCATTGCTCTACGATCATTACAAATGTCGGTCCAAGAAAAACCTACCTTAACCCTTCAGCGGGCGCGCCAATTTTCGGCCAATTTTCGAGCCAATTTTCAACTGCCGCGCCAATTTGCAACCAGCAGGCGCGCGTGGCACAGAGTGCAACGTCTCTTTCGACCTTGATTATTCCTTTTGTAATAAACTTTTATTTTTCAAACTGAAAATAATTATTCTGCGTTTTCTGATAACATATAAAATGCTGATAATATTGAGATATATATTAATAATTGAAGGTCAAAGAATGCAGATACAATAGCCTAATTTCATTACTGTCCGGTTCATTGGATCTGAGGACAATTTGCGAATGGATTCCTAGTATTGTGTCCAAAAACCTAAAAATCGATGAGATGGTCCATCTACGTTATATGCGGAATACCGTGTAATAGCTGCATATTAGATCGACTATATCAACTCCTGCTTTTGTCGTATTGCTATCCAGTATAATCGCTGGTTTACCACGGTTAAATAGCGATTAACAATGAATGGAAAGGAATACAAGGGTCAGAAAATGAGACCTGCATTAGAAAGGGTGTAAGCTATAAATGGAAACCGCTTAGAACATTCAAACCTTACATGTAAAAACAATCCATCCAAAATTGCGAAAATGTTGCACTTTGTACACGGGCGCGCCCGCTAAAGGGTTAATCCACACTGTCCAGAGATCCACTGAAAGGAGATCCGGGAACTGAATTTAACTGCTTTGAAGTGGGAATTATAAAACAAGAATCGAGAAAAATAAGTCAAGAGCAGAGTATTATTTTCCTATCGTTAATGGAATGTATCTTTTAAATACATCGAAAAAGAAAGTATTGAATGAAAGTTTTAAAAATTCGTGCCGCGGTTGTTTTAAATAACGCATGCCCGAATACAGTTATGTTTAACTGCTAAATATATGCTTCGGCTTTGTATAAAATCAATAACCATAGAAAAATATTAACATCGAAAACATAAAGCTTCTTAGAATAGAGGAATTTTTGTTAAGCTGGATGACTTACATCTATATATATAAAACAATTCCGTAACTGACTCATTCATTCACTGACTGACTGACTGACTGACATACAACGCACAGACCAAACCGCTGGACCTAAAGGGCTGAAATTTTGCATGGCGATTCTTCTAATAGTGTAGGGGTGCATTAAGAAAGATTTTTCAAAAATTCTTCTTAGATTTTTTAAAATTAAATTTTTAAGCTGTTTTTTAAACTTTTTTTACGTTTGCATTTAAAAAAATACATAGATGGTTATAAAATTTATATCACGAGAAAGATCATAAAAATTCCTTCAAAATGAAATTTTTTTCGAATTTTTACCTCCATTTCCTGATTTTTGGTGAATTTTTAAAGATTAATTTTTAGAATTTAATTTATTAAATGCTGATCGCGTGATTTCTTTTTCTGGTACATTCAATAAATTTATCGTGACGTGCTTGTAACAACTAAATAGACAAAAAAAACATTTTTTCTTTCTAATGCAGCAGACGATTGGATATCATTAAAAAAAATAAATATTCCTTATGATTTTTAATAAATATATATATATAAATATTTTTTTACATCAATTGTATATATTGATTGTCTCATTTATTATAAATATATATATTTATTTTTTTTGGCATTAATTGCATACATTTACCGTTGTATTTAATTTGAATGTACTCCGTAGCGAAGCGCGGGTTTTCAGCTAGTTATGAATAAAGAAACAACATGAGAAACATTTTGTAAAAATTTTCATTGCTGGCATGCTGGAGATGGCGCCTATAAAATTCATTTCGCTCTGCAATTTCTTATTCAGTCATATGACTCAAGTGACCTTGTTAAGTGGTTAGTCTCCAGACTCTATTTAATGCAAAGTATTCCTCTCTCCTCAAAAAAGTACTTCCTTCGAGTCATCCACAATTATCTGACAATATGTTTAAATACAAATGGGATGAAATGACAAAGCACCTATTTCAAGAGAATCGAATAACATTTTTTTTTCAACTTGACAGACGTAACGGTGCCAGAGAAACATACATTTTTGACGCATGATCTCTTGTAAAATTAAATATTTAAGCCCAAGGGTTATTGATCTTTTGTTAGTAAAAAAGAAATAACGATTACGCTGTCGTTAGTTTGATAAATGGATTTTAAAGCCACGAAAAGGTGTGTTCGTTCACTTATTCAAGTTATCCTTCTGACAGGAAGTAGTTCAGAGGCTGATCGCACATTTTTTAGACGATTTTGGTAAGCGGTAATAAAAAATCGTTGGCTGCAAAAGAAATAATTGCAATTGTACTATGTTTTTAAAAGTCAAAATTATCGTCTGCGGCTTGAAAGTTTTGTTTTTATTCAAAATGGCGTTTTTAACAAAGCGATGGTTCGAAGGCTACATTTATGCTCTTTCCGAAGAGAAATATGCATACTCCGTTATCCAAAAACGATGTGAGAGTCATGGATTTGTGGTATCTAAAGCGTCGATAGGTAATATCGTCAACAAGAAAGGAAAAAAACGTCAAATTGGAGCCTCAAGTGGGACAAAAATTCCAAACAAGTATCCAAGGAAAAAACGGACATCTTCGACTATTGCAGAGGTACGTTGTTTAATGTTAAAAGAAAATCCCCCTAGTCAAAGGACAGTTGCAAAATCATTAAAATGCTCGGTGTCCACTGAAAACAAAATGATAAACGTTGATTTAAATCTTAAGAAAGCGAAAAAACACAATGTGCATCGTCTTCTTCCAAATCATATCGCTGAACGCAGGACACGCTGCAGAATTCTATATGAGAAACACTTATCCAAAGAAAAATGGAAAACAATTGTCACAATAGATGAATCATGGGTGTATTTAAATGATTGCAACAAAAAAAGAGACATTTATTATCATAAAAGGGGAGAAAAAAATTTAAGTACATGGTTCAAAGAATCGAAAGAAAGTTTTTCTAAGGGATTCATGATTGTTGCTGGTTTTTCTTATAATGGCAAGTTAAAAATAAAGAGAGTGGAAAAAAATGTCAAGATTAACTCCAAATACTATCAGGAACATATTTTATCGCCAATTTTTCTGAATGAAATACCATCGCTTTACCCACAGTGCCATCAATCTGCGAGACTCCATCAGGACAAAGCTAGCAGTCACACATCAAAATCCACTATAAATTTCCTAAAAGAAATGGAACAAAAAACTGGTATCAAGGCCATACCCTTCACTGATATCCCTACTAAATCTCCCGATGTATCACCTATGGATTTTTGTGCTTTCGGACTTTTAAAATCTGCATTATCCAAACGTCGTCCCAAAACCCTTACAGGACTCTGGAAAGCTGTTCAGGAGGAATGGGATAGAATACCTCTTCTGACACTTCAAAAGGCATTATCATCCTGGAAATTGCGGTGTCGAAAGATAGTTCAGAATAAGGGATGTCAAATAGAACATTTAAAACGCAAGAATTTTATGTAATTTAGTTTTGTGAATACAATATACATCGTCTAAAAAATGTGTGAACAGCCTCTGTATTTCTGAAAAATCCGTTACAAGAGGTACTGTTTGTTCCACGGCAGTTATTCTTCCCTAGTGTGTTGTTAATTATAAACAACACTCAATATAAGCCTTGGTGTGAGTTATTAAAAAGACCCAAAATCAAATAACTTAATTGATTTTTATACAGAATTTTAACTTTAAATGCATTTATTCCAAAATAGGATTTTCTGACTCTGCAAGCATGCTATCTCAAAATCCATTCGAGATAAATGCTTGAAATTTTCTACTCACGCGAATGTTAACGTTCTATATGAAATTATCTAAAAGCTTAGTGTTATATTAGGTAATAAAAATTTTACAAAGGGCTTTAAGAGAAAATTTTTGTAACAAAATATTTTTTAACTAAGTGTTAATTATAAATATTCAGAATGAAGATAATTAAAAGATTTTAAGTCAATATGTTAAGCGAAATGTTTATTTCAAATAAAAATTTTACTAAAAGGCTTTATGAGAAAATTTTTGGAAAGAAATATTTTTTGACTAATTGTTAATTATAAATATTCAAAATGAAGATAATTATAATATTTTGAGTCTATAAGTTAAGCAAAATATTTTCTTAAAATGAAAATTTTACAAAAGGCTTTATGGAAAAATTTTGCAAAAAAAATATTTTTTAGATAATTGATAATTATAAATATTCAAAATGAAGATAAATAAAAGATTTTAAGTCCATATGTTAAGTAAAATATTTTCTTCAAATAAAAATTTTACATAAAGCTTTATAAGAGAAAATTTTTGCCTCATTTTTTGACTAATTGTTAATTAGAAATATTCAAAATGAAGATAATTGAAAGATTTTAAGTCAATAAGTTTAGCAAAATGTTTTATTAAAATTAAAATTTTACAAAAGGCTTTATGAATATATTTTGCAAAAAAATATATTTTAACTAATTGTTAATTATAAATATTCAAAATGAAGATAATTAAAACATTATAAGTCAATATATTAAGCCCAATGTTTTCTTTAAACTTAAGCGTGTTAATAAATTAAAATTAACATCAGTTATCATGCAAATAGTGATAAATGGTAATTATGAAAATAAGAGAACTATATATTACATAATTATTTTTTCTTAATTAAATTTAATAATTTACATCAATCTGGTATTTTTGTTGCAACAAGTTATGTTTCATCTAACAGTCCAGAAAATTTCATTAAATTTGTTTCATTGCTTAATTTATCAAAAATTATGAACACTTAGTCAATTTTCAAACATTTTTTAAGTGTCAAAGGAGTTCCATTAAAGATTTTTCTGGATGTGGCCGGGGCATACTAGTGGTTAATTCGTCTATATTTGATGCTGAGGGTGTTCGGATCGAATCCCGAGAAGATACTGAATGCTTTTTTGTCTACGCCGGGTATGGTCATGTTTTATCTGTAATCTGGAGAGTCCCTCCATGTGGTGCACAGGGGTGGGAGAAATTCTCCCCAGATGTCACCCCTGTGGGAATTTCATTCTAAATTGAGGTGACACCAGGGGACAATGTTGATTCGTCTACACCAGGGATTTCCAAACTTTTTCCTACATCGACCCCATTTAAAAGAATGATTTTCTTCATGGACCCCCCTCACATTTTTCTCTATAATATGCAGCATACAACATAATTATAATACTAATAATTGCACATAAAACACTTAAAGATAACAATTGACTAATAATAGGAACAGGGTGAATTGTACAACGCTTTTTCTATTAGAAAACAAAACCAGAATTGTTGGGAGATTATTAGAAACTAGAAGGTAACCCGTCATTTTGACGTCATAATACAAATAATGAAGTCTCAATGGAAAAAGTATATGAAAGTTAAAAAATATCCCGAATTATCTAACAATATTGCATTTAATCCACACCTTGTAAATTCAAACCCTTTCATTATTTTTTATTTATTTAGTTTTTCATGCTATTGGAGTAGTGGACTGCCATCCAGTTTTTTACAGCTCACTACGCGATATGAATACTTGAGCTACTTGATTCATTCACATTCAAGTTTGTTTACTTTCAGAATTCATCGCAAAAGTAAACAGATTTTTAAAAACTGTTAGATATACAGCTAAAAGCATCCAATTTTTTTTAGTTCTGAATGTTTTATAGAAAAATAGGCTGAACAAACGTCATTTGATGGAGAAGATATTAATTTTTAGGTAAGAAAAAATTCTGATCCACATCTGAAATTGAAATTAGGCCTAACTGGCCGTTTGTTTACTGAGGGCTTCAGTTGAAAGATGAGTACAGCCCGGAAGTGATATACAGAGACAACGGCTATTATATAGATAATTAATTTATGTAAAAAAATAATGTTTTACGAATAATGAATCTTAGATCAATACATTGCGCGGATATTTTTCTTAAAACTAAAAGAAATATATATTAAAATATTTATTTATATTCTAATCATAGTTTATACTTTAATCTACACCTAATACAATTACCATATTTCACATAAAAATATTTTTTTTCAGGCAAATGTATTGTAATGTACAAGAAATATCATAAGTTTTTTTCACAAAAAATTGCTGCAAAAAATGAGTCATATGTACTTACCTAAATTTAGGTAGAAATTGTATAAACATACTAGAAATACACGTATACAAAATTTTAGCAATTTCTGATCATTAGTTTTGAAGAAATAGTACGCACAAGTTTGAAAATAACAGTTTTTAGAAAAAGCCATTTAAAGTTTAAAATTTCCATTAATTACTATACTATTAGCTTTATATATTTGGCCATAAAAGCGGTTCTAATTGTAGTATCGACTTCATTTTTTTAAAGATTCCTTACATTCCATTCTCTAAAATTAAGTCCTGATAAAAAATTGAGTTATTTGAAAGTTTTAAGGTGATCTCCTCCCTTAAGGTCCAGCGGATTTCCTCAGTTCTGCCTAGTGATTGTACACAAATAAAAGCCGACGGCGACATTCGAGGTATATACAAAAGCGTCATGACATTCGACTTTTGATGCGTTGATCACTCCGCCCTATGTAAATCTGTATTTATGTAGTTGGCAACACCACTGAACTACTACTTCAACTTCCACTCCTCACTACTCTGGCGCGAAGGACTTGCGCGCAAACATCATTGTTGACTGAGAAAGAACACTGAGCGGATGTGTTCCGCAAGCTTCCGATATTGAGCAGAATAGCTCTATTAATGCTTTTCGTGTGTTTTTTATTTCATCCAAATGTTCTTAATTGTTAGTCCTGTTCTGTAAATATTGTCTCGTCTCATTAAATATTTAAAATGATTTAACGTTTAATTATTCCCTCCTTCTAATGGATGGAGTTAGCACTCCATCCCACATTTATGCATATAAAAACTGATATTATTATATATATAATAGCCGTTGTCTCTGTATAACACTTCCGGGCTGTACTCATCTTTCAATTGAAGCCCTCAGTAAACGAACAGCCGGTTAGGCTTAATTTCAATTTCCGATATGGATCAGAATTTTTCCTTACCTAAAAACTAATATCTTCTCCATCAAATCACGTTTGTTCAGCCTATTTTTCTATAAAACATTCATAACTAAAAAAAATTGGATGTTTTTAGCTGTATATTTAACAGTTTTTAAAAATCTGTTTACTTTTGCGATGAATTCTGAAAGTAAGCAAACTTGAATGTGAATGAATCAAGTAGCTCAAGTATTCATATCGCGTAGTGAGCTGAAAAAAACTGGATGGCAGTCTACTACTCCAATCGCATGAGAAACTAAATAAATAAAATATAATGAAAGTGTTTGCTTTTACAAGGTGTGGATTAAATGCAATATTGTTAGATAATTCGGGATATTTTTTAACTTTCATATACTTTTTCCATTATGACGCCATTATTAGTATTATGACGTCAAAGTGACATGTTGGATGGCAGTCTACTACTCCAATCGCATGGAAAACTAAATAAATAAAAAATAATGAAAGGGTTTGCTTTTACAAGGTGTGGATTAAATGCAATATTGTTAGATAATTTGGGATATTTTTTTAACTTTCATATACTTTTTCCATTATGACATCATCATTAGTATTATGACGTCAAAATGACGGGTTAACTTCTAGTTATCTAATAATTACATTTCTAAAAAATTAAATTAAATTTTAAAACATAAAAATTTATCTTCAACCCCTAATAGACACCTAAAATACTATAGACCCTTTTTAAACTTCCCTCGACCTCCAAGGAGTACACCTGGACCCCGTTGAGAATCCCTGTTCTAGCCCATTACAAGAAACCAGCAGTTTTGTAGTGAGGGGTCTAATGTCGAATTACAATGGGCCTGCCACGTTGAAATAAAAAGTTTTTCGTGGGTTTTAAATAAATCCTAGTAAAACAATAAATCACTTGGGAACAACACTAATTCCACATAATGATATCAACTGTAATATTATACAACATATCCCCTAAAAAAATTATTTAAATTTTTAATTATTTACGTAAACACGCACTATTAAAACAACCAGAATTAAAAACCGCAATATTTTTTTTAAACCACTAATCAGTCACAAATCTTCTAAATTTGCTTCGTCAAGAGTAAATCAAACAATAGGCCTGCCACGTTGAAATAAAAAGTTTTTCGTGGGTTTTAAATAAATCCTAGTAAAACAATAAATCACTTGGGAACAACACTAATTCCACATAATGATATCAACTGTAATATTATACAACATATCCCCTAAACAAACTATTTAAATTTTTAATTATTTACGTAAACACGCACTATTAAAACAACCAGAATTAAAAACCGTAATATTTTTTTTAAACCACTAAGCAGTCACAAATCTTCTAAATTTGCTTCTTCAAGAGTAAATCAAACAATAGGCCTGCCACGTTGAAAAAAAAAGTTTTTCGTGGGTTTTAAATAAATCCTTGTAAAACAATAAATCACTTGGGAACAACATTAATTCCGCATAATGATATCAACTGTAATATTATACAACATATCCCCTAAACAAACTATTTAAATTTTTAATTATTTACGTAAACACGCACTATTAAAACAACCAGAATTAAAAACCGTAATATTTTTTTAAACCACTAAGCAGTCACAAAACTCTTCTAAATTTGCTTCGTCAAGAGTAAATCAAACAATAGGAACAAAAGAAAAAAGCGAGTGAATCGCGTCGATTTCCTTTTCATCTCTGAAATTATTCCATGGATAATTGGATACGAAAATAACCGAAATCAACATCTTTTATCAAAAATTCAATACTTGAACATGTTTCAAAAACTTCTGTTCCCCTAGGGCCCCCCCCCCCCGCCCCCACTTCACCGATTTCTCCGAGATCAATTAAAAGGGCCTTTTTAGCAAATATTCCGAGAGTAATTAAATCCGTTTTATTTCGATTATAAATTGCGACTCCGGTGTCGTGCATTTCGGGGTGAATTATTTATTTATATGTCCTGCTTATTAATTTGTTCGATTTTTTTTTCTTCGTTTTCAACTCTATGCAAAATCTGCAGAAAATTATTTATGAGCGGATAACTTACGCTACTTTCTTCCATTTGCACTCTCTCTCTCTGAAAAATCTCGGGAAATTGATGTAAAAGAAATCAGACTGTATAAAATGGTACCATATTTCCTACAATCTATCTATATCAAATCTAGCATTTACCTACGTTTATATGGCTGTTATGGTACAAAATTTCAAAATTTCTTTTATTATTCGACTAGCTGAAAACCCGCACTTCGCTACGAAGTACATTCAAAGTAAATACAACGGTCAATGTATGCAATTAATGCCAAATATATATATATATATATATATATTATATAATAATAATAATAATAAATACGACGATCAATGTATACAATTGATATAATATATATATATATATATATATATATATATATATATATATTTATAAGAAAATCGTAAGGAATATTTTTATAGACAAAATAATGTGGAAAAAAATATTCACATTAAATCTAATATAAAGAATACTAAAGAATATATCAAGAAAAATATTATCAAGAAAAAAAGTACATTCTTTGTCTATTTAGTAATGCACGTGAAATTAAATTTATTTAAAGTACCAGGAAAATATATCACCTGATCAGCATTTAATAAATTAAATTCTAAAAATGATTCTTTAAAAATTCACCAAAAATCAGGAAATGGATGTAAATATTCGAAAAAGATTTCATTTTAAAGGAATTTTTATGATCTTTCTCGTGATATAAATTTTATAACCCTCAATGTATTATTTTAAATGCAAACGTAAAAAAAAAGTTAAAAAAAGAGTTTAAAATTTTAATTTAAAAAAAACTAAGAAGAATTTTTCAAAAATCTTTCTTAGTGCAATCCTACACTATAAGAAGAATCGTCATGCAAAATTTCAGCCCTTTAGGTCCAGCGGTTTGGTCTGTGCGTTGTATGTCAGTCAGTGAGTCAGTTACGGAGCTATTTTATACATATAGATTTCAAAGGCCAGTCTTTTACGATTCTAAAACTGCTGTACTTTTATTCGTGCGATCATTGGATAAAAATTGATGGCCCATTTAATAAACCAAAAATCATTTGAAAAGACCGGAAGTAGCATCTTAAAATCCATTTTTTGAAAACTCATTTTCCAGTGACTTTTGTAAACGCTAATCATTTAAAAAGTTTTCAATAGATTTCGAAAAAATTTTACAATGGCATTTAACATATTACTAACTATGTTTTGACTTAAAAGCTAAGCTATGTGTGTTAATTTCATAACCAGCTCTTTTCATAACCAAAAAGCTTTTCAAGTTCTTACTTTCTCTTTGAAGCATGGTAAAAAATAAGGTATGAATGAAATTAGGACGTATTCCTTTATTGTGCGTAAAACTGACAAATGTAATCATAATAATAATATTTTCCTCGAGAAAAACAAGGTAAGTAGAACAGTTTGACTGCCCAAAATCTACACTTTCTCTTTGTCATCACAGTTTTTGGCTGACGACTCGCTCACAAAACCACCGACGCAGTTAAAGTTCATAGACAGATAGTACCTCATAACTTAAATGTCGCAACGTCCTCTCACTTGAAAATTTCACCTGGAAAACCAGACATCAGACATGTGTGCCAATCTGAGAGATGTGGGGCAGTGCGTCTTGCAGACACATCCCCCATTTAATACTTTCTTTTTTGTCCTGAATAAAAATTGAAAACTTGAATAAAAACGTTTGTTTACTGGGCGAATTTCTGTAGCAAAAAATATGAAATGAATAAAACTTTTCTACAGATTTTTTTTCGGCAACAAATTATTTTTATTTCATTGCATATATAATTCAAAATAAGATGGAATGATGGGACAACGAGAAAAAAAATTTTAAATATATTTGTCTGCTTTAAAATATTTTTATTATATACAGTGAAACTTTACTTGTCGGCCACCCCTATTCGACAGCTACACCTCTAAATGGCCGTATTTGTTCAGCCCCAGTTAAACACTCCATAGAATTAATGTGATGGATGAAACCTATCTAAAACGGCCATTTTTTCCGGAACCATTACTGACCGCCATAGATAAGATTTACTATATATAGATATAGATATAGACAGATAGATAGAGATACAAAGAGAGAGACACACAGAGAGATAGAGATAGAGATAGATATATAGAGACATAGGGATTCCTAGAAAAAGAGAGATAGATAGATAGAGATAGAGAGATAGAGAGAGATAGAGAGAGAGAGAGATAGAGTTAGAAAGAGATAGAGAGATAGAGCGCGATAGAGATGGAGATAGAGGGGTCATTTAACATATTTAACAACATATTTTTGAACAAACATATATATATATATATATATATATATATATATATATATATATATATATATATATATATATATATGACTGATCACCAAGTAATTTCACTGTATCTTATTTCTTATACATACATTGGGAAATACGTACATGATTTGCCTTGTGACCATTAAACATCTTTTGACCAGTGATTTGGGAAAATTTTCCTCTAATGACACTTTTTTTTCAAGTCAACTTGGTGAAATAGTTAAAATAGGGTAACTATTGCTGTAAATTAAAAAGGTCTATTATCGTGTTGCTACATCCAGTTTTTAGTTCAATTGGGCGCGTATCGTAAATTTATTTTGGTTAGTACAAGGTATTTATTTTTCTTAGAAATTATTTGGGTGCGTTGTGTTTTTATTAATTATTTTGTTGAATGCAACCCACAGCTCTGGATGTCGAACTTAGCAACCGAACAAAAACCAATACCCTATTCTCAAACTTAGATTCTGTGATTTAACATCAACAACTTTCAATTTAGACAAACTAAAGATTTTAACATAACAAAACTTAGTTTATTTACGCACTTAATATTTACAAGTAACCAAAAGAATCATTTCATTTCCCGAAATCAAATGCACAAAAATTCTTATTTTTCACAAATTATATTTTATTATTACTTTGCCAAGGTTAGGGAGCGTCCCGAGAGCAACAACAAATAAACTTTACTATTAGTTCAACATTAAACACCTTCTCACTAAAAAACTCCTTCCTTACGAAAAAAAACTAAATTACCTAGCCTGAATTGGACCTGAACAAATCAAATTTGAGATTTAACACTCACCCCAATTACTTTTCATCAACTCACGTTGCTCTCTTGGCCTTCTCGCCTCGCCGGGGATCAGGGGTCACGCTGCTACACCGAGCAGGGGGCTAACTCTATTTCTTTCACGATGAATGATCCCTTTCTGTCAGTTGATAATTGTAGCCGGGCTTTCCTTGGCGCGTACCTTCACTATTTTATACTGGTGATGGGTATCTCTTCACGTCGTAAAAACGGGGCGCTGGGCTCTCTTCGTCTTGTAACTTCTCGATTTCGTCCTCGATGGGGGTTGCTTCTCGGATGTCTCTTGGGGGGTCTCACGGGAGCTGGGTCTCTTGGGTCTCGGCGGCCATCTGAGTGCGGACCTCTTTATTTCACTTAGTCAACACAGGCTCGCAGTGGCCGTAACAGGTTTATGTGGTACCCTCAAGTCTACTTAAAGTATAACTTTTTAAGTCGTGCTGGAGATGGAAACCTACAGCCTCCCCGATCCCGTTTCAGTCTCTCTCTAATTTCTTTTCTCTACACTCCTTCTATATATTTTATTTTAATCCCTTTTCACACCCATGACTCCACCTTCTCATAAACTTCAGTCAGCCAATCCGGACAACGTAAACTTTTCATTCGCTGTACTCCCTTCACACTTTCTCGTTGGCTTCTGAACTTAAACCTAACGCCCTCACTGCCTGCCCATTTCAGACCACCCAAGAATTGCACGTGGCGATAGGGATCTCTGTATACCATAAATTCCACCTTAATAAAGACCTTTGTAACATGATGTCACTTTTTGGCTCCGTCAACTAATCTATGTCTCCAATCTCAGATCTTCCCATCTTCAAATCTCATAAAGCTGACTCGCACGGGCTACGTCCTAAATAACACTATTCAATAATTACCGTCGGCGTTAAGTTTGATTCCGGCCTTTTATCACCAACATGTAATAAAGCTAGATTTTTATTTAAAAGCGCTTTACTACATCTATTCTTCAGTTGTGATTATTTTGGTCATGCATAATGCATAGAAGAACATTATAAATTTCTCTATTTTCATAGAGGAAATTAAAACTGGAATAGAAAAAATATCTGTGATGATAGCTTATTATAATCGTTTATATCTGATATAAACTTTTCTCCAGAAATGATTATAAACTCGCCTAAATATATAAAATCGCCAAATGCCAAACACGCTTCACTCATTTCAACCACTTTGTGAATTCAGTCATGGCATCGAGACTCTTCTTCGAAACAGAAATAATTAACGAGCGTGTTCGCAATGCTTTAGGAACTATCAAGAAGCAGAAAGTTTTCTCATTTCACTTTGACTAATTGGCGCCGAGTAATTATCTCAGTTTAAATGCAATGAGCTCCTGAAACCATCATTAATATTTAGTTTGCCAATGAATGAGTCAAGCGTTAAAAGATGAACGCATTTGGACTCAGGGCTCACGTGTTGCTTTACCAGTTTATCTCGAAGCAAAGGCGAAAACATTTAGGATAATTTTATATATATATATATATATATATATATATATATATATATATATATATATATATATATATACCAGACGTGAAATGTTAGCGCGAAAGCAATTTAAACTTATCAAGTTGGTCATTTCGTTTAGTTAGATCTAATGGATGCGATTTATCAAATAAAGTTCGCATTCAAACGATTGTAGAGTATTAAAGATGATGATTCTGTAATTACCATTAGATATTCGTTTCAATAATTGACCTCAATTTTAAAGTTTTCGCTAAACTGAACTGTATACCACTATAATGCGCCACTGGGTATTTTGTCAAAAGAATCAAAAACAGTAATAAAAAACGTGATTCTTATAAGCGGAAATCACTGTATATATATATATATATATATATATATATATATATATATATATATATATATATATATATATATATATATATATATATATATATATTCTTGGGCCCGTATTCTTGGGATACATGCTATCTTACCCCGTACGGAAAAGGTTAAGTAGATCATTTCTATCAGATATATATTCATTACTGTCTGAAATTCTGAAAAGGCGCCGTTTTCAAAACTTGCCTCGGGCGCCACAATGCATGGAGTGCAATACAAACGCTCTGATGAGCATAGTGACGCTTTTGAACCTTTTCAAGCGTAATCAGATTCCGTCCCTATCTCAGGAAATTATAAATCTACAACATAAATAATAATTTAAGGAGTACAAATCGAGTCATCATGATCTCTAAATTAATTACGTTAAGATAGCCCGAACTAATCATTTCCTGATTAGAAAACTTACATGTTAATTTGAAATGGATCAAAACACCATTATTATGGAATATCGTCTCACACGGGAAAAAATGAAAGAAGTAGATAGAATCCCGTCGCACTACTGAGGAAGAAATCAAGACTTTCAGTCGATGTGGGATATAACGAACTAGCTACAGAGAATCTGATGAATGACAGACATAGTTAAGGTTTATCTTATGAGAACAACTAGCTGAATACCCATAATTCACTACAGAATTCATTCAAAAACAACGGTCATTAAATACAACGGTCAATGTATGCATTCTAATGCCTAAAAAAATAAAAACATATTATAAAAGAACTAGCTGAAAACCCGCTCTTCGCTACGGAGTACAAATTAAATACAACGGTCAATGTATGCAATTAATGCCAAAAAAAAATAAATATATATATTTATAATAACCGCGACGATCAATATATACAGTTGATGTAATATATATATATATATATATATATATATATATATAAAAATCGTAAGGGATATTTATTTTTTGGGGATAATATATAATCGTCTGCTGCATTAGAAAGAAAAAATATTTTTTTGTCTATTTAGTTGTTATGCACGTCACGATAAATTTATTTAAAGTACCAGAAAAAGAAATCACGTGATCAGCATTTAATAAATTAAATTCTAAAAATTAATCTTTAAAAATTCACCAAAAATCAGAAAATCGAGGTAAAGGTTCGAAAAAGATTTCATTTTAAAGGAATTTTTAGGATCTTTCTCGTGATATAAATTTTATAACCCTCAAATTATTATTTTAAATGCAAACATAAAAAAAAAAGTTACTAAACCTACTTAAAAATTTAATTTTAAAAAATCTAAGAAGAATTTTTCAAAAATATCTCTTAGTGCACCCCTACACTATCAGAAGAATCGCCATGCAAAATTTCAGCCCTTTAGGTCCAGCGGTAACATCATGACGATGTTATGCAAATTTAACACTTTTGGCCCTTTCGACCATTTTATAGGCTTATAGTGTATTTGAGCAATGCCTGGATAAATGTGATCTATCAGTTACTGGATGGTAGTCAATAACTTGAATTAATTTCTTAAACACTTCCCCCGCAATTAGTCTACTGGTTAAATTGTATCTTTTAATGTAGTTTAATATTTTTTGTCAATTTGTTTCGTTGTTGTGCACGTGACGCAAAATTAATTTGAAGTATCACAGAAAGAAAAGAAAGCACGTGATCGGCATTTAATAAATTATATTCTAAAAATTAATCATTAAAAATTCACCAGAAATCAAAAAATGTAGGTGAAGATCCGAAAAAGATTTCATTTTAAAAGAATTTTTAGGATCTTTCTCGTGATATAAATTTTATAACTCTCAGATTATTATTATAAATGCAAACTTAAAAATTTACAAAAACAGCTTAAAAATTTAATTTTAAAACATCTAAGAAGAATTTTTCAAAAGTCTTTCTTAGTGCATTCCTACACTATAAGAAGAATCGCCATGCAAAATTGCTACCCTTTAGATCTGGTGGTTTGGTCTGTGCGTTATTTGTCAGTCAGTCAGTCAGTTACGGAACTGTTTTATGGGGAGTGGTCACTTTTTCGTACCTTCAAAAGTACCATTTTTAGACCTATGTTCGATTGTATGTACTACTCATGATTTTTGCTTGATTTACATGAAATTTTTTGAGTAACTGCCTATAATACTGTTTATTATATATACACAATATCTCAAGGTAATTAAAAAAATAAAATTATTTTTATGCATAAAAAGTGAATATTTTTTTTTAAAATCCAGCATTTTGCAGTCAACTACTGTGTGCATTCTGTCAAAATAAATTACTAAGATACAGTAATAATTGTTTACTATATGTGATTACAATACTTCAGGCAACAAAATCCACCAACATTTTTTAATCTTAACCTATTTTAATTTTTTTACACGCTTTTACTCAGTCATTTTTGAAATTTCTAATTAAAAATAGCACGCACTAAAATGTTTTAATATATTTTAGAATAATGTTAGTGTATATCGTTACCTGAAGTATTGTAATCACATATAGTAAACAATTATTACTGTAACTTAATAATTTATTTTCACAGAATTCGCACAGCAGTTGACTGTTAAATGCTCGATTTAAAAAAGAATATTCACATTTCATGCATAAAAAATAATTTTATTTTTTTTATTACCTTGAAATATTGTATATATATATAATAAACTGTATGTTAGACAGTTACTCAAAATATTTCATGTAAATCAAGCAAAAATCATGAGTAGTACATACAATCGAACATAGGTCTAAAAAAGATACTTTTAAAGGTACGTAAAAGTGACCACTCCCCTTATATATAGAGATTATAAACGGTCAAGAAGAGAAAGAAAAATGCATGTAAATATAACTCAAAATGAGACAACAAAGATAAAAGAACATTTGTTTATATACCAACCAACAAAATGAAACATCTTTAATATTTATTTATCTTTAATATTACTAATTTTCAGGTTAAAAATAATGAATTCTAGACATACTGGGCACTAATTGCAATATTATTAAGGAAAATTCAAACAGAATTTTCATTAATAAATCTGTGGCATTATAGCAGATAATTCAGTTTTTCATCTTTTCGGCAAATTAAAAAAGTAACTTTTGTTGCGAAGTTTAAAATCGCTCAATTAATTTTTTGAATACAAATATTCTTCAGTTAATACTCATATTCAACCTCAAGCATATGGCTGGTCTCCAATGGAATTTTTCAATTAAGGACTAAATTATTCAATTAGGGACCAAGTATTACCTCTTTTATGCATAGCAGCATTTGCCAATACGAATAACTTCGCATAATTTCATAATTCCACATATCAGCTTTTGCCACATTCAAGAACGAATTTTAAGTGTGACATCTATATATTTAAGTTGCTAAGCCGACTTTTTGGTCAGTCCGTGAGAGAAAACTACTGCATGAATTTGCTTCATTTTGGTCTTAAACGAAAGATTGTAATCTGTAGATTTGTCAAATTTGGTTTTTGTAACTGCAATTTCTATTAATCAGCGATAATTTACAGTTAAAAGTTGCTTTCTGCGCATGCTCAGTGGCATGTTTAAATCTGGCTTTAGAAACTCGCTGTTTCTGCGCATGCTCAGTGACATGTTTTAATGATTAAACACGTTTATTCCGAGAAGTCTCTTTAGACCTCTCTCTGCCATTTTTATTTTATGAAAATTATGTTTGTGAAATATAAGATTGAACCTGATGGAAATTGTTTATTTCGCGCTGTTTAATTAGCGATAATTTACAATTTAAAAAATTGCTTTCTGCGCATGCTCAATGACATTTTTAAATATGGCTTTAGTACTCAATAAGCACGTGGCCGCTTAAATACATTAATTTGTATCTGCGCCTTATTATGATTTTCAACATTTGAAAATGATGTGTTGAGTATAATTTGCGTATTAGTATATTTATTTACTATCTAGCCGTCATGTTTTTACGGGTACCAACTAGTATCAACTTAAAACATAAAATTGAATTTTTCGGAGATATCAACATCTTCCATAACACCACAGAAATATGTAACTGAAAAACTTCCCTGATATATAATAATTATTTGCCGTTTTAAGGGGGTCCATGACACAAAATTCTTCAAAATTTCGAAAAATAAAATTATTGCATTAAAATTTTTGTGCTCTTTTCCGCTTAAAATGACGTTTAAATCATGTTTCTATCTCAATTTGAACGGATATTAATTTCTTTTTTTGTTGCAATATTTTAATAGCAGCCAATCTTCGTTTAAACCTTTAAATGTGTTTTTAAGCATGATGGGTTTTTTTCACCATTTCTCGTCTTTAAATTGTCATAAATCAAGAACCATTTAAAATAAATAGTTCAAATTTGGAACATGTCTTTTTCAATTATTTTACTTTAATTTTGATTCATCAAATTTGAAAAAATTTATTTCTTTTGAAAATATGATTTTTTTAAAAATAAGTTACATAATTTTTTTCTTAAATTTGCGTACTAAATATTTTTGATATTTTAAAAAATTAATATTAAAAAAACGCTGAATAAAAAAATTAAAACTAATACTAGTTGTTACGCATCAAAACCTGACGGCTAGACAGTAAATTAATGCACTAATACACAAATTATACTCAACACAACATTGCCAAATGTCGAAAATCATAATAATGCGCAGAAACAAATTAATGTATTTGAGCGGCCTCGTAATTAGTGAGTACCTAAAACCAGATTTTAAAAAATGTCACTGCGCATGCGCAGAAAGCAATTTTTTTGATTGTAAATTATCGCTCATTAAATAGCGCGAAATTCCATCAGGTTTAATCTCATATTTCACAAACATAATTATCATAAAAATAAAAACGGCAGAGAGAGATCTAGTGATACGAATCGAAATAAACGTGTTTATCATTAAAACATGTCACTGAGCATTCACAGAAACATTGAGTCTCTAAAGCCAGTTTTAAACATGCCACTGAGCATGCGCAGAAATCAATTTTTAACTGTAAATTATCGCTTATTAATAGAAATTGCGGTTACAAAAAAACCAAATTTGACAGATCTACAGATTACAATTTTTCGTTTAAGACCAAAATGAAGTAAATTGATGCAGTAGTTTTCTCGCACGAACTGCCCAAAAAGTTGGCTTGGCAACTTAAATATATAGATATTTATGTTTAATTAAATGAAAAAATTTTGAAATTCAACAAATAATATTTCGAGTTATAACGACTTTAAATTACTCATTTTTTAAAAATTTTAAATTTTAAAATTATTTTAAAACTTAATAAGAAGTTTTATAAATGTGATTATGTTTACAAATTATGTAGTTAACTATCACAAAAAATCCAAAATTTTAACTCAATAACTAAAAAACAAAATTTAAATGTGTCCCGGACTCGCTTAATAGGGAGAGTGGACTTTCAAAATTCGAAAATTTATCCAATAATTCAATTTTTTTATTTTATTGAATTGTGAAACTACGGACGAGTAGGAATGTGTTGCAAAAAGAATTTTTAATTTCTGTGATTACTTTCCTATTTATAGGCATTTGTATTGAATTTAGATATTATGTGGTTACTAATAGCAATAACTAAATGTGTTTTTCTCAAAATAAAAATTTTCATGTCATACGAATATTCAAACTGTTCCGGGCGCATTTCTAATTATCGTATTGCTTTGAAATTTAAGTTTTATATACTTAACTGTATATCAAACAAATCTTATCGAAAATAATTATGCTTCGTAGCTCAGAATTTCTAAATTTTGTACTTGAAAAGATGATTTATAGCTATTTTTCGTAATAAAAAGGGTGTTTTCACTATTATTATTTTTTTCACTTTATATTTTTAACGAATGCTTAAAATAAGCAATAAGTTTCATTGTGAGTTCTATGAGGTATCCTGTAAATAAAAATTACTATATTATACTAAAAAGAAATGCGCATGGAACATTTTTAATTAGGCAAATGTTTGATATAATTAATACTTCATAAATCCTAAATTATTAATATTTCGTCTTTAAATTTTAACCACTTTTACATATCTATGGTACTAATAACATATTCAAATTTCAAGCAAATCCATTCAAAACAAAAAAAGTTAGGTTTGAAGGTCCACTGTTCCCTTAAATGAGTTTCGCACTGAGTGATCACATGCGATTCTAACAATTTCGAAGACCGACAAACTACAGGGACATAGTACAACATCCATACGGTACTCCCATGAAAAACTCCCTTCATGAGACCTGTTCCAGTCTGATCATCTCCGGACTTTTCCTTCTTCGATTATATTAACTCTTTTTTTATTTTTAATCATAAACTGTTCCCAATGTAATTCTACTAACAGCTGCTGTAGTGAATTGTAGCGCAAGATATCTATAAATAGATCACTTCCTGTATAGCGCGCATGCGCATTGATTTTCAACATTTCGATTCCTGCGTTAAGTAAATTTTTGTCACTTCGAAAGGGTGCTTCTTACTAAGAGCACATTCTATTTTCATTAAATGTTATTCTTAATATTAATTCTGCTGACTTTCGTTTCTTTTGTCGTTCGATTTAGAAACTTTTAACCACTGAACCTCATGTTGACTACTTCCAAGACCATTACTTATTCATCTCAAATCTGACAGTAAAAATAAACGCCCTTTTAACGCCTAAAAAGATATTTTGAAACTCGGTGCAATTTTTACCCGGACCCCGTGCACCCAAACCCATGCAAGAAAACGGAATCTAAAGCAATTACCCTTCATCTTCACACAACATTAAATTAAGTTGAAAGATGCGAACCGCTATTCAGATTATATATTTGACAGAAAGATCAATTTATCACGAGTGTCACAACGCGGTTTTATTTTTTACGAGCACCTCTTTGTGCTAGTGTTACACGCGTGCATTAAAGAAACAAATGGGGCTTTTTTTTTTTGCCTTCTCATAGAATTAGATTACTGCAAAAATCCATTGAGGTATTCATTTTGGGGATGAAAGGAATATACGCTCCATTTCATGCGTTTTTTTGTGTGTGTGTGTACTTTACGCTTTAAGAGCGATCAAAACACGAGGTGAGTATTAGTTCTTTGTCAATGTTTTAAAACTTCGTCGCCAATATCTTATAATTCACTGCAAAATGGATATTTTATATACAGAAGGTGTTCGCGCATTATGGAAACGATTTTGCAATTTATTTTTGTCGTTTGCATTTTGGGATAAAAAATTTGGCAACTTCGGAATAATCGTCCGATACTGTTTTGTTTTGATTGGAATGTAAAATAAGCGATTTGTTTCGGAAATGGCTCCTAAAATTGATAGATGGCTCGAGAGTAAAGTAACTCCGCTTTCCGAGGCGAAATATTCGCATCAACAAATTATAAAGCGGTGTAAAAATCGCGGTTATGGCATTTTGAAAAAAGGTATTTATAATATATTAAATTTGAAAGCGAAAGAAACGTCTAATTGAAAGTTAAAAATGAAAACATGACAGCGAAATCTCATCCTAAGACTGTTCGAACGCAGGTAAATATCAAGAATGTGAAGTCCTTGATTGTAAAAGAAAATCTGCCGACTCAAAGATCCCTTTGAATCGAAACTAGGAATGTCTTCTAGTACTGTAAGTAAATTCATTCAAAAGATTTGAAGTTAAGGGGACAGTGGACCTTCAAACCTAACTTTTTTTGTTTTGAATGGATTTGCTTGAAATTTCAATATGTGATTAGTAGAAGATAGATATGTAAAAGTGGTTAAAATTTAAAGATGAAATAGTAATAATTTATGAATTATGAATTATTAATTTTATCAAAAATTGGCCTCATTAAAAATGTTCAGTGCGCATTTCTTTTGCATATAATATGGTCATTTTTTATTTACAGGATACCTTATAGAACTATGAATGAAACTTATTGCTGATTTTAAGCATTCGTTAAAAATATAAATCGAAAAAAATAATAATAGCGAAAACACCCTTTTTATGACGCAAAATACCTATAAATCATCTTTTCGAGTACAAAATTTAGAAATTCCGAGCTACGAAGCATCAATTTTTTCAATAAGATTTATTTGATATACAGTTAAGAATATAAAACTTAAATTTCAACGCAATACGATCATTAGAAATGCGCCAGGAGCGGTTTGAATATTCGTAACACGAAAATTTTTATTTTGAGAAAAACACATTTAAAGTGATTGCTATTAGTAACCGCATAATATCTAAATTAAATCCAAATGCCTATAACTAGGAAAGTAATCGCGGAAATAAAAAATTGTTTTTGCAACACATTCCTACTCGTCCGTAGTTTCACAATTCAATAAAATAAAAAAAATCGAATTTTTGGACAAATTTCACATTTTCGAAAGTCCACTGTCCCCTTAAAAAAATTTTAAAACTAAAGTTCTTCTGCTTTTGCCAAAGCATATTGCTGAAAGAAAAACAAATTTTACAAAATTATTTAAAAAACACCTAGCTCCTGAAAAATGGAAATTTGTTGTAACACTCGATCAGACATGGGTGTATTTGAGTGACTGTGATAAAAAAAGATCAATTTTCTATTGCCCAACTGACGGGGATGACCGTACGAAATGGCTTTCGTCAACGTACAGAAAAGTTCCCAAAGGGATTCATGATATTTGCAGAATTTTGTTACAACGGCAATTAAAAATCAAAATAGTCTCAAGTAAAGCCAAACTTAATTCACTCTACTATCAGCAGAATATTTTACAACCATTTCTTGAAGAAGAAATTCGAGCCTTTTATGGAAAGGACATTGATAAAGTTGATCTTCATATATGGACAAAGCCTCTAAAACACACGTCTAAATCAACTGCCGCATATTTAGCAAAGAAAGAATCGGAAACAGGAATGCAGTGTATACCATTTTATGAAATACCTCTAAAATCCCCTGACGCTTCTCCAATGGACTTTTACGCTTTCGGTTCATTAATACGAGCCTTAGGAAAACGGTATCTAAGAACACTGGACGGACTTTGGAAAACGGCCTGAAGAAATTTAACTACTATGTTCTACTAGAAACTAAACTAAAGAGTGAGAAACTTCAAAACAAAAGTGGTGCAAAGTTTAAATCATTTTTGTATATTTTTAAATGAATTTAATATATTTACATGTTTACAAGAAGATGATAATAGGCTGGAAAGCCTCAAAATTAGCTAAATTCAACAGAATAGACATATTATGGGATCTTAATCCCCTTCAAAGAAAACTACATTCTAAAACTGATTCATCACTCTAACAACAACAAGAGAGGAACGAAATTCTAAATTCCAAACATTTGAGAATAAAATCAAACGATGGGCTGGCAGCGCCATCTCTTGACATAATATTTCTCTACAGGCCCAAGGGGAATGGAGTGAAATGGACATGACAGTACTCAGAAAAAGTTTACATTCGTGGAAAATTCGAGATAGATTCGAGCTATTGTCAAGAAACCATGGCTATCAGACAGAAGCAAATCGCCGAAAAAAAATACGGCGTTTATACATTATACTTAACTATCAGAATTGTTTCCATAAAGTGTGAACGACCTTCTGTACATAGGCCGATTTTTTTTAAACAGAATGTACGCATTTAATATGCACTTGGGTTATATACAGTGAAATTTTACTATCCGACTAACCCTCTAAACGGCCCTATCTTGTGCTGAATCAATTCAAGTATCTACAGAGATAATGTTATGGAAAAAACTTGTTTTCAACTGCAACCCCCCACCCCACCCTCAAAAGGCACGATGTTCTTTCTTTATTTTTTTAAGAAAGAGTTATAAGATGGGATGGAATATGGTCGTAAAATTCATCCCTTTCTTTGTTAGACATACCATAATAGTTTCCCCTTACACGCTTTAGCACAGCACTGTCCTATTAGCTTGACCCGTGGGCATCTTTACCCGTCCGGGTCCGATTTGACTTTTCTCCACTGACAAACAAAAATAGGGACTCTTTTTTCCCCACCTCCCACATCCTGGTCGCGGCTTCCTAGACCCTGAAACACATAAATCTTCGGCGAAGTGTCCACTATCACTTAGGAAAACGTCACATTAGTAGATTCAGCACGTTATCAAACCGTGAAACGTAAGCTAGAAGGTGAATCTTCGTCTGAGACTATTAGTATTTGAAAGAGGTATAAACAGCCTCCTGAAAACTTCATTACGTCAAACTACCATAGAAAACTCTTTCTTGCTCCCTTCCTGTGGTTGAAATGTTAAAACTGTTAAGCAGGTATGTTGTAACAGATATTTGATTATTTTCTTCTCTTACTATAATCATGTGTATCTACTTATAAGTCTAGAAATTAAGATGTATTTTTAAAATTATAAAAAATAATTTTATTAAAAGGTAATTAACGTAAATTAAAGAGTATTTTAGGGTAAATTATCTAATAGGTGTGTGTGTGTGTGTGCCTGTCCAAAAACCTAAATTTCGGCTATAAGAATCAAAAACAGTAATAACAAACGTGATTCTTATAAGCGGAAATCACTGTAATTGCTAAATCATTCTCTGAGCCTTTATTGCAGTAAATGACTTGATAGTATTTCTACAATTTATTGTTTTTGATACAGTCTTTTTCTATGGAAATGATGGCTAGATCATTCGATCTATCTTCATTTGCTGTTGTTCGTAGATAACTTCTTACAAATTTTAGCTACGAAAATGGCGCTCGGCTGCTGTTGCTACATAGGCATGGGGTGAAATTCTTGGATGTACAACAACGTCATGAAATAGTCATTCGAAATTCATTCCCCATCATCTCAAAGTCAGCCGTTTATAATAAACTAGCTGAAAACCCGCGCTTCACTACGGAGTACATTCAAATTAAATACAACGGTCAACGTATGCAATTTATGCCAAAAAATAAATATATATATTTATAACAAATGCGATGATCAATTGATGTAAAATATATATCTATCTATATATATATATTTATAAAAAATCGTAAGGGATATGCATCTTTTTTGGGTAATATCCAATAGTCTGCTGCATTAGAAAGAGAAAAAAATATTTTTTTGTCTATTTAGTCGTTACGCACGTGACGATAAATTTATTGAAAGTACCAGAAAAACAAATCACGTGATCGGCATTTAATAAATTAAATTCTAAAAATTAATCTTTAAAAATTCACCAAAAATCAGGAAATGGAGGTAAAAATTCGAAAAAAATTTCATTTTGAAGGAATTTTTATGATCTTTCTCGTGATATAAATTTTATAACCCTCAATGTATTATTTTAAATGCAAACGTAAAAAAAGTTTAAAAACAGCTTAAAAATTTAATTTAAAAAAATCTAAGAAGAATTTTTGAAAAATCTTTCTCAGTGCACCCCTACACTATTAGAAGAATCGCCATGCAAAATTTCAGCCCTTTAGGTCCAGCGGTTTGGTCTGTGCGTTGTATGTCAGTCAGTCAGTCAGTCAGTGAATGAATGTGTCAGTTACGGAACTGTTTTATATATATAGATACCCTAAATAGGCGCCTGAGGCGGTCGCCTACGGGACCAGCCCCGTTTCTACCCATTCGATCGTAATCCGACGCACGCAATAATGTGACGTGCTTTTTAAAGCACAAATACACGATCACCGCCACCCTGTTCACATCCGCAGAGATAATGCCACTTGAAACTACATTAGACGGGAACATATCAAAAGTTTTCCCGTAAATACACAATTTGCCGACGCGACTGACTGATGATACACAAGAAAACGTATTTGAAAAATAAAAAAAAAATAAATAAAAAATATTGCAATGTATACTTGAAATTTCTCCATAGCCGACAAATGGGAAAAATAGAATGTATCCCTTTTCGGGAAATATCTCATGTAAAATGTATGGATATATAAGCAGATGGCCATGATGCATTCGCGAAATGTATGTTGAATGGTTTTTTTTTAGAATTTAAAACTAGCTTTATAATAGAAAGACGGTGCGGAGCGGAGTAGGGTATTTTCAGAAAATATGTTTCGAAAATTCGATTAAAGCTCCCTCTCTTAAGCGGTAAAAAGAGCTGCTCTGAAATATATCAACGTTATCTTCTTCATTCTGAACGCTGGATTCGGGAATAATGGAAGCTGAAATGCAAGGTATACAGCTTGAATGGAAACGGGAATAAGATATTGAAAATTCGGCAGTAATTATCTATTTATATAAAACAGTTCCGTAACTGACTGACTGACAGATAACGCGCAGATCAAACAGCTGGACTTAAAGGGCTGAAATGTTGCATGACGATTATACTTATAGTGTAGGGGTGCACTGAGAAATATTTTTGAAAATTTCTCCTTACATTTTTTAAAATTGAATTTTTAAGCTGTTTTTGTAACATTTTTCCAAAGTTTGCATTAAAATAACAATCTGAGGGTTATAAAATTTACATCACGAGAAAGATCCTTAATATTGCTTTGACATGAAATCTTTTTCGAATCTTTTTAGAAACTCAATTTTCTGACTTTTAGTGAATTTTTAAAGATTCATTTTTAGAATTTAATTTATTAAAGTCTGATGACGTGCTTTCTTTTCTTTTTTGTGATGCTTTAAATTAATTTTGCGTCACGTGCATAACAACGAAATAAATTCACAAAAAAAATTATTAAAATGCGGAAAAGATAAAATTTAACCACTAGACTAAATGTGATGGAAGTTTTTTTAAGAATTTAATTCAAATTAGTATGTTTAATGGATATTAAACACACAAATTAATCGCATGCATTCACCGTTGTATTTAATTTGAATAGTTTCTTCTACATTTTTTTGTCTATAAAAATATCCCTTACGATTTTTTATAAGTATAAGTATATATATATATATATATATATATATATTTATATAAATCACATTAAAAACCTCATACCATTTTCAATTCTAAAATTATTCTAAATTCCCTTGGGCGTACGGGCTACTTTTCGCTTTCAATTCTAAGTCCTAGAAGGCCTCCGGTGGAAAATATTAAATGGCATCCCTTTTCAAACCTGCATAGCGTTAAACAAGATTTCATATAGGTTCTGCGCAGATTACATAAAACCCCATGTGACTTGTCGACAACAGCAAATCCCTAATCACTATCATGATCACATGACAAAGTTTATATAAGTCGTCTGATCAACAAACTTGTACGCTTTCGGATTTTGTAACTGTCTTGGGAAGACGTATTCTCCGTCTAATAAAATGAAATGTCGTAACTTTATGCGTCGTTTATTAGAGCCACGACTACTCATCATCCTTTGTGATGTGCTGGATACCAGTCTTCTCCTTGGGTTGTCCAGTACATTACATATATATGCATACGACCCTGCATACATTGCGGTTACTTATTCTTAACTTCCTCTCTCTATAGCGCCAGGCTTGGTGTTCTATGGTTAAGTAACTCTTTATTCAATTCTACTGTTTTTCATGGATTGTACGGTGTCTGAGTGTGTTTATTGTATAGATCATGCTTATCTGAAACAATCCATTGGTTTTTAGACAGTATTGACACCGCTGAAGATGAGATATTGTCAAAAACCTCTTTCAATCTTCTCTTTTCATGTTTTTGGTTCCTGGCTGTAGTAGCTTTAGTGCTCATACTGGTTTTTCTCTTTAAAATTTATTATATATATATATATATATATATATATATATATATATATATATATATATATGTGTGTGTTTGTGTGTGTGTGTGTATAATAAATTTTAACCACCTCTAATCGCCTGTAATCAGAGTTCTTTCACGCTATGGTAACCTTTCCGTTCTTTGCCAACACTAACCTACCTCGCCAATTTCTGGCAACCCGTTGACAGCTACTTCTACGCTCGCCAGATGAAAGCTTGACGTTGCGCTGTAAGGTCATGTTATTGCTGGAATAAAGTTTTATGCTCTTGTATTCGAATCATTTTGTTTTCGGCCACGATGCTTATTTCAAGAGATTACCATTCAGGTCATCTCATATATATATATATATATATATATATATATATACATATATATATATATATATATATATATATATATATATATATATATATATATATATATATATATATATATATATATATATATATATATATCTCATATATAAATATCATCCCAAAAGCTCGTTTTGAATGTTCGGCTCCACTTCAACCAGTTCAGTGCGACCTGCACTGAACTTGTAATATAACGATGAAAGGGATTCACGAAATAACCGAAGGTCTAGTGTAGAACAATGGCGCAGCATGAGCGTTCGGTTTCAGGCACCGACTACAGAATGCTCGTGTGACATGACATCGCATTACGACGTTCCGTTACAAGTCAGTCGCCCACCTTCAGACTTAAGGCCTTTGAAGAACATTCGAGTGAGACACAGCAGTAAATTGGCGTCTAAAAATGGCTCCTTAAAATTGGAATAAGACTGTCTGCGATAGGAGTAACTAAGGAAATTATAACACAAGCTAAAACTTTTCCCGTAATCGGCAAAAGATTTGAAAAAAGAAAGATTATAAGAGTAAGATTAATATAAATTGGATTACTTATGATCACACTGCTAAAAACAGATGATACGTAGTCATGGTGACGGAGTTCAAGCGTACATTTATAAGAGCAAATCTATCAAAAAGGATAAAACGAAAAGGCATTTTCTGGATTCGAAAGAAAGAATGATCTTAAAGCGAAATATAAAATTTCTAGATGCGTGAGGAATAAAGAGGAAAAATTAAGTAAACTGCAATAAGAACGAACTTAAAACCATAAAAAACACATAAACTGAATATATTTCAGCTGCCCAAAACCCATACAAATATATATATATATATATATATATATATATATATATATATATATATATATATATATATATATATATATATATATACGTGTGTGTGTGTGTCACGGTACTTACACCGCGTAACCATTATCTACTAATTAACAGTTAATGGCAGTCATCAAAGTAGGCCTGTGGCAAAGAACTAATCCTTAAATAATTACAAGATAAAAAGGACTTTTTATATACCATGTTTTTAAAATTTCTGTTGAATCATATAAACTTGACAATTCTAAGTATTAATAAATACTTTTTTTGACTTCTTTTTGATGAATTATACCATCCACTTGAAAGAAAATGAAGTTAACAGGAAGTTAACTTGCGTTTAACTTTTCGTTCCCGTCCCGGGAGATAGATGGCTGCACTAGTCTACAACACAAAATTAACTGAAAATGAATTCAATCTGTTTATAGATGGTTAAAAGTATTAAAATAATGCATTGTCATCGTATTCTGATCTATTCTAAAAGTTCCAAATGTTTAGCTAGTCGGAAAGTTAGTTAAAAATCGATTGCAAGATTCGTACAGGACAAACACACACAAAAAAAAGAAAGCGAGTTAATAAAAACATGGCGATAACATTAAGAGAACTTTATTTCTCAGCATTGCTTAAAAACCCAATTAATCCAGCTAAATCGCCATTTTCTCCTCCCCGCGATGCGCGACATCAACCAACGGCGGACTACTCTAATCTATGCTTAGTTCACTTTCGCACGCTGCAATTACTCGGGCGAAGCATCGTGAGTCACACTCCCGTGATTTCGAACATTCGATAATTGCGTTAGTCCGAGCGCGTGGTGGCAATTAATTATCGATGACCTCGCGGTCTTGTGAACTCCGCTGCAAAAAACAGGCTACTTCCTGAATTGGAAACACACTAAAATTTCTAATACTAAATTACCGTTTAACGCTAATTTGCCTAATTTTAACCCTAAGTAATATAGTTAAATATAGTTTATGCTTCTAGATATTGCACACACACACACACACAC
>OU015492.1:218092701-218137701 GCA_907164885.2 Dolomedes plantarius | reverse complement strand
CCGGCGTTTTGACAAAGAATTCTATTTCAGGGACGAAAGATTCGGCCCCAACTTTAAGAATGATCAGTGGATGTTTTAATTTACGCATTTCCACTTGAAAGCCATTTAAAAGAGAAAATTTTCTTGGCCCAATGTACAAAATAAAATGAAAATAAGGTTTAAAAAAATCATAGAATTTTCAAAGATCATAGTATATGTTGATCCTAGAAGGTGATTTTTTTGTGACGATCTCTTTCTCTCCCTTCATACTTAACCAAAATCAATAAATGAGGTACCATTTTATTTTTGAACCAGGAACAGTTTATAATGAACCAGGAACAGTTCATTTAGAATGACACATTGTATCGTTTGTTAAAAATCGAAGTTAAACATTATAATAATTTTTTCTTCCACTAGATGGCGCCCGATAGCATTTTTTTAAATTTTACCAATATTAATCGCGCTGAACTTTTGTATTTAAAAATCGTTTGCGTTTATTATCATTCTGTGATTTCATTAATGAGTTTCTTTATAGGCAACATCTGCGTAGGTGTATATCAATCTTTCTGCATGGAAAAACCATATATATTATTTCTACACGGTGATTTTTTGTGACGATCCATTTCTCTCCCTTCATACTTAACCAAAATCGATGAATCGGGTACAATTTAAAAGATTAAGTTCTCCGCTTCTGACGAATTGTTAATTCAGAATGTGACATTGTATTGTTTGTTTAAAAATCGAAGTGGAAAAATTGAATTTTGGCCCTAGAGTTCTTTCCCCGGATGCGTCGAAACGGCGGCACGGTCAAATAGTGTGCACAAAGAGGCTTTGTAATGTCAATATCACATTTTACAGGAGTTTTGTGCCGTACATAACTTTTAATATTGTCGACAAATGTGTTTTGAAGAGGCCATACCTCATTCGCCCTTATTTCGTGCCATGCAGTAGTGTGTCCAAAGGTATTTCTTAATCGGTTTTGTATTGTCCTTACCATCATTATTTGACCAAAGATAAACAATGGCTACAAATGAAACGGTTCTTCTTTTATCTTACTACAAATCACCAGCCTGTCTATGAAATGAATCGGATTTGATTCGCATGTAGAAATTTTCGCACGGGCCACCTGGTGATTCTAAAAAGGATTAGACAACGTAAACTATGTGTAAATAAGTTAAAAAGTAATATAAATAATTATTTCAGTTGATACATCATGTTGTATTTGTGTTATTTCATTGCGGGCGCGGAAGTTTCCGATTGGCTCACTAGACGAGGCTTTCGCCTCTTATGTGAGCAGCTGGTTGCAGGTGGCTCCAGGTCGTGTTGTTTGATATTGTATAAAGCGTTGGATCGTACAAAACTATTAAGATTTCTAAATAATATACGTTGTTGGGGGATTGTGTATTGTTTGTAAAATTGCTGTAATTTATAATTCTGTATTTTTTTTTTTTTTGTTTAAGGGAACGGTGGACCTTTATTTGAGCAAATCTCGTCATTGTAATACTGATTGTGTTATTGTAAAAAATACATATATTTCTGTAGATTATTAGTACCAAAATAATTTTTTTCAAGTAAAAATTCATTTATGAAGCTCCTACAAAGAAATTTATAATGGGTAAGTTTAGTAATAAATTTTAAATCTGTTTTTCTCAAAACAGATTTTTCAAGGTTTTTAAATATTTAAATGCTCCATGCTACTTCATTTTTGTTCAAAATTCATGAAATTGATAAGGATGAATCCTGATGCTGTTTACAAAAAAACTGGGTATGCATTTTACAATTCGACTTTATTAAGGTAATTAAATTTTGATTTATAACTTTTCTAAAGTCAAAATTTTGAGGAAAATCGGGATGGAATTCAGAAAAAAAATCTCTCAAAAATTAACTATTCAAGGGATTAAATAATTGATACCCAGATTTGTTTGTTATACAGTTTAAAGAGATTAAGATGGAAAATCGAGGAAATATCTCAAAAATTAAGTATCAAGGAGCATTTTAGAAATTTGTTTATAAATTTCAAATTTTTTAAAAAATCTTAAAATTATAATGAGATTGGAAATTTGTTTTAAGGTATCCTATTTTTTTATAGTGGAATGTGTATATGTACAAAATTTCGTATCTCTATGATGAAAAGTAAAAAAAGTAAATTTTAATGTCCACCGTTCCCTTAACTCTAGAAAAACGAGAATTTTTTTCTGACTAAAATGACTGAACGCCGTCATTTTGACGGTTAAAAATAAAATCAACAATTTAAAAATTTTTAATGTTTGTAAAAAAACGTTAAATACTTTAAATTTTGAAGTATTTCATACCAATATATAATAGTAGTATGGAATTATTTTGTAATGCTGAATAATTTTTGTAAATAGTTATTGTAAGATTGTAGATGGCGAATACCTTTATTTATTATCTGTAAAATTGCTGTAATTTATAATTCTGTTATTTATTTCTGTTAAACACTAGAAAGATGGGAATTTTTATCTTACTAAAAAGACTGAACGCCGTCATTTTGACGGTTAAAAATAAAATCAAGAATTTAAAATATTAAATGCTTTTTTAATGCTTAAATACTTTAAATTTCGGACAATTTCATACCAATATATAATAAACTAGCTGAAAACCCGCACTTCGCTGAGGGGTACATTCAAATTAAATACAACGGTCAATGTATGCAATTAATGCCAAAAAAGAAAAAAAAAATATATATATATATATATTTATAATAAATACGACGATCCAATTGATGTAGAAAAAATATATATATTTATAAAAAAATCATAAGGGATATTTTTATAGACAAAATAATGTCCAATCGTCTGCCGTATTAGCAAGAAAAAAAATATTTTTTTGTCTATTGAGTTGTTATGCACGTGACGATAAATTTATTTAAAGTACCAGAAAAAGAAGTTACGTGATCAGCATTTAATAAATTAAATTCTGAAAATTAATCTTTAAAAATTCCCCAAAAATCAGAAAATAGAGGTAAAGATTCGAAACAGATTTCATTTTAAAGGAATTTTTAGGATCTTTCTCGTGATATAAATTTTATAACCCTCAAAGTATTATTTGAAATGCAAACTTAAAAAAAGTTACTAAAACAGCTTAAAAATTTAATTTTAAAAAATCTAAGAAGAATTTTTCAAAAATCTCTCTTAGTGCACCCCTACACTATAAGAAGAATCGCCATGCAAAATTTCAGCCCTTTAGGTCCAGCGGTTTGGTCTGTGCGTTGTATGTCAGTCAGTGATTCAGCTACGGAACTGTTGTATATATATAGATTAGTATATATTTAGATATATTTTTATGCAGGTATGCCGAGCTGACAACCGGGTATGGTTTATCCGTAAAAAATATATGCATCGTTTGCGCAGTCCTTATTTTTCAAAACCAATACATCCGAAGAGCCAATATTTCTGTTATTTGCAAAAGCGGGAAGAGACAAAAAGTAACTAACATTTATCAGGAATTATTTTAAAGATTCTTGCCTGTTTTCTATATTACCGACAAATGGACGGCTTACAGTCTTAGTAAGTTTACAACACATTTTCTCACCCTCTTTACTATCATTATACATATATAATAGCCGTTGTCTCTGTATAACACTTCCGGACTGTACTCATCTTTCAATTGAAGCCCTCAGTAAACAAACAGCCGGTTAGGCTTAGTTTCAATTTCAGATGTGGATCAGAATTTTTTCTTACCTAAAAACTAATATCTTCTCCGTCAAATCACGTTTGTTCAGCCTAATTTTCTATAAAACATTCAGAACTAAAAAACATTGGATGCTCTTATCTGTATATTTAACAGTTTTTAAAAATCTGTTTACTTTTGCGATGAATTCTGAAAGTAAACAAACTTGAATGTGAATGAATCAAGTAGCTCAAGTATTCATAGCTGTAAAAAACTGGATGGCAATCTACTACTCCAATCGCATGAAAAACTAAATAAATAAAAAATAATGAAAGGTTTGCTTTTACAAGGTGGGGATTAAATGCAATAGTGTTAGATAATTCGGGATATTTTTTAACTTTTATATACTTTTTTCCATTATGACGTCATTATTAGTATTATGACGTCAAAATGACGGATTGGATGGCAGTCTACTTCTCCAATCGCATGAAAAACTAAATAAATAAAAAATAATGAAAGGGTTTGCTTTTACAAGGTGTGGATTAAATGCAATATTGTTAGATAATTCGGGATATTTTTTAACTTTCAAATACTTTTTCTATTATGACGGCATTATTAGTATTATGACGTCAAAATGACGGGTTACCTTCTAGTCGAATGTAATTTTGTAAATGTGTGTGCATATTTCACGTAAAATTAGAAAAAATCATAAAATTCCAGAAGCTCGAGGACATAAAAACAGATATAGCGCTCAATAGTATGTTCGAAACCGTCAAAATGACGGCTGCCGTCTTTCTAGTGTTAAAGAAAATATTTAGTATAATAACAAATATATTGTAAAGGCCCCCGTCTGTATATCCCTCGTGTAACAAAAGATGATCGTAAAGGTCCAAAACAGACGAACCAAATATATATATAGAACTTTTACGCAGAAAAGGAAAACGCTCCAACAGCACCGAAGAAAGAGTTTTTGAAAGAAAATTTTACAAATCTATTTTTCGACTCTCCCGTGAATGAAAATCCCTTCCTGCATTCAAATCTAGAGACTAGTAAGTTATACCTGTCAAGCGATATTTTTTTTTTCGCTTTGAAGAGTTTTACAAAAACGTCATTTTGATAGTCACAAAACTGCGTATGAACAGAATATAGGGTAGCTATACCTTATGGAACAAATAACACCTTTCCCAAATGCACGAGTATGGGAAAAGTGTCGAAAAATTATTTCCGATGGTTTCAGCGAGATTATTTTAGAAAAGCGACAACTTGCTTTTTTTTTAACGGTATATTTGCATTTTTATGGTATGCTTCGAATATGAATGTGTGTGTATGAATAATATAAATAGAGGTCCGACTGTATATATATATATATATATATATATTATATGCACTACATATATGTGTATGAATATATGAATATATACACTATATATATTATTCATACACACACACACACACATATATATATATATATATATATATATATATATATATATATATATATATATATACAGTCGGACCTCTATTTAAGGAAGTGGCTAAATCCCGTAATACGGTACGATCGCGATTGTATCGTAGCATTGGTTTTCACCATCCGGGATCGACAGCAACGTCAGAACACTTCTCTAAGGTGTCTGCAAACGTTCGGAGCACTTTTTTTTCCAAAAATGTAAATTACTAATACTCCAAAAATGTAATAACAGACATGCCAAACAGTGGGACTCGAACCCACAGAATCTGAATCGAATGCTAGCGCCCTATCCATTCAGCCATCACCTGGCTAGATTTCAGGTAAAAACATTGCTACGTAGTATTATGCCTAGCACTATTGCAAAATTTCCTTAAAATACATCGGAAACGTTTTATATCATACGCTTTCTCGTTTATAAAAAAAAAAAAACCTGAAAAATAAGTTTTCCAGAAAATGCATTTAAAAAGTCTCAATCCGTTCTTTCAATATCGCTTTCGGTTTAATAAATTGGCCATCAATTCTCATCCAATGGTCGTACGAATAATAATAAAAAAGTAAAACAGTTTTAGAATCCTAAAATATTGGACATTGAAATAGAGAGATAAAAAAAATGCTAGAATTTTCCAAAATGCTCCTTCGGTATTACTTTTCCTCTGATTTCTCCCAAATTTCTCACGATTGTTAACTGAAGTGTTTGCCACAAGCCTTGCGCATATTTCTTTGAAACCACAAAGATTTTTCAAATCTATAGACCACGAAATAAAGCAAATAAATTCAGGTTGTCTCTTATAACGGAACTACCGCGGATTATTAACTTAGGATTATTTACCTATTTTGCGTGTATATATGTATCTATATATATGTACGTATGTCTATATATACATATACGTATGTATATATATATACATATACGTTTGTCAAAATTTTGATGCATTTTGGTAATTTTCTGTTTAACTGTTGACTGTTTGTCCAAGCGATACAGACAAGGTTTGGTGCACTACCAAAATTATAACTCTCAACGCAGGACATCCGAAATTTCGCTTTCCGGCGGACCGTTATGGAGGATCGTAATCCTACGTTAAAATAATTTCTTAACATTAAATTTCTGGCATTTATAAAATTGACATTAACTTACAGAATTTAGAAATTTTTAGTGAGCACATATATATATATATATATATATATATATATATATATATATATATATATATATATATACATTATATGTAAAAATTTTGACGCATTTTGACACTTTTCTGTTTAAATGTTTACTGGTTGTCCAAGCGATAAAGATAGGGTTTGGCGCGCCGCCAATATTATAACTCGCGAGGTGTGGATGGACGGTTTTAGCGTCTGACATTTTCCTTTCCGGGGAACAGTTATGGAGGAACGCAGTCCTACATTAAAACCCCTGAAAAATTACTTTTCTAGGAAATGCGTTTAAAGATGCACATTCCGGTCTTTTAATATTGCTTTCGGTTTAATAAACTACCCATCCATTCTCATCCAATAACGATCGCACGAATAAAAAAAAAAGCAGTTTTAGAATCCTAAAATATTGGCCTTTGAAATAGAGCGATAAAAAAATTTCGAAATTTTGCACCAAAACAGCCATTTCGACGTAGTCAGCCTTAATAAAATTTCGAAATTTTGGACCAGAACAGCCATTTTAACGTGGGCAGCCTTCATAAACAACTAGGCAACCTTAATAAAATTTGGAAATTTTAGGCCAAAACAGCCATTTCAACGTAGGCAGCCTTAATAAAATTTCGAAATTTTGCACCAAAATAGCCATTTCAACGTCGGCAGCCTTAATAAAATTTCGAAATTTTGCACCAGAACAGCCATTTTAACGTGGGCAGCCTTAATAAACACATAGGCAACCTTAATAAAAATTTCGATATTTTGCACCGAAACAGCCATTTCAACGTGGGCAGCCTTAATAAACAAACAACACGCAAAAGTAGACTGCGAGTGTGTGGTTTTATTTAAACCCATTATATTGGAATCTTATCCGGTATTGCTGTTAATGCTGTGTAATTTGGCTGTGTATGCCGGTACGGTCAAAAGCAACAGTCAGTGAGTAAAAAGGGATACCATTAAACTCTGCCAAAGCAGAGTTCCTTTCAACCGAAAAAGAGAATCAAGCTGAATGGCCTTTGAGAGTATCCCTATTTATTCTTTGTATTAGTTTTATTCAGAGTATCATATCGTCGCCCCCCGGCACTTTCTGATTGCTCTACTTGTTTAGAAACTGTTCTTCCTTCTCGTAGTTTTCTTTCAAGAAAATGCCCCGAAAGTTTCAAGACGCTTTTTTTATTTTCAAACTCAGAATATCATCATTTTCTTTGAAGAAATCACTGAACTTCTTTCACTCAAATTCTCTAGACATTAAGGGGGGTCCAGGACACAAAATTCTTCAAATTTTTGAAAACAATTTTATTGCATTTAAAAACTGTCTGTTCTTTTCCGCTAAAGGAGGCACATGACCTTGTTAGCTGGACGAAATGACCATAAATAGGGTCTCATTCTAATCACAAAAACTCAAATAATATTAGAAAAATATATTTTCTTTCATTACACATATAAAGTAGATATCTTTAAATATGTCATATATAAAAATGGAAATTATAAATCTATAGATAATTTTCAAATTAGCAGTTTAGTATTTTATACTATTAACTGCTAATTTTGAGTTTGCGCGCAGCATTACTTTTTCACTATCAATAGGAAACTGATAAAACTGAACTCGTATGTATATTTCATGGTACTCTACATTTTAAAACCAGAAAAATGTGCCATTCTGGAATACATTTTTTTTTATGTGGGAAAATTATGCAAATAATTGTGATAATATTTGAAGTTTTCCAATTTTATGCTCAGTTTTTATTTTAAATTATATTTATTACAATTTATTTGGTTTTACATTAGAGGTAAATATATTGCAAGTATATTCTGACCATTCATTATTTTCTGTAAGCATATACCTCAATTTTATGATGCGCGCAGAACTTTGTGATTTTTAATGACCAGTTAATCGTATAAAATTCTAAACTGCTAATTTGAAAATTATTTATAGATTTGTAATTTCCTTTCCATTTTTATATATGACATATTGAAAGATATGTACTTATATGCATAAAGAAAGAAAAATTTCTCTTTCTAATATTATTTAAGTTTTTGTGTTCAAGTTCAGGTATTTCAACTTGTCGGAGCTCCAAGGTCTGAAGGACTTTATCTCCAATTGTAACATTATGCATCAGAAATATATTTGCTCAGCAGGTAATAAAAATATCATAAATAGGCCCTTATCAGTAAAAATATATTACAAGTAAAATAAGTAACAGTAAAATAAAAGCAAACGCCGGGAATCGCACCCGGGAGAAAAATAACAAGGCACACGCGCATCCACTGGGCCAGAGTTGCCACAGTTATTTAAGAAAAATGAGGAAGATATTCGCACTGAGATTATAGTGAAGTTCTAGGGGGTTGGTAAAAAATACAAGAGGGAGGAGTATAAAAATAAGAATAAGTAAGCAAGATATAAGAGATAGTGTTAGCTCTTAAGAAGACACGCCCAAGGGCGTTTGCGGTTAGCACGGTGGGAGTAGTCATAGTTGGGAAACTCACCTATAATCTCATTGCGAATGTTAGGAATATTATCAAAAAAATTCTTAGATAGTTTAAGTGCAGTTTCCTTGCAGGAAATGATGCTGAAGTCTCGTCGTATGGTTTCATTAGACATATAACGGATCGCTCGACGAATACGTCTGAGAGTCAAGTTCTGGATGACCTCCAGTTTATGGATATGGATTTTCGCGGCGTAGAACCAGACCGGTATTGCATAAAGAGCTAAGGGGAGAATAACCTGCTTAAAAATAAGGACTTTGTTTCTCATGAAAAGTAAGTTTTTGTGGTTAGAATGAGACCCTATTTATAGACATTTCGTCAAAGTTCCCGTGACCTTTTTAAAATGACGTTTAAATCATGTTTCTATCTTAACAGGAGATATTTATTTTTTATATTGCAACAGTACAAATGCAGTCGAACCCCGTTATAACGCACTTCAAGAGACCAAAGGATTTGTTGGTTTTATCCGGTGGTTCGCTATATCCGAAGCGTTAATAAAAATGCTAGAATTCACAAAATGTATCATTCGTTAGTTGCAATGTGTATTCAATAATGATGTACTAAAAAATGATAAAATCTATTTAAAATGATCATTAATGAATTAAATCGACAAAAATGGATGACATTAAACTGAAACAATGCTAATTAAATAACGTACAATAGGAAAACGGCGGGACCAAAATTTTCGCTCGTTATATCCGTGAGTTGTTTATATACCGGATTCGCTTTAACGGGGTTCGACTGTATTAGTTGGCTTGTTATCTGTATGCATACTTTATAAATGATTTTTAATAATGCGTTAAACATCATACGTGTTGAAATATTCATAAAAACTGCAATAATTGTTAAAAATCCCTCTGCCTTTTTGAAGCGCTTATTGGTTTTTGGTATCAATGAGCCCTTTTTTCACTTACAAATGGGCGTGACACATTTCACCAATTTATGTGATAAAAAATATTATCATTCATTTTCAGTTTGGTTTCTTTTATTTATGGTCATAAACGATTAAAATAAAACTTGCGTGTTTCTATTCATCTAATTCAGGCCCTTGTTATGCTAACTATTAATTTACAAATAGGGGAAAACATCCATGTGGAAATAAATTGAATAGCATATGCTCTGGTAATTTATATTATCCTTTATAAAACGTCACAAAAAAATTACAGCTGTTTGAATTTCAGCCCTTTTTCAGAAACAGCCAGCGACCCCTTTGTTCCACTATAATAGAATTTGACACACAAAAAAAAAAACACCTTAGAATAAACGACGTTGTAACACAATACGAGAATTAATGACTTGGATTAATTACTCTAACGACGGTCCAAAAGCAGAGAGCTCTGAAAAACTAAAGAAAGATAATACATCGGTGCATTAAAAATGTCACATTCTTTGCCTTAAATTGTCATTCTTCAGAATTTTTCAAACAATACACGTATTTTTTTTTAACTTTTAAGGGTAAAACTTCTTGAGATAATATATCGTAATAAAGAACTTCCATAACAAATAGAAATGCTGAATTTACAAGAATTTGAGTTAAACTTTTCCTTACGGGATGGGATAGCATGTATCCTAAGAATACGGGCCCAAGAATGAATATATTATATATATAATCGCCGTTGTCTGTGTATAACACTTCCGGGCTGTACTCATCTTTCAATTGAAGCCTTCAGTAAACAAACGGCCGGTTAGGCTTAAATTCAATTTCAGATGTGGATCAGATTTTTTTCTTACCTAAAATCTAATATCTTCTCCATCAAATCACGTTTGTTCAGCCTATTTTTCTATAAAACATTCAGAACTAAAAAAATTGGACGCTTTTAGCTGTATATTTAACAATTTTTAAAAATCTGTTTACTTTTGAGATGAATTCTGAAAGTAAACAAACTTGAATGTGAATGAATCAAGTAGCTCAAGTATTCATATCGCGTAGTGAACTGTAAAAAACTGGATCGCAGTCTACTACTCCAATCGCATGAAAAACTAAATAAATAAAAAATAATGAAAGGGTTTGCTTTTACAAGGTGTTGATTTGCAATATTGTTAGATAATTCGGGATATTTTTTAACTTTCATATACTTTTTCCATTATGACGTCATTATTAGTATTATGACGTCAAAATGACGGGTTACCTTCTAGTATATATATATATATATATATATATATATATATATATATGAAATATACTGGACCAGCCAAGGAGATGACTGGTGTCCAGCACACCACAAAGTATGATGATGAGTCGTGGCTCGAATAAACGACGCGGTAAGTTACGGCATTACATTTTATTAGACGGAGAATACGTCTTCCAAAGACAGTTACAAAATCCGAAAAGCGTACATGTATGTTGATCAGACGGCTTATATAAACTTTGTCATGTGATCATGATAGCGATTAGGGATTTGCTGTTGTCGACAAGTCACATGGGGTTTTATGTAATCTGCGCAAACCCTATATGAAATCTCGAATGACGCTGCACAGGTTTGAAAAAGGAAGCCATTTAATTTTTCACCCGGGGGCTTTTTAGGACTTAGAATTGAAAGCGAAAATAAATTAGTTCGTACGCCCAAGGGAATTTAGAATAATTTTAGAATTTAAAATGGTAAAGGTTTTTAATGTTATATACATATATATATATATATATATATATATATATATATATATATATATATATATATATATATATAATAGGCCCGACCCACTCACTAACAACAGAGTAATATGTGATTAAATAAATGTTTTGAACTATCGTAATTTTTTTTTCTAAAGAGAGGAACGGCCTCAAATCGAGGCATATATATATATATATATATATATATATATATATATATATATAATGTATCAAATATTTACAAGGTTAGAAACTACTATATTCAATCTAGGAGCACGCACTGCTTCACATAGTTAAATAAGTATAGCTATCATAAACAAATACAAAAAGATATGGATTGTAGCGATGTCCAAAAATGGCCCGAGGGGTATTGTGACCCCTCGTTCCTGGTTGAACATGTTTTCTTGCTATAGCAAACACTCCCAGCTAGCCAGGACATCGTGAATCCAAGTAGCGGTCGACCACGTATGGGACCGGAAAGATGAAATAGACAGAAAATCTAGGGCACAGCACTACCAACAACATCACTAACCAAACTTTTGTACTCATCGTAAGTTAAATTAAAATAATCACATATTACCCTACGTACAAACCTATAGGGATATCCACTTTTCAATGTGTACTTAATAAAGCAAGACACTTCTGACATTTTTTCGCTGTTATTGCTGTATAAGTAATCGTACCGATGTAATTGGTTCATGATAATATTTCGATAAATACAGATGTGAAGAACAGATTGCTAATTAATTAATTTGTTAACTTCAAAAGGGAAGGCATGACGTTTATCATAAAGTCTGTAAATAGTTACACCATTTGATATGTTTAAATTAATGTCTAAAAAGTCAATGCTGCCATCACTATTATGTTTCGTTTCTATGAGTTTTAAATAAATAGGATAAAAACCAAAAGCAATTGCATTTGCTTCTTCTAAATAAATCACATATATATATATATATATATATATATATATATATATATATATATATATATATATATATTATATATATATATACTATATATATATATATATATATATATATATTATATATATATACTATATATATATACTATATATATATATATATATATATTATATATATATACTATATATATATATTTTATATATATATATATATATAATATATATATATATATATATATATATATATATATATATATATATATATATATATATATTATATATATATACTATATATATATATATATATATATATATATACATATATATATATATATATACATATATATATATATATATATATATATACACTCATGGACAAAAAAATTAGCGCACCAAGAAGGAGTCGTCAAAATGAAACGAAATTTTACATACGCAATAACTACTTTGATATAAGTAAATGATAACAAAATCAAAGAAAAAGGATAATTTATTTCAGAGAAAAAGGCAAAAGAACGGAGGAGTTAATACTCCGTTGGACCCCCTCTAGCGCGAAAGCACGATGCGATACGATCGGGCGTTGAGTCATACAAGTTCTGTATGATGTCTTGAGACATTTCGTTCCATATTTGCTGTAAACTTGCCTCTAGTTCGTTCAAACTCGTGGGATGCCCAACTTGTCGTCCCAAATGATCCCAGATAAGCTCGATTGGAGACAAATCTGGGGATCGGGCAGGCCAAGGAAGGGTAGTAACAGTGCGGCGACAGTCTTGTGACACCCTTGCCGTATGAGGCCGAGCATTGTCTTGTTGAAAAATGGCTCCTGGGAGCCGTTGCATGAGTGGCAACACGTGTGGTTGTAGGATTTCATGAACATACCGCTGGGCTGTCATGGTGCCACGGAACAATACTAGGGGTGACCGTGTATTGTAGGCAATGGCACCCCATACCATCACACCAGCTGTGGGAGCGATGTGTCGCTATACAGCAAAGGCAGGATTGAAGCGTTCACCACTGGCTCTCCACACACAAACACGATTGTCATCACTGCCGAGATTGAATCTGGATTCGTCGCTAAAGACGACCTTTTTCCATTCCGCTGCAGTCCAGTTTCCTCGTGCGCGGCAAAACTCCAAACGGAGGCGTCGATGGGTGGGCGTCAAGGGCAGCACACGTAATGGGCGCCGCGATACCAACTGTCCTTCAGCCAGGCGCTTTCGTATGGTTCGAGAAGACACAGAGGCCCCTAGTGAAGGTGCTACCTGTGCCTGGATGGCGGCCGATGAAGCAGTTGGCTGTACGCGTGCATTTCTTACGATGTGGCGGTCTTCTCGACGACTGGTCTGTCGAGGGCGTCCTGAGCCTGGTCTTCGTGTACATGACATCTCTCGGGTCCACTGGTCCCAACACCTCCTCTCAACACAATCAGAGCGGCCTAATTGACGAGCTACTCGCCTACCTGACCACCCAGCTTCCATCATCCCGACGATTCTCCCCCTCTCAAACTGCGACAACTGCTCATATTGTCTTCGAACACGGCGAAATGGCATGTCTATCTCAGCTCTTCCTTTGTAAATGATTCCGCACACTCAAACAAGCTTTGGTTACCTGTTTTATACTCCACAGAGTACGATGTTCAACGCCCTCTACCGGCTATACGTAATGCGCAATCACGCTGCATTTCTAATCATTTGCATATCTCCCCGACATGTACCTTCATTGCAAGTTTCGTTACGATTCCGCAATTATTTCTTGGTGCGCTAATTATTTTGTCCATGAGTGTATATATATATATATATATATATATATATATATATAAATTGTGTGTATGAATATAAGTGTGTGTGTGTGTGCATATTTTTACTATCCGTAGTCTAATATCAGTTAGGTTAAATCATTTTCTCCGACAGAAAATTGCTGAAAGCCATAAGACTCTCGTGTGAACTCAATATGTCGCATTTTAAATGTCTGGCTAAAGCCTTAGAATCGATGCCTGGCTTTAGCCAGACATTTAAAATACGGCTAGACTTCAGACGCAGACTTCAGACAAAGTAAATCTGCTTGAAGGATGACAAGATAAAAATTTTCAATAATATTTAAATCAATGGTTTGAAATTTTTGCAAAAAAAATGGTAGTATAAAACTATAAATCGCATTATTTCGTTAATCGCTGTTGCTTATAATTTAAAAACTCAAAACTTCGGGGAAATCAGAGAAATGGTAATTTTAAGATGTTTCTCAATTTCGAGTAGTTCATACTTTTAATATACTTTTAGGATTGTAAATTCATAAAAAAAACACTGTAATTAATTTGAAAATGTTTTATACTAATAAAGTTTATCTTCTGATGTTATACTGCTATATACATAAAGTAATGGCAGTTAAAATTTCGTATAGTATATACAGAGGCTGTTCACACATTTTTTAGACGATGTATATTATATTCACAAAACTAAATTACATAAAATTCTTGTGTTTTAAATGTTCTATTTCACATCTCTTATTCTGAACTATCTTTCGACACCGCAATTTCCAGGATAATAATGCCTTTTGAAGTGTCAGAAGAGGTATTCTATCCCATTCCTCCTGAACAGCTTTCCAGAGTTCTGTAAGGGTTTTGGGACGACGTTTGGATAATGCAGATTTTAAAAGCCCGAAAGCACAAAAATCCATAGGTGATACATCGGGAGATTTAGTAGGGATATCAGTGAAGGGTATGACCTTGATACCAGTTTTTGTTCCATTTCTTTTAGGAAATTTACAGTTTATTTTGATGTGTGACTGCTAGCTTTGTCCTGATGGAGTCTCACAGATTGATGGCACTGTGGGTAAAGCGATGGTATTTCATTCAGAAAATTAGCGATAAAATATGTTCCTGATAGTATTTGGAGTTAATCATGACATTTTTTCCACTCTCTTTATTTTTAACTTGCCATTATAAGAAAAACCAGCAACAATCATGAATCCTTTAGAAAAACTTTCTTTCGATTCTTTGAACCATGTACTTAAATTTTTTTCTCCCCTTTTATGATAATAAATGGCTCTTTTTTTGTTGCAGTCATTTAAATACACCCATGATTCATCTATTGTGACAATTATTTTCCATTTTTTTTTGGATAAGTGTATCTCATATAGAATTCTGCAGCGTGTCCTGCGTTCAGCGATATAATTTGGAAGAAGACGATGCACATTGCGTTTTTTCACTTTCTTAAGATTTAAATCAACGTTTATCATTTTGTTTACAGTGGACACCGAGCATTTTAATGATTTTGCAACTGTCCTTTGACTAGGGGGATTTTCTTTTAACATTAAGCAACGTACCTTTGCAATAGTCGAAGATGTCCGTTTTTTCCTTGGATACTTGTTTGGAATTTTTGTCCCACTTGTGGCTCCAATTTGACGTTTTTTCCTTTCTTGTTGACGATATTACCTATCGACGCTTTAGATATCACAAAACCATGACTCTCAGATCGTTTTTGGATAACGGAGTATGCATATTTCTCTTCGGAAAGAGCATAAATGTAGCCTTCGAACCACTGCTTTGTTAAAAACGCCATTTTGAATAAAAACAAAACTCTCAAGCCGCAGACGATAATTTTGACTTTTAAAAACATAGTACAATTGCAATTATTTCTTTTGCAGCAAACGATTTTTTATTACCGCTTACCAAAATCGTCTAAAAATTGTGCGAACAGCCTCTGTAAAAGCTTCCTTATTTGTTTTTCCTTATTTGTTCTAAGTATTGGATTTACAGACTTGTGTACGTTTTTCATCTCTTTATCTAACAAGTTTTCTATGAATCGTCCACTTAGATATCACTAAAAGTGACAGTGTCCATCAGTTCAAGTTTTGATGAAATTATACTAACCTACGTGAACTTCTATCCAAATATTTCGCCAAAGTACGCAGCTGTGACGTTAACAATTTGATGATCACTGTGTGCTATCTCTGATTCACACACAGATTGGAGCTGTGGTTTCATTCAAGTTGATTTGCATTATTCGACAAGCAGTGTTTCAGTTTCATCCTGTTTTGAGAATTTCACACCAGACTTTTTTTTCAGATCTCTTGTGAATAGCGTTCAAATAGTTCACACGCATGTTGTTACGTCGAGCCATCGCACTGAACTTCCTAGCATCTCCCACATAAAACAAAAAATTAAATCTCTTAAAAATTATGACAAAGTGATAGTATTTCAGTGGATCCCATCGCATGTATGTACCGAGGATAATGAAAGACCCGACTCTCTGGCAAAGAAGGGAAACCTAGGACAACAGATACCACAGACAATCTCAACAGCGACATTAAAGAAATACATCTACAGCACAATAGTAACAATGCCTAACACCTAACAGGATTTTTTATCAAAGTTAAAACGCTGGGAAGATATCCAGGATAGCTGGAAAGTCTACAAGTCATAAATCCCGTATGGAATCAGTGGAAAACTTTAGACTAAAAACTGGACACGAATGTGTGGCAGAACATTTAAATCGAATCGGCATTGTAGCGTAATGGAAGTATGGGGTTATTTTTCCCAAGACCTCACAGGCTGCACGACACACAGCTGTGTGTTTATCTTGGTAGTTTTTTTTCAGTTCCTACCGTTTTTAAACACGTGCAAGAATTTGTGGCCTGAAAGATAATCCCGGGCATAGCGGTTTCTCTAACAACATGTGAGGATAACTGTTTGGAAAAACAGAGACGTTGCCCATCACCATCGTAAAGCTGTCTTCCTAGCGATACTGTAATGTAATAAAGTTTCGGCGGTACGAAGAACTGTCACCAACTGGGTTGCCGGCCCCCTCTATGAAAAACAGACGCATTTTCGAGGGATTGGGAGAGTCGCTGACAAAGAAACACCACAAGATATAGGCAGAGAGTTATATCTTGAAGAGATATTGAATTGAAGAGATAGGCCTTATAATCCAGCGAACTAATTTGAAGAGATAGGCCTTATAGCATCCAGCGAACAGACGTGTTTTTTAGGAGCTCCTTTTTTGGGCCGAGATGGGTCCTTGAGCGCGCATTGTAAATCTGCACGTAAATTAAGTGAATATGTTGCAATGGTTTAATAATAATTTATTTACAAAAAAAATTAACAAGTTTTTGTTTTAAAAATTGGCCTTCGAAATTTTATTTAGGACTCCGTCTTTCTTAGTTATGGATCCAATAGTAGTAATTTTTAGCAAAGCCTCAGAGAATTGCCTTAACCATTTACCGTGACGCCACAGCATACTAACCACAAGTGAATGCGATATCTGTAAAGCAGGCAATATGAATGCTGAACATCTAACTATCCTTCCCAGGACTCGACCAAAGAAATTTTTCCAAACTATATTGAGACGCTAGAAACATGATGAACTAACTCCCTATGAACTTTCTACACCCACAAGTGACCATCTATATTTACTGGTAAGCAGGACCACCCAGAGACTTTAAAGGGGCCTGGGGCAAACTTCTGTTGGGGGCCCCAAGAAATCTGATTAATCGAATAATTATTTTTAAATTTTTTTGGGGAGCCCCTTTTTTTCAGGAGATAATTTTGAATTTTGAGGTACGGTACAAGTTTCAGAATTTTCTTTCGGGGGAAATCTAATAAATATTTTTTTTTAAATTTTTTTCGTGGCCCCTCCGGCAGTTGGGGGCCTGGGGCAAAGTGCCCCAGTTGCCCCCCCCCCTCCCTCTTCTGGGCGGCCCTGCTGGTAAGGACTGTATTTTTTTTCTTGTTCTTGTTCTCTGTTTCATTCTTACTTGACCTTGTTCTTTGTTTTATTGGTCCCTGTCCCTATACTTGTTTATGTATTTATTTTTATGGATTGATTTCCGAACAGTCATATGAAAAAAAAAAGTTCACAAGAATGTGAGTATACTTGCATCTTAATTTTGCATCTGAGATAACAGCATTAACCTTTAGCTTACGGGGTCCATTTTTCCGATCCCCTCTGTAGAATGGGAAATCTCCTCCTCCATTTTGTATATATATATATATATATATATATATATATATATATATATATATATATATATATATATATATATGTATGTATGCATATATATATATATATATGTATGTATGTATGTATGTATGTATGTATGTATGTATATATATATATATATATATATATATATAAATATATATATATATATATATATATATATATATATATATATATATATATATATATATATATATGTATGTATGCATATATATATATATATATGTATGTATGTATGTATGTATGTATGTATGTATATATATATAAATATATATATATATATATATATATATATATATATATACATACATACATACATACATACATACATACATACATATATATATATGCATACATACATATATATATATATATATATATATATATATATATATATATATATATATATATATATATATATATATATATATGTATGTATGCATATATATATATATATATATGTATGTATGTATGTATGTATGTATATATATATATATATATATATATATATATATATATATATATATATATATATATATATATATATATATATGTATGTATGCATATATATATATATGTATGTATGTATGTATGTATATATATATATGTATGTATGTATGTATGTATATATATATATATATATATATATATATATATATATATATATATATATATATATATATATATATATATATTCTTGGGATACATGCTATCCCACCCCGTTAGGAAAAGGTTAAATCAGTTTGATCGTTCGTCGACCAATTAACTGCCTGGTTAAGAAAATTCACGGGCTATCTAATTTATTAATATCTAATATATACCCCTTACCTTTATAGCCCGATATACTGCCGCTGTTTTTCGACTACGTAATCGTGAATTTTCATTTTGATGTTTTACTTGCGTTTTGTGCAAATTCTCGGGGGGGGGCGCCGATAACAAAAGCGCCATATATTCCCTTATCGGCGACTTTTGGAACTTTTTTTTTCTTTCACGGAAACTCTTTTCAATGCCGTCCTTAGTCCCTCTGTCAATTTTGGTGAAATTTTGGCCGATAGATCGAGCTACAGATGGCTCTGAATAGTGTTCAGTTTAATAAAAATCATCCTGTAGTTCACACGCACGTGAGTATACTTACATTAATTTTGCATCTGCGATAACAACATTAAATCCGTTTGATCATTCCTGCGACCAATTAGCTGCTTGGTTTAGAAAATTCCCGGGCTATCTAATTTATTAAAATTGTATACGTAAAGCGGTGTTCAGCAAATTCTATATACTCAGCTAATAAAGTTCTCCTGGATAGTAATCCTCGAAAGCTTCAGAGACCCTTAAACTATTTTTGGCTTCTTCAAATTTAATTACACGGAACGCATCAAAATGTAGCAAGCTCATAAACTATGTTTAGAAAACGCTGAGAAAACCTGGTAATGAGGGTGTTGTTTCCATAATTAATCCCATATTTCGCACCTTAAAATTCCAGATAAGGGTGTTGTATCGCTAAAAAAATTAAGTCAATGTTTCGAGAAGAAATTAACCGGCTTGTAAATTTCATCTTTTCTTATATGTAAGAGCATAAATAAATATCTACGGCCCAAACTAAATATGGATCGTCGTCTCTCTCCGGGCTGCATTTCTTTACATCTCAGTTCTTCTAATAAAATTTAAGTTTAGTTAAAGTTAAAGTTAGGCGTGAGAACAAAGAAAGTGGCGAAAAATTTCAGCTGCAGCACAGATATTCAGTAAAATAATTTTCTATAATAATAATATTGATTCTATATAGGTATCCCGTAGCACTTTAAAAATGCACTTTTAAGTAATAAAATTAATGATTTTTGATTTTTTGATAGACTATTAAATCCCGAAAATTTATTTTCTCATCCAATTTTTTTAACGTAAGATTACGTTCCTCCATAACGGTCCTCCGGAAAGGAAAATTTCAGGCGCTAATACCGTTCGTCCGTCCCTTGCGAGTTATAATTTTGGCAGCGTGCCAAACCCAGTCTGTATTGCTTGGACAAGCAGTAAACAGTTAAACAGGAAGGTACCAAAATTTAACGTACATATATGTTGTTGTTGTTGTTGTTGTTGCTAATGCCCCCCTGGTTGGAGGTTCCACTCACCAGGTCCTAATAGGCTGTTGAGCTGAAAGGGGCGGCTCCTGTTTTGAATTAGCACCACAAGGGTCGGAGTCCGACTTGGCTTAATGACCGGCCCCGTCATTTTGAACCGAGTCAAGTGACGAGACCGGAACACTTGACCTCGCACCTCCAGAGGTAAATTTGAGAACTTGTAGTACATTGCAGCCACGACCTATTTTACATGCCCCGGCCACCATTAATGAACACGGCGGTAGATTTGGAGGACGAGCATCGAACCAGGAACGTTCAGATCACTGGTCCGCACGTACATATATACAGATACATATATACATAAAAAATATACCTCGTTTCAAGCGTTTGAGATAAGTCTTCTCAGTGTTAATGAACCGCCAAATGTACAGTTACGATACGCACACGGGCGGTGTTAAGTTAGCAGATTCTTGATGGACGTGAGTCAAAGTAATTGTCACCCGTTTCCATACCCCGTCCTCTTTTTGTACTTCTTACAACCCCATGTAAAATATAATATCAACTTCTAACAATTCACGCCATGAGAAACTCCTTTGATATCCTGAGGCCTCGCTGAACACGAGGCTGCTCCATTACATTAACATAATTTCCTTCCTGTCAGTTCTCCCATTAATACATCTCTCCAGATAATGAGGCTGATATCAGGAACGTGTCCGGTTGTCTGTGGTTCCGAAACTCTGGCTAGATTAATCCATTTGCATCAATTAGTCGAATTACTAGATCGGAGGACCGATTTCCAGTCGGTGGAGCTCGAATCCACAACACCTCCAAATATTATACTCTCATGAAATGTTCATTAGCTTGGAAGCAGTTTCTTCAAATTTTATACACATTGCATAACATTAACCTTTAGCTTACGAGGTCAATTTATCCGATTCGCTCTTTAAAACGGAAAATGCCATACCCCCTTTGTAAAAACGGCCAGTAAGGGGGTTATATATATATATATATATATATATATATATATATATATATATATATATATATATATATATCAGTCTATCCAAAAACATAATTGGTTGTTTTTGTTTTAATGAATAGTTTGTTCTGTTGCATTAATAAGTTAAACATAAATAGGTTAAAATAAAAATAATAACTACTAAAAACAAAAATAAAAACATAAGAATAATAAAAAATAATTAACTAATAGTAGTAACTATAATAAAACTAAATAAATAAAGGAATAATAGTCTTAAAATAAGAAACCTAAGTAAGTCTGTAACTGAGTATCCACTACCTCAATGGTTGCAAGTTATGACGTCAGTCATCTTGCGGTTACAAGTTCTTAACTTCCACTCTGACTAGCGCCAGGCTTGGTGTTCTTTGGTTAAGTACTTTTACACAAATTCATTTATTATTCAATTCTTCTGTTAATAATGGATTGTACGGTGTCTGAGTGTGTTTATTTAATAGATCATACTCATCAGAAACAATCCATTGGTTTTTAGACAGTATTGACACCGCTGATGAAGAAATGCTGTCTAAAACCGTATTCATAATTATCTTTACATGTTGGATGTTCCTGGCTTCATGTAGCTTTAGAGCTATTACTGGTTTTTTCTTTCATCTTATTCTTATTTATTTATATATATATATATATATATATATATATATATATATATATATATATATATATATTCTTAAAATTATTAAGTATTTGAAACGCTGAAGCTTATTGTCGAAGTTCTGAAAGACGATAACTTAACATCGTAGTTACGGTAAGATTTTTAATAATTTTTTACCAAAACTATATTTGTTTTCCTGATTTTATATCCCAATTGAACTAAAAATATATGTCTTTAGTCAGTACTTTATATTTTTGAGATAAAATAGTGCTCCCAACGTAGACAGAGATACCTTAAGGCTGCTATGTACTAAGAAAAAAAATCGCATTTCCCTTTTCCTCTTCTTGCGGACTCTTGTGGTGGGAGGAGTCCAGTTGACAGTTCGAGAATTCCACCCCCCTTAGGATTGACATTTTAAAGGAATGTAATGTCTTTCTTTATATAGGGGGGGTTAAGCGCTGCCCCCAAACTTTTTATTTAAAATATATTTTTGACAACTATTTACAGGTATATAAATGCTGATAATCAAATAAAATTGGTATTGTCTGATAGCCTGAACTTTTATGCAAAAGCGCTACAGGATTCATTTTATAAATTTTGTCCAACGAAGGAATTCATGAGCGTTTAAAACACACTATACCAGATTTTTCGCCGAATAATTTAAATTTTAAAATATTAATTGCATTTTTTTTTAAAAAAACGAAAAATGTACACAAATGTAAAATTTTTTCTCTATGACGGAGTACAAATTTTTAAAAAAAATCTTTGAATCCAAGTCGGCAATCCGTGGACAAATTTTCTCCATAGGTTAACATTGAGGTGAGCGAATCCAATGGGGTTAGTACATAGCAGCCTGAAGGTCACTCCTTGGCTTAAAAAAAATGCTGAAACAAGAAAAGGAGTATCTTTGCCTATGCCCTGCGAAATGTCTTCATTCGAAATATATTATAAAATAATTTTAACAAATTTTCTTATTTACGTACGTTTTATTATTTTCTTATTTACAAAATTTCTTATTACGTAGAAATTTTTTTGTGAATGAGAAAAACAGAAAGCTTAGGCTTTCATTCGCACAATCAATGCAGTCAGCTCACACAATTTCATTAGAGATTTATAAGAGGAAAAAAAATATTATTTTCTATAATAAATATTATATGTCATACCTTTAAGTCACGTGATACAGACAAGTAGGGACATACCTGGAAAAAATAGAAATTGATTAATTAAATAAAATTGTATCAATTCTAAGTTATATTTTCAATACATCATCTTAAAACAGCAATAACTTCACATTCCAAAAAAAATTTCTTTTGAAACCTACAAAATTATTTATGCTGACGAAAGAATTCAAAGTTCAAAGGCGGTTTTAACTTCAATAATTTTGGGATCATCCTCTTTCATAATTATTCAAAATGCGTCATTAGAAAGTCATTAGTAGTCATATACAGTGGCTCCCAAGAGTGTTCGTACACTTATGATTTTCAATGAAATAGGGGTCTATCCATTAATTAAAATAAATATTTCAGAATGGGTATTTAATAATAAGATCTATAATCTATTCCTAAATAAACTGTATGAAATATTTTGAAAACATAGTAAAACTTTATTTTTAAGATACCAGAAATCAAAAAGTAACAAAAACTTTATCTCACAAAAGTCAACGTACACTGAAATATTTTCGGATAAATTCATAATTAAAATTATCGTCTGGCGCTTTATTTTTATTTTTGAATTGTGGTGGCATTTAAAATATCGTTTGGCTTTAATTTTTGCTTGCCTACTCCGTAATATTATATTTATTATTTAAAAATGGCTCGTAGTCGTAAAGAAACAACAAACAGCATTCGAAAATTGATTATTTGTCGTCAGAGTAGTGGTAAATCAGTTCGGAATATAGCTAAATTTCTTAATGTATCCCATTCTACTGTGCAGTATGTGATAAAACGCTTTAAAGAAGAAAATCGGATCGAAACCAAGATAAGAAAAGATCGTCCGGCAAAGTTAACAAAACGTGATCAGAGATTTATAATTAGAAAATTTGTGAAAAATGCACGTTTGAGTGCTGTAAAAGTTTCTGCAGAATGTAATGAAACATTTTCTACTTCAATTTAACCTGAAACTGTTAGACAAGTTCTCAGAGCAGCTGGATTACATGGGCGTTCTGCCCGTAGAAATTTTTTTGTGAATGAGAAAAACAGAAAGCTTAGGCTTTCATTCGCACAATCAATGATAAATAAGCCCCAATCGTATTGGAATAATGTCTTATTTGCCGATGAAAGCATATTTAACATTTTTGGTTCCAATGGGCGTATACTTGTATAGAAAAGAAAAAATGAGGAACTTAATCCCAAGAACTTAGTAGGAACAGTTAAGCATGACGGTGGAGGTGTTCTTGTGTGGGGGTTCATGTCAGCATCAGGACTAGGTAATTTGGTATTTATTGATGGCATAATGAATCATGCTGTTGATATAAATCTTTTAAGAGACAATTTAAAATTATCAGCCCAAAATTTGGGTATTGGAAACAACTTTGATTTTTATCAAGATAACGATCCTAAGCACACGGCTCTCAACATTCGCTTCTGGTGTCTATAATTGTCCACAAGTTTTGAAAACCCCACCCCAATCATCAGATTTAAACCCATATTTGGAGAGAACTGAAGGTTCGAGTACGAAAACACGACATTCCCACGAAAAGCGAACTAAAAACAATTATGATGGATGAATGGATGAGCATTGATGCAGAAATTGCAAAAGAACTAGTGCAATCTATTACCAGACGTTTAAAATCTGTTTTGGATTCTAAAGGATATCCTACTAAATATTAATTTAACGAAAAATTAGAATATTTATTAACATGTGGAGATTTTTTACAAGTGTACGATGACTTTTGTGAGATAAAGATTTTGTTACTTTTTGATTATTGGTTTCTTAAAAATAAAATTTTACTATGTTTTCAAAATATTTCATGTAGTTTTGTTAAGAATAGATTATAGATCTTATTATTAAATACCCATTCTGAAATATTCATTTTAATTAATGGATAGACCCATATTTCATTGAAAATCGTAAGTGTGCGAACACTTTTGGGATCCACTGTATGTTTAAATGTTTTCTCACTATTCCGGACGATATCCAACTGACTAGGGGGCTGGCATTTGTTACCAAAGTCCGTGGTTTCGAGTCCCACTATTGACATGGACGTTTGTAGCCATTCGGAATCAGCTTTAAGCAGTAGGTCCCGGTCTAATTAACCCTTCAGCGGGCGCGTCAATTTTTGGAACACCGGCAGGCGCGCGTGGCACAAAGTGCAACGTCTCTTTCAACCTTCATTATTCATTTTGTAATAAACCTTTTTTTTTCAAATTGAAAATAATAATTCTGCGTTTTATGACAAGATATAAAATGTTGAGAATACTGAGATATATTTATAATTAAAGGACAAAACAATGCAGATACAATCGCCTTATTTCAAACTGTTCGGTTTATTGGAACTAAGGACAACTTGCGAATGGATTCCTATGATGCCCAAAAATCTAAAAAAAAAATGAGATTGGCCATCTTCGTGATAAGCGAGATACCGTGTAATAGCTGCACGTTGGATCGACTCCATCGACTCCTCCTTTTGTCGTATTGTACGTGTATTATATATATATATATATATATATATATACTGGAGCTTCGAGTATGAAAACACGATATTCACACGAAAAGCGAACTAAAAACAATTATGATGTAAGAATGGTTTTAGAATGGTTTTAATGGTTTTAATGGCAGTGTCTAAAAATAGACAGTGCTTAGAACATTCAAACCTTACATGTAAAAACAAACCTTTCAAAATTACGAATGAATATATATATATTATATATATATATATATATATATATATATATATATATATATATATATATATATATATATATGTATGTATGTATGTATAAATATATATATATATATATATATATATATGTATGTATGTATGTATATATATATATATATAAATAAATAAATAAATATATATATATATATATATATATATATATATATATATACACCACACACTACCCTACAAAAATGTAATCCAGTATAATCGCTGGTTTACCACGGTTCAATCACGACTAACAATGAATGGAAAGGAATAGAAGGGCCAAAATTCAGAACTGCATTAGAAAGGGTGTAGCTAAAAATAGACACTGCTTAGAACATTCAAACCTTACATGTAAAAACAAACCATTCAAAATTACGAATATATTACACAGGTGCGCCCGCTGTAGGGTTAACCCTCGTGAACCAAAAATTGCTCGTAGCGCTATAAACCAAAAAAAACCCATTTGAACTAAAAATATATGTATTTAATCAGTATGTACATTTTTGGGGAAAAAAATGATCCAAACGTTGGAAAATACTTTAAAAATGAGTTGCAAAAAAAGCAATATAAAAACGTTAATATTTGATGACTTCACTGCTGAAAATATGAATTAGTATAATATACCGCACCTGAGTCTTAAAAATCAATGTAACACACTACGCACGTTTACCCGTTCTTAAATTAGAAGTTATCATGACATTGACTTCATATTTTCCTCGAATTTAGGGCACATTATTTCAAATCCTATTTAGACGCTACCTTAAAGTCTAAAATGCAATTCGATTTTGCACTGTTCATTTAGGTTTTATAAAGAGATAAGCTGATCGCTTTTTATTGATGAAAACTGTGGGAAACTTTCAACATTTATCTTCGCATAAATTATTCATTTTGACGGCTAAGGCATTATTGAAACAAAGACTTCCAAATTTTGCTGCACTTCCTTCGGCTAAAAGTTGTATGATTGATAAGGTAATTACACGTCACATGAAAATTAAGAATCATCCGATAAAATTACGAAAATAAATCAGAAATGTCTTGTTTAAATTTCACAACCGAAAATTCTATGTTTTAAACATATACCCACGGTGAAATTTCTCTATAGCGGCCAGTCATGCTTCCGGAAAAAGTTGCCGCTTAGAAGGGTGGCCGGGGAAAAGAGGTTTATTCCGCATTATTGGCTGTACAGAGTCTACAGAACAAAATCTGTTTTGAACAAATTAGTGCCGTTAAGAGGAGTAGCCGGCTAGAGAATTTATATATATATATATATATATATATATATATATATATATATATATATATATATATATATATATATATATATATATATATACATATATATATATATATATATATATATATATATATAAATATATATATACACACACTACCCTACAATATTTACCGGGCGCCAGCGGATTTGCAAAAATCCTACTCCTTATCGGATTTTATGCAAATCCAGTGCTCGCACGTGACCTGTTAAAGTTAAATACGATACGCGAAGTAGTAATGTCGTTAGTTCCGTGTGAAACTGTGACAATATGTCGAAACGAAAGGAAGTTAGTGACTTCGACAGCGGTGTTATAGTTGGCTGCCACATTAGTGGCCAAGTTTATTCGCGCAATTGCTGTAGAATTACCGCAGCCACGCTCAACTGTTGGTGATGTCGGGAAGAACTGGAAGACTACGGGAGGTGGGATATCAACTGCACCCGTTTGTCGTCCCCGTGAACTGACCGAATAGGATCGACGTGTCCTGAAACGGGAGGTTCGTAAGAACCGCAAGAAACCACTCCAAATCATCAACAGTGAGTTTCAAGAGGCAGCAGGTGTTACGGTGGACTCCAATACTTTTCGAAAAGAACTGCACACCCTGAATATCCACGGATGTGTTACCGATCACAAACCAAACATCACCCATCCAGCAAAGCCGGCAGACTCGCTAGGTATTTCAGCGTCGCATCTGGACTGAAGATCAGTTGAAAACTGTTGTATGGAGAGACGAGTCACAAGCTCTTCCAGTAGGATGGGCGTGCTTGGGTATGGCGAATGCCAGGCGAACGTCTGTTACCCGAGTGCATCGTTCAAACTCTCAAGTTTGGTGGTGGTGATGTGCTTGTTTGGGGATGTTTTTCATGGTATGGCCTGGGGCATTTGCATGTTGTTCCTGGTAAATTGAACGCCGAAGCCTACATGAGCATCTTGGACAATTAAGTTCTTCCTATGCTCTGGCAATTGTACGAAATGGACGAATGTTACTTCCAAGACGACAGCGCTTCATGTCATGTTGCGTCCTCTGTCAACCAGTGGTGTCACGATATAGATGTAAAACGTCTTCCCTGGCCTACTCATAGTCCCTACCTAAACCCCATAGAACATGTGTGGAACGAGTTAGAGCGACAGTTACGGACCAGAGAACACCGTCCGAAATCTACAGCTGAGCTGGCGACATTCTTGCAGCAGGACACAAATACCCATAGCTGTGTATCTAAACATTGTTGAAAGTATGCCCAGAAGGGTTGCTAGTGTAACTGTAGCACGTGAAGGACCATACCCATATTAAAACATGTATTCTTTCACTTATACCATCAAATCTTGCTATCCGGTCCATTAATGTAGGGCAGTATATATATATATATATATATATATATATATATATATATATATATATATATATATATATATATATATATATATATATATATATCAAAAAGTGCCTAAGTCAGTTTTTTCCAAGATGACTTTGTTTGCTTATTTTTTTTTAAATATTATTTTCAATGTAAGAATTACCCAATTTTTTAGAAAACATTTTTAAAGCATTGGGCAGACTTGGGTACTTCTTAGATTGAAAATATTTTTTTAAGCGACATAAGCAAACAAAGACATCTTGGAAAAATCTGACTTAGACACCTCTTGTACGAAGCCATATACTACAGTACAAATTGCTTATAAGAACACCGGTTACAAAAGCATATCGCTTAAAAGAACGGAATTATGAGTTCCCGGACAATTCCCATGTGTAATGATGGATACAAAATTCGGTTATAATAACATCGTTAATAAGAACATATCGCTTTTAGGTGACTTAAAATCAATTGGTTTCTGGGAAAATAAATCGGTCATAAGAACACGTTAATTGTGAACGGAATTTCCAGATTAGAAAACGGTGAAAAAAATGGAGGATTAGCCAACGAATTAAAGGTTAGTCATGCGACGATTTCAAATACATTTAAGAATAGAGAAAAATTAAAAGAAAATCGGACTAATATTAAGAAACTTCGTAAAAGCCCACATTCTGACATAGAACAAGCCCTTTTGCAATGGTTTAAGATTCAAAGGAGTGCCAACATTTCCCTAAGCGGACCGATTTTGCAAGCGAAAGCAAATGAATTTGCGAAGCTCTTTAAAAAATATGATTCCGTTTGTTCAATTTCGTGGATCCAGAGATTTCGGGAGAGGCATTCCATTGTGTTCGGGAGAATCGAAGGCCGTGACACCAGGAGTTTCTGATAACTGGCTTAAAACCGTTTAGACCACGTTAAGAGAAGGCTATGAAGACCATGAAATCTTCAACGCTGATGAAACTGGCCTATTTTATAGGATGACCCCGGATAGGACGTTTCGTTTCAAACACGAACCTTTGATTGAACAGGAACCTTTTAACCCTTTTTTGAACATCATGTTTCAGATGTAAATAGAAATTGCGTGACAATGAATTTGGTATTTCCAGCACTTTTAAGTTATCTATCGGATATAAAATCTATCGATTATAAGAACCAGTTTTTAAAGTCCCCTGGATGTTCTTATAAACGATTTGTACTGTATGTATATATATATATATATATATATATATATATATATATAATTTCATTGAGAAGTTGTGAGTTCAGTTAGTAAAATCATTGCTGATATTTAACTGTCATCCGTAATTTCCCTCTTATTGCACACCAGCTGTTTAGGCGAATGATTTGTAGCTTTCACTCTCCCATATAACATGAAAATAAAGCATCCCGTCGACACCTACGAATCAACCCACTTCCACACTTGAGATTACTTGTCAATTCTCGTCTTATTTAGACAGAACTATCTGGGAACTTGTTTTCGAATCTCACCACCGTATTTGGCCACATTGAACTGATTAAAAACCTTTTCTTCAGTTTGAATAAATGTTAAACTTATCCTAAATTATGTTAGTTTTAAAAGAACACCAGTCAAATAATTAACAATAATACACACCCACGTTCCTTGTATTGTAAGTGAATACACGAGACTTTGTGGGAATGTGGGTGTATGTGCAAGGATCGGGTGTTACATTTTATTTGAAGTTCTTAATCATTTCATTAAAGCTTTTATAACTGCTTTTCACCATGTTTTTGTTAACTAGCTTTCTTGTTTGTGTGTGTGTTTGTCCCGTACAGATATTGCAATCGACTTTTAACTAACTTCCCGACTAGCTAGACATTTGAAACTTTTAGAATAGCTCAGAACACGATGGCAATGCATTCTTTTGATACTTTTAGCCATCTTTAAGCAGTATTGAATTCATTTTCTGTTGATTTTATTTTGTAGACTAGTGCAGCCGTCTATCGGCCGGGACGGGAATGAAAAGTTAAACGCGAGTTAACTTCCAACTAACTTCATTTTCTTTTGAAGTTGATGAGATACTTCACCATAATTTTTTTTAAAGTATTTATTAATACATGGAATCGTCAAGTTTATATGATTCAACAGAAAATTTAAAAACGTGGTATATAAAAAGTTATTTTGATATAATTATTGATCTGCGTTTCCTCTTATCTTTCAGGTATCCCGCTACGTCCGGTGCAAATTTTTTCAAACACTATACTTGAGAAAAATTCTGTGGAATTTTCGCGGGAATATACAGTGGACGCTCGTTAATTCGAACTCGGTTAATTCGAACTTTCGGTTAATTCGAACTGATCCAAAGGCCCCAAAAAACTTGTAGTGGAATTAATGTTAAAAATATCTCATTAATTCGAACTAAAAATTTGAAAAAAAAATTTCTTTTCCCTCGTTTAACGGAGAAAATACATTCTGTATTTATATTTTGTGTGTCGGGATCATCTGCATTTCTTTTCTGTGTAAAGAGGCACATGCCTGCATTCCTAGACTATTGCATTTCCACTAAACGTTAATGGCTAGTGTCCTTCTTATCAGTGCTTAGGGGACTGGGACGTCAAATACCTTCAAAAAATTTATTTTTGAATTTGTGGCTTAAAAAATAGAGCAGATTCTACAGATTACAAAAATATATAATTTATGTACTTTTTGACACTCTAACAACAATTATTAGCAACTTAAAAAATGTAAACATACATTTAAATCCCATATAATGGGAAAGTGTTTTTTGCGTTTTTCTCAAAATATGATTTTTTCATGTAATGGTACACTTTCTGCAAAATCTGTTGCAAGTACATCTCTGAAATTTTAAAAGTCAATAGAATAAGTGCTGTTGTATCAATATGACCTATTTTTTATTTTTAAACCTTAAGATATTTTTGTAAATGGTGAAAATGTATGACAAAAATATGCAAATTTCTGATAAGTGAAATTTAAAATTTTTTAAAATTTTTTTTAAAAAGTGTAACAAAGACTTAAATGGGTTCACTATATAAAATAAACTGTGTATAATCATCACACAAGATTTCAAGGTAAGATTTTCACTAAATTTTTGAAAAAGTGTTACAAAGTGAATACCTCAAAAATTTCAGGGGGAAAAGTATTTTTGTTTATATTGTTATTTTAAATTTACTTTTCAATCCAAAAATAAATTTTTTTTTTATCTTAAAATATTCATAAAGGTCTTACTAAATTAACATAAAAAAAATCATAATGATACATGCATATTTGTATAAGATATGGGCTTTAAAAGAATAGCCCAAATTTCCAACTTCTTAGTTGTCGAAGACGTCCCAGTCCCCTTAAAGGACAAAGCGATTTTCCGTTATTTGTATCGATTTTCTTAGAATTTCAGAAAAATCAGTCTTTACTACAGATTCTAGGAAGCTGCGTCAATTATACCTGCACTGCAGACAAGTTAATGTGATCTAGTTTTTATTCCTCAGTGTGTAGTGTGAACGTGTAACAATTCAGGATGTCTACACATGCAAAGAACAAAACCCTAAATTTGGAGACAAAGGTAGAAATTTTAAAGAAAGTAGAGAATGGCGAATGTAAAACAAAGTTAGCAGCTGACTATGGAATTTAAAAAAATACCTTGTCAACTTATTTGAAAATTAAGGAGTGAATTTTAGATTCATGAGAAAAATCAAAATTTGCTAGAGGAAGGAAACGCATGAGAAATACGTCCAAAGAAAATCTAGAAAAAGCTCTACTGCTATGGTTCCAGGATGTTAGATATCGAAATTTTTCGCTAAATGGACCCCTGGTGCTGACGAAGGCTGATGAATTGGCAAGTCGAATGGGTATTGAAGATTTTAAATGCAGTGATGGATGACTCTCTCGATTTAAGTCAAGGCACAATATTTCTTATCAAACTGTATGTGGGCAAAGCTCTGATGTAAACGAAGACGTATGCACTAATTTCGGCAGGAAACTGCCAGGGCTTTTCTCTACTTACCTGCATAAATATATTTTTAATGCGGCCATAATGGACTTTATTAAAACTCTGAAAGCACTTATTCAGATGTAACCTTCCTCTGAAAACGAATTAAAATGTTTACGAGAATCTGGCTGAACAATGTAGGCATCATAAACAAAACCAAACATCCATTTTACAGTTTTTCCCCAAAGTGTAATTTATATTTTTAATTAAAGTTTACTTTCTACTGCATATCTTCTGCTTCATTTAATGATTAAGGTAAGTCTGTATTGCTTTTTAATATGTTTAGTTTTAGGTAACATAGTATAATATATTTTCTGGGGTTATACATACTAGGAGATTTTTCTTCTTCAGTGATACACTTTTAAAGTTATATATTTTCTCTTAACATCGGATAATTCGAACTTCGGATAATTCGAACTTTTTTCCGAGAACCTTTGAGTTCGAATTAACGAGCGTCCACTGTACAACCAAAATAGGAAAATGATGAAAAAATTGTCCATACCATTGCAATTTTTTTTAATTGATGAGTTTTAGTCGGAATTTAGCAAATTTTTACAAACTAAAAATATATGTCTTTAGTCAGCACTGTATATTTTTGAAAAAATAGTGCTCCGAACGTTGCATTAAAATGAAATACAACTTTGTAGCTTGAAACGACATTGCGTTATCTGCCGCTTCATCACGATCAGCGTGTTGTAAGTCATTACGGCATTTATCCGAAACTTCTTTTCAGCTCATTGCAACCTTTCAAAATATCCTCTCTTTCGTTTTGTCTTTTGGCAACATTTTGCACGTGACGGGACACATCCCATAAATACGAAACTACTTTCTTCAATAATCGCATTTATAATTTCCTAAAAGAATGCTTACCGTGTTATCGACGGATAAGTAAAAGTCAGCAAACACAAGGGGGGGGGGAAGAATTACCAAATAATAAAATATCGGATTGATTTGTCGTAGACTCGGTTGAAGAGAACCGAACAATTGCCGAAAGTAATTTTTTTTCATTATAATTTATTCCAGTATAATTTTATAATTAAATCAAGCGCAAAAAATGGACGTGCCATCTATGCTGATCGCTCGAATGACAAGGAATAATAAACTAAAAGAACGCAATAATATTTGAACCGTCCGCCATGAGGCACAGAATTTAAATTAGCGCATTGAAAATCATTTAAATTCCCTTTCAATTTTCAGCTCTATGCGGACGCATAAATCATATTTAATAACATGTTGTGGATTTTTTTCGAATGACTCTCAAGGGAGAAAAATTATGTAACATTTAATCATTTAATAGCAATAATGTCAGTGGAATGTAGTTCTAATTAAATGTAAGCGTATTTATCGCTATTTTTCCATCTTCCTTACAGAAATTATGGTATATACCTTCGTAGAAATGGCTGTTTTGTAACAAAATTTCTAATTTTTTTGTGCTCTATTTCAAAGGCCAATCTTTTAGGATTCTAAAACTGCTCAACTTTTAATCGTATCCACACCTCTGCCAGAAGAATGTTACATCTCAAAATAGCCATATTTTCAGGAAGAGCCATTTGATTCCTTCTTTAGTTCTTCCTGAAAATATGGCTATTTTGAGATGTAACACTTCTAGCAGAGGACCTCTGCTAGAAGAGTATCAGCAATGCTAAAAAAGAGTTGGAAATGAAATAGCTATTCCTGAAAATATGGCTATTTTGAGAGGTAACTCTCCTCTAGCCGAAGACCTCTGCTAGAAGAGTGTTACGTTTTTGCTAGAAGAGTGTTAGATATGCTAGAAGAGTGTTAGAAATGAAATGGCTCTTCCTGAAAATATGGCTATTTTGAGATGTAACATTCTTATAGCCGAGGACCTCTGCTAGAAGACTGTTACATTTCTGCTAGAAGAGTGTTAAAAGGCTAGAAGAGTGTTAGAAATAAAATTGCTCTTCCTGAAAATATGGCTATTTTGTGATGTAACACTCTTCTAGCCGAGGACCTCTGCTAGAAGAGTGTTACATTTCTGCTAGAAGAGTGTTAAAAGGCTAGAAGAGTGTTAGAAATAAAATTGCTCGTCCTGAAAATATGGCTATTTTGAGATGTAACATTCTTCTACCCGAGGACTAGGCTAGCCGATACTAGGAGAGTGTTACATTTTTGATAGAAGATTGTTAGAAATGAAATTGCTCTTCCTGAAAATATGGCTATTTTGAGATGTAACACTCTTCTAGCCGAGGACCTCTGCTAGAAGAGTGTTACATTTCTGCTAGAAGAGTGTTAGAAATGCTAGAAGAGTGTTAGAAATGAAATGGCTCTTCCTGAAAATATGGCTATTTTGAGATGTAACATTCTTATAGCCGAGGCCCTCTGCTAGAAGAGTGTTACATTTCTGCTAGAAGAGTGTTAAAAGGCTAGAAGAGTGTTAGAAATAAAATTGCTCGTCCTGAAAATATGGCTATTTTGAGATGTAACATTCTTCTAGCCGAGGACTAGGCTAGCCGATACTAGGAGAGTGTTACATTTTTTATAGAAGATTGTTAGAAATGAAATTGCTCTTCCTTAAAATATGGCTATTTTGAGATGTAACACTCTTCTAGCCGAGGACCTCTGCTAGAAGAGTGTTACATTTCTGCTAGAAGAGTGTTAGAAATGCTAGAAGAGTGTTAGAAAGGAAATTGCTCTTCCTGAAAATATGGCTATTTTGAGATGTAACACTCTTCTAGCCGAGGACCTCTGCTAGAAGAGTGTTACATTTCTGCTAGAAGAGTGTTAGAAATGCTAGAAGAGTGTTAGAAATGAAATGGCTCTTCCTGAAAATATGGCTATTTTGTGATGTAACATTCTTCTAGCCGAGGACTAGGCTAGCCGATAGCATAAACGAAGCCGATAGCATAAACGGCCAGTTGCATAAACGCAGGGCTATATTGAAAGACCGGAAGTTTTCGAACGCAGAGGCACTTGTCGCTAGATATTAGCCTGTATGTACACCGCGAGACTGCTGGTCATTCATTGAAGGGGTCACCGTATAGGTGGCCAGCACTACCCCCCTACAATCTGGTCCCGTAATTTAAAACCGAGCCCAGTGACGATGACCAGTACCCTTGACCCCGCACCTACAGAGGTAAATTTGAGAACTTGCAGCCACGACAGATTTTTCGGGAACCAGCCGCCATTAGTGTACACGGCGGTGGATTTGACAGCGCAGGCATCGAACCAGTGACGTTCAGATCTCTGGCTCGCTGCCTATGCCAACTGGTTCAACGCGCCTTTAAAGACCGGAAGTAGCATCTGGAAAACTCTAGGAAACTCATTTTGCAGTTACTTTTGTAAGCGAGAAAGCTAATCCTTTAAAAAGTTTTCAATATATTTCAATGAAATTTTGCAATAATGTTTTACATATTACTAACTATGTTTTGAACTAAAAGTTATGCTATATGCGTTAATTGAATCATTCTAAAGGTATCTGCATTTATAAAATTAAAAATTATTAATCCGTTTTTCACTCTTTTTTTTTTGGTATAGTTCAGTGATTTTTTTGAAATATTGTTAAACTTTTTCGGAACACAGGAAAGTGTCACAGTAGTGTATAGTATAAAGGAAATTAAAATATATTAAGTTGAAGGGAGTGTAGGGTCTTTTGGCATAAGCACTCAACTGTACTAAAAATTTATAAAAATTCACTCTACATGGTGTTTCAAAAAGAATCACTCGATTTGAATTGAGTATATTATGAAAAATATTGAACATAGAAACATAAAATTAATTTTATATTACATAGCTAATCATAGTTTTTTTACAATACAAATTAAAGGTTCTCAATATGCCCACTTTTGGATGCACGACATATGTCTATACGGTAAGCAAATTCGTCCTAAACTTTGGCGAGCATGTCTGCATACACTGCTTCCACGGCTGTTATGTGTACCCGGACAACCCTTGTTTTGGAATTGTTTATACCATCACCCATTGCTCTGAGAAGTAGGGACTTCTATCTACCAGGGTTTCGTCGACTAAAATCACGCTGAACAGTTTTACGGACTCACTTCGCAAAGCGTAGAACAGAAAATGATTTCTGTCGTGCAGTCGCCATCTTTACAAACACTGAAGTGGCGGGCGAAAGAAGAGCGTTAGCGCTACTTGTCGGTAACTGCGTGAAACAACCGATTTCCCTCTTTCTGCCTATACATGATTCTATCAAAACGGATTAAAAGATAAATAGATATGATTTTTTAAATCGGAGGATTCTTTTTTAAACACCCTGTATTTTAAAATTATATTTCTACTATACCAAAATTATATTTCTTTTAATGATTTTATATCCCATTTGAACTACAAATATATGCATTTAATCAGTACTGTATATTTTTGAAGAAAAGTTCTCCGAATATAGCCTTAAAAAAACCTTAACATCAAATCTAATCCATTTCTTAATTTTTTCTTGGGCCATAAATGAAAATGGTTAATGGAAAATAGAATGATATAAAATTTAAATGATTTAAATAATATAAAATTTAAATGATCAATGGAAAAAAATGCGAATTGATGTTGAAAATACGTTGACGGTAGAACAAATTCATTATTATAATTTTCAAATCCATGACGACAAAATTCTTCATTTCTTTTTTCTGTGTTTAACGCACAAATAATAGTTTAAAATAACCAATAATACTTTAAAGGTTTTATGGTTTGAATCACAGAAAATTTTTTATCCTAAAACTTTTTTCACTCACGATCGGGATTTATTCAGTAAAAATAAAAATACATCCAACATTTTTCTGATCCGGTTTTATACCGTTCTTGCATGAAGAACTTTACCTTAAGTTTAAAAGATTTAAAATGGCGCACGTATTGCAACACGCGACTAGATAAATAACTCTTTCAGCCATCCAGGTTGAGGATTAAACTATTTATTCTCTTTTTTTTTTTCGGCATTTAAATTTAAAAACTCTAGGCAACGATTTAAAGCGCGGCTTTACAAACTTTTTCATCGCGGCTATGTGTTTGTGCATTTGTAAAGTTAAGAAGAGTTTGTAAAGTTAAGAAGAGAAAGTTAAGAAGAGTAAAGTTAAGAAGAGTTGAACTTCGGGCAGTTTCCGTTGAAATGTTATAGCAATCTCTAAACCCTGTTACGAAACAAGCATTAGCCCCTTATTGCACAATTATTGTATTGAGTAAAAAAAGAACTTTTTTTTCTTGCAGATAATTATGACTCAGGTTTTGTATGTGAGCTATTTACAAGCCAAATCGGTTTCGTCCACCTTTTTGAATTTTTAGTGTCAAATCACTTTATGAACTCCTAATCTCATATTCGTAATAAATTTTCTAAATAATAAGTATGAACAACCCTCATTGACAAAAAATTTTGTTTGTCATCAAATAATAAATCGCTTTATTCAGAATATAATCCAGTTAACCTTTAGCTTACGGGGCCCATTTTTCCCATTCCTTCTTTAGAACGGCCATTAAGGGGGATATATATATATATATATATATACAGTGGAATCTCGATCTATCGTTTTTCAAGGGACCGATTGAAATGCACGATAAATGCGGGAAAACGATAGATGCGGAAACATAACAAAGCAGTATGATCGTTGGGACTGAATAAAATGAACGACACATACGGAAAAACGATGGATCCGAAAACGATAGATCGAGATTCCACTGTATATATATATATATATATATATATATATATATATATATATATACATATATATATATATATATATATATATATATATATATATATATATATATATGTATATATATATATATATATATATATATATATATATATATATACAGAAGGTCGTTCACACTTTATGGAAACGATTTTGATAGTTCAGTTTTATGCATAAATGACGTATTTAATGCGGTGATTTGCTTCTATCTGACAGCCATGGTTCTTGACAATAGCTCTAGCTTGAATTTTCCTTGAAAGTAAATTTTTACTAAGTACTGTCATGTCAGTTTTACCTCATTCCTCTTGGACCGTTTTCCAAAGTCCGTTCAGTGTTATTAGATGCCGTTTTCGTATTAAAAAGGCTCATATTAAAAAACCGAAATCGCAAAAGTCCATTGGAGAAGAGTCAGGTAGTTTTACCGGTATTTCATTAAACGGGATACATTTTATTCCTGTTTGCGATTCTTTCTTTGCTAAATAAGCGGCAGTTGATTTAGACGTGTGACTAGAGGCTTTGTCCTTAAGAAGCTTAACTTTATCAGTGTGCTTTCCATATAAGGCTGGAATTTCTTCTTCAAAAATCGGTTCTAAAAATTCTGCTGATAGAAGAGTGAATTAATTTTGGCTTCACTTGAGACTTTTTATATTTTTAATTTGTCGTTGTAACAAAATTCCGCTACTATCACGAACTCCTTTGAAAACATTTCTGTACACTGGCGTAGCCATTTCGTACGGTCATTCCTGTCAGTTGAGCAATAGAAAATTGATCTTTTTTTACTACAATCATTTAAACATACCCATGCCCCATCGAGTGTTACCACATATTTTAATTTTTCAGCAGCTAGGTGATTTTCATATAATTTTCTACAATTTGTTTTTCTTTCAGCAATATGCTTTGGCAAAAGCAGATGAACTTTAGGTTTACACATCTTTTTTAACTTCAAATCTTTATGAATGATTTTACTTACAGTGCCAAGAGACATTTCTAGTTTCGATGCAATGGATCTTTGAGTCTGCGTATTTTCTTTTAGGATCAGAGATTTCACTTTCTTCATATTTACCTGCGTTCGAACAGTCTTAGGATGAGGTTCAGTGGTCATGTTTTCATTTTTACTTTCAGTCAGACGTTTTTTACCTTTCAAATGTTGTATATTATAAATACCTATTTTTGAAATGCCATAACCGAAATTTTTACAACGCTTTATAATTTGCTGATACGAATATTTCTCCCAGGATGGGCCGTGGCGGCCTTGAGGTACAGCGCGCTGGTTTTCGGTGCTGAGGGTGCTCAGATCGAATCCTGGCGAAGCACCACTAAAATGCCTCCGTTCGTGTCGTCCCTTCATAGGGGGCAATGCTGGTCTGCCTATATGGTGCCCCCATAATAAAATGGCCAGCAAAACTGCGGTGAATTATAGGCGAATGTCTTCGCGAGAAGTGCCTCCGCATTGGGGAAAGAAAAAACAATTCTCCCCGGAAAGTGCAGTTACGTAACCTTTGGGCCATCTATCAATTTTAGGAGCCATTTTCAAAATAAATCTTTTATTTTACATTCCAATCAAATCAAACCAAGAGCAGACGATTATTTTGAAGTTTCCAAATATTTATCTCAAAATGCAAACGCCAAAAACAAATTACAAAATCGTTTCCATAATGTGCGAACGACCTTCTGTATATATATATATATATATATATATATATATATATATATATATATATACACAGTGGAATCTCGATCGATCGTTTTCGGATCCATCGTTTTTCCGTATGTGTCGTTCATTTTATCCAATCCCAACGATCCTATTGCTTTGTTATGTTTCCGCATCGATCGTTTTCCCGGATTTATCGTTCATTTCAATCGGTCCCTTGAAAAACGATAGATCGAGATTCCACTGTATATATATATATATATATATATATATATATATATATATATATATCCCCTTTAATGGCCGTTCTTACAGGTTAGGTGTAGGAAATTTTTCGTTCTAAAGAGGGAATAGAAAAAATGGGCCCCGTAAGCTAAAGGTTAAACCCTCTTTGAGATCCTTAAAAAGCCTAAAAAACTCATTTTTTTTAAATTTTGGATAAGGAATACTAACCCCGTTAAAACCTCACGCTTTTCCGTAACCTCGAGATATTTTTTTTCTACACCGACTTCCATTCTCAACATTTAAAAGCACTATATAGAATCTGGCATCTTGCCAAAATGTAAAAGTATCCTGGAAACGTAAGGTTCCTACCCCCTCAGGGTCGTCTCTCAACAGGTATTTTCATTCACAAACTCGTCTTTTTTCGTCCTGTCCATCATAAAACGGGCGTTAACTCGGGTGTTTTGTTTCAAGGTTGTTTTCGGGTTAGAGCACTCTTAATGAAGGTGGTGAACTCGCAGGCTTTACTACGCGATCGGTGTCGTATAATTCATTCAAAAAAAAAGTAAAGTGAATAATCACTCATTCAGGGTCGTAAATTTTGATAGCGATCCCATCATGCACAGCAAAATGCATTAGAACTTAAGATGATAAATCGGGAAGAAATTTAACTGGAAGTTAAAAATGCGGCATAAATAAAACAATTAAAAAGCAATCAGAGTTCAGCGGAATTATAACACATTTCTAGCATAAATTATACAATCGATATGTGGGAATAAATATATATACAGGGTGTCCCAAAACGACCGCATAAACTCTGCACAGCTAGATGGAGCCTCGTTGGGAGTACATAAAAACTGCCCAAAGAAGCGTTCCTGTACGATCCATAGATAAAAATACGAAAAACAAAGTATGACGTCACTGCCGGTGGAAGAAAAAAACACTTTATTGGACATATCACCAACAATCTTTGCATATCTTTCTAGACGATAATGTTTAAAACGTTCGCCGCGCATATCGCGTCATGCATACGCGCGCGCCATGGAATGCCGTTAAGCCGCCGTTGAACTGGTATTTAAAAGGCTGCTTCTTGCAGCTACCGGTAGTCTTCGTATGGTGGCCATGTACTCCGTTCGTGACTACTGCGACATGTACTTGATGTACGGCCGATGTAATGGAAATGCCTTACGAACTGCTAGGGAGTATGCCCGTCGATATCCGTCCCGCCGTCCTCCCGATGTCAACGTCATCCGTAGGCTGGACGACAGACTGCGAAATACGGGAAGCGTCTTGCCAACAGCCAATCTTCACGATACTGGAAGACCGCGGAGCGACCTGACGGTAGCACAGGCGGATGCAATACTGCAGCGGGTAGAAGAGACGCCCGAGGTAAGCACACGCGCATTAGCCCGTGAGATGACTTCGAGTAAAAGTACTGTGCACAGGCATTTACGGTCTGAGAGGCTGCACCCATTTCGGTACACAACCGTGCAAGGTCTGAAACCAGATGACTTTCAGAAACGCGTGGCCTTCTGTGAATGGCTGTTGCAGCAACAGAACACAGATAATGGTTTCATTGCACATATCCTGTGGACTGATGAATCATGTTTCACTCGTGATGGGGTATTCAACCATCACAACAGCCATATGTGGTCCCAGGTCAATCCGCATGCAATCCGGCCGCAGAAACATCAGGAACGTTGGTCTCTTAACGTGTGAGCCGGCATACTCGGGGATAGCCTGCTTGGACCATATCTGTTGCCTGAACGGCTCTCGGGACAGTCGTACTTGGTGTTTCTCAATGAGGTCTTAACCGAGTTCCTCGATGACATACCATTAGCGGCAATACAGGGACTTTGGTTCCAGCATGATGGGGCTCCGGCGCATTTCTGTGCTCCTGTACGTGGTTGGCTGGATATGGAATACCCCGGCCGCTGGATCGGATGTGGGGGGGGTCCGGTTCTATGGCCACCACGTTCGCGAGATCTTACACCGTTGGATTTTTTCCTATGGGCCATCTTAAGGAACTGGTGTATCGAGACGTAGTGACAACACAAATGGACTTAGTTGCTCGTCTGCATGCTGCTTGTACTTCGGTGGACCCCGTGATGCTGCAACGTGTAATGACAGCCATTCCACGGCGTGCTCAACCTGCCTCGACATGCACGGCGGACACTTTGAACATCTGCTTTAAATTGTGCATGCTGTTGATATGTTCAATAAAGTGTTTTTTCTTGCACTGGCAGTGACGTCATACTTTGTTTTTCTTATTTTTCTCGTAAACTATGGATCGTACAGGAACGCCTCTTTGGGCAGTTTTTATGTACTCCCAATCAGGAATCTAGCTGTGCAGAGTATATGCGGTCGTTTTGGGACACCCTGTATATTTATATATATACAGTGGAATCTCAATCGATCGATCCCCGAAACAGCGTTTTGCCGTATGTGTCGTTTATTTCACTTAGTCTCGACGATCATATTTCTTTTTTATGTTCCCGGACCTATCGTTTCCCGCATTTATTATTCAATCGATCCCTTAAAAAACGATAGATCGATATTCTACTGTATATATATATATATATATATATATATATATATATGTGTGTGTGTGTGTGTGTGTGTATGTATGATATATATATATATATATATATATATATATATATATATATATATATATATATATATATATGTATGTATATATATAAACCCCTTAATGGCCGTTCTTACTCAGAGGTAATTAAATTTCGATCGAGATCCCGTTAATATATATATATATATATATATATATATATATATATATATATATATATATATATATATCCCGTTAAAAAGCGGGAACGCCTCAATTGTAAAATCTAAAGTGCCAAAATTTCCGAAGAGTATTTTTTCACTGTTACAAGGATTTGTTTCAAGGCTAATTCACGGAAAAGCAGGTAAGTGCGTAGCTCAGAACTAAACCAAACTATCTAGGCACTTACCTTTTTTTCCACACCATTATCCTTGGAACAAATCCGTTTTATCAGTTAAAAAATACTCTTCGGAAATTTTGCCACTTACCCGCTTTGCAACGGGAACGCCTCAATTATAAAAATTGTCCTTCTAAGAAATTGGCGAGAATGACCACTAAGAATAACTTCTTGTACGATACCTGGAATAGCTAAGGACATGTCGGCCCCCAGGTGAGTATCAGGATCGTGGTTCGACAGACGATCAGTGATGCCTGGTACTGACAGACGATCAGTGATGCCAGACTGTATCAAAAACAATGTTTTGATACTATTTATCCATCAGTTCCCAAATTATATAAATTATGCGAAGAATTTTATTTATTGCGGAACAGAACATTCATTTTAACATTTATAACACAAAACTAGCGGAAATTATTGAAAACCATGACGATATTCAGCCCGTCCTCTTAAAAAAGAGACACTAAGATTTCAAAATAAAAAAATTAAAAAATTCAGGTAGTCTCTTCTAACGAAACTACCGTGGTTTATTAACTTAGGATTACTTATCGTTGCTTACCACTCCCCCATACCTGGCCAAATGGCCTAAGGCATGAGGTAATTAGGTAAAAGGCCTAAAAGTCCCGTTACTTAATTGTCACACCTCGTATATACGTATATGCGGAATCTTAAAACTCTGGGTTGATATCTCCTGTCGCCCCAATGGGCCGAAAGTTCCGAAAATTGCACTAAAAATGATTAAAATACAAACATTAATAAATAGTTACAGATTTCGTTGATCTGTTTGGAGTAGTGCTTAAAAGTTACTATTTTTTAACAACAACTATAAAAAATTTTAGAATTATAGGTTAATATCTTCTGCCACCTCATCGGCCCCGAATTTTGGAAATGTTGGCGCCTTTTGGCACTTTTCTGTTTAACTGTTTACTGCGGAAAGAAAAATGGTCATTAGAAGCATTGACGTTCCAGAAAAAAAAAGTCTCAAGAAACGTCAAATGCGAAAGGAACCGGATACTATTCGATCGGCAAAACAGACGTCTCCTGCTTCTGCCTGAAGCTATTCAGTGGAGAATGAAAGGGAAAATGAAATAGAAGATATGATGGAGGTGGAAGAAGACAAGGTGGGCACCAAACACGCGTTTTGCTCTACATTTGCAATTAAGTGTCTTCAGCAACCCAAAAGAAGGTTTCAAATACGTTAAAACTGAAAAACAGTTATTGTCAGTCAAATATCTGGTGTATCCAACAGGGCCACTGCTGCCATTGCACTGCTGCCATTGAGTGTTATGCAAGATTTGGGTTTAATATCGGAATCAGATACCAGCCTCGTCACAGACAAAATAAAATATGGAGGGAAAAATCTAGAATTTACAAAAAAAGTCTCCCAAAATCCAATGAAAATCGTTCCACTCTACTTGGCCTTTATTTTGATGGATGGCATGACAAAACTTTAACATCAGAAACAAACGAGGACAGGCAGTTCCAAAGAACAATTGTAGAAGAGCATTACTGTATTGTAGCGGAGCCTGGTTCTACGCACATGGTACATGTTGCACCTGAAAGTGGATCTAGTCTTGATATATATAATAGCATTTACGAATACGTAACAAGTGCTTTATTGGATGATCTTAGCAACCTTATTGTTCTCGGGTGTGACGGCACTGCAGTGAACACAGGAGTGTTTATTGGTGTAATTCGCAGGCTTGAATTGAAACTACAGGGACTAGGCCAACGGATTACCTGCTTACTTCATTTCAGTGAGAAACTATTACGACACCTATTTGAGTCCATAGACGGCAAGAAGTCATCTTACACCGGAAACATTGGACGAAACCTCAAAGCATGCGAAAAGCTTCAATTGTTGCTTTTAATACTAGTATTGAAAGCGACTTGCCAGACATTGAACCCATCACACTCAGTTCAGATCTGAAATACTTATTAGACATTTGCACCGCCATTAGTTCTGGCGTTTGTTGTTCAGATCTAGCTAACCGGGAATGGTGAATTTGTCCTGCTGGCTAACAACTGCCAATCGAATACTGAGGTTTTGAATATGTACATCAGACCCATCAAATGACCATGCTAACTTTGGTTGTATTCATTCTAAGAGTCTACGCACCCTCACGA
>OU015492.1:218080201-218087701 GCA_907164885.2 Dolomedes plantarius | reverse complement strand
CAAAATGTCAACCCTTTAGGTTCAGCTGTTTGGTCTGTGCGTTATCTGTCAGTCAGTCAGTCACGGAACTGTTTTATATATATAGATAAGAAAGTAATGTGAATTTTTTTTCCTTTTATAACAGAACAAATCTAATGAAGATGAATCAGTTCACAGCAGGATTATGTCAACAACAAAGTAACGACACGAAAATGACATATTTAAGTTTTCCTACAAATGATTGAATATCAAATTCTAAACAAGTTCCTTAGTGCTGAAATTATTTATAACGTCATTTCTGCATTGAATTTCCGGAAGCAGAACTTTTAGCGTTCAGCTGGAATTGGAAATATTTGGAAATGTATAACATAAATAAATCCCATCTAAGAGAGAGAGAGAGAGCAAATGACTACTGAAGACTGCTTTCCTCGACGGACAATGGCTATTTAGTTTGAGTGGACACAAAAACGCAATTCGCAAGAAAATAACATCTTCAGATAAATGGCACCCAAACAGAGAATTTGTCAAGCACTTGGGAATATTTTCTACTTACACTGATCTGATTTCCTTTGAATCACCTACTTTCGTCTTTGTTCCACGGAAATGTCGAAATAAGCAATCTACGTACTCCAATATTCCATTTGTATAGAAGTATAAATCACGTAAATCTCCATCCCGTATAAACACTATAACATGTTTATCAAATGTTTAATGTTGAGAGTTAAAAAGACAATGTTTCATTTATAACATAAGCCTAGGTTTTTTTCCCAATTTTTTTTAACTTAAAAAATCTTGAAAAATTTTCAAAATAAAGGTTTCAAAATGTTTTTCCTTCTTTTAACTGATAACAGATGGCAGTACTAACCCTTGTTCTGCTCATTTAACAAGAATACATTGAATGAAAGTAAAAAAAAGACTAGATTTAGGCGTTTGCACTGTGCAAACGGAGCCACTCAAAGGGTTTTAAAGGCATACCGTAAGACGGGGGGTTACTTTGTGACTGCAGGGGTAACTTTGTGGCACATGGCAATTGCTTCGTATTTCGGATCTTGCGCCTCGCCCGTGTTACCGGGTGGGCAAAGAACAGCGCCAACAGATTGTGCGACCTATAGAGACACCTAGTGGCCAGTGTCCGAAGTTTCTGTGCGCCATTTGTCTTCTCTGGCCAGTGTATTGTTCAAACCTGTTGTCAAGCTATTGATTCAAACTTCGGAATTTTTGTGTGCTGAAGGCTACCACAATATACAACCAACTACCACAGGTAATTCTTTTTTATTGTTTTTATATGGTGGTTAGATTTTGGAAGAATATAACTTTTGTGTAGTGATATTTCCGAGAGATATGAGGACATAACATATATATATATATATATATATATATATATATATACAGGGCTAGAGTTGAGGCGGAACGCGCCGGAACGGCGTTCCGGTACCTCTCTTTAGGTACCTCTCTTTATCAATAATTTGGCATAACCCCCCCCCCCACACACACACACACACCCCGGAAGGTTACCGTTCCGGCACATCTATTTCTAGAAATCTAGCGCTGTGTGTGTGTGTATATATATATATATATATATACATATATATGTATATGTATATATATATATATATATATATATATATATATATGTATATATATATATATATATATATATATATATATATATATATATATATATATATATATATATATATATATATAGCTTAGCTTTTAGGTCAAAACATAATCAGTATTAAGTAAAACACTAATGCAAACTCTCATTAAAATATATTGAAAACCTTTTTGTTTGATTCGCTTACTCGTTTACAAAAGTAACTGAAAAAATTATTTTTCTCGAAAATACATTAATAGATGCTACTTCCGGTCTTTTAACATAGCTTCCGGTATATTTAATTGGCCATCATTTCTCATCCAATTAAAAATATTTTAGAATCCTGAAAAATTGGCCTTTGAAACAGAGCGATAAAAAAAATTTCGAAATTTTGCACTAAAACAGCCATTTTAAGAAAGCCATTCACAGATACCTCAACAACGCCTTCATTTATAAAATAATTACAAGATAAAAAAGAACTTTTTATATACCATGTTTTTAAATTTTCTGTTGAATCATATAAACTTGACAATTCTATGTATTAATAAATACATTTTTAAAATTTTTTGATGAATTATCCCATCAACTTGAAAGAAAATGAAGTTAATTGGAAGTGAACTCGCGTTTAACTTTTCGTTCCCGTCCCGGTCGATAGATGGCTGCACCAGTATACAAAACAAAATTAACTGAAGATGAATTCAGTGCTGCTTAAAAATGGCTAAAAGTATTAAAATAATGCAAAGTCATCGTGTTCTGAGCTATTCTAAAAGTTTCAAATGTCTAGCAAGTCGGGAAGTTAGTTAAAATCGATTGCAAGATTTGTACTGGACAAACACACACACAAACAAGTAAGCGAGTTATTAAAAACATGGTAATAAGAAAGTAAAAACATTAATTTCAGACAAAATTCATTTCTCATAAGTGCAATTTATCCCCTCTATATGTGGTACTAGCTGAAAACCCGCACTTCGCTACGGAGTACATTCAAATTAAATACAACGGTCAATGCATGCAATTAATGCCATATATATATATATATATATATATATATATATATATATATATATATATATATAATAAATACAACGATCAATATATACAATTGATATAGAAAAAAATATATATATTTATAAAAGAATCGTAAGGGATATTTTTTTAGACAAAATAATGTCCAATCGTCTGCCGCATTAGCAAGGGAAAAATATTTTTTGTCTATTTAGGTCTTATGCACGTGACGATAAATTTATTTAAAGTACCAGAAAAAGAAATCCCGTGATCGGCATTTAATAAAATAAATTCTAAAAGTTAATCTTTAAAAATTCCCCAAAAATCAGAAAATAGAGGTAAAGATTCGAAAAAGATTTCATTTTAAAGGAACTTTTATGATCTTTCTCGAGATATAAATTTTATATCTCTCAAATTATTATTTTCAGTGCAAACTTAAATAAAGTTACAAAAACAGATTAAAAATTTAATTTTTAAAAAATCTAAGAATTTTTGAAAAATCTCTCTCGGTGCACCCCTAGACTATAAGAAGAACCGCCATGCAAAATTTCAGCCCTTTAGGTCCAGCGGTTTGGTCTGTGCGTTGTATGTCAGTCAGTCATTGAGTGAGTCAGTTACGGAACTGTTTTATATATATAGATTAGTAAACCTTATTAACTTTTGACAACAGGTAATTACTCACGACTTGAAGAGGTTGCAAAGTTCGCAGTGTTAGATACTTAAGTCGTGGTTAAACAAACAAAGAATCGCTATTATAATTAAAGGAGTCATTTTTGACAAGTGATATCATTACGAATTTTTCATCGTCCCGAGAGACCACCCCGACGTGAAATGCCGAGCCCATCGTTAATACTAGTCTGATGACATTGACGCGACAAAATCGGAAAATATTTAAATATATAAAAAATGTCATCAGTATTTACACAAGATGAAAGCGACGAGATGCTATTTGTATAGAGAGAGAAAAGAACTATTTTCCTGCAAGGAATCGGAGTTATCGCGAGTTCTTTATTACCATGACAGGCTAATAAATTTCTGCTTTTTTTTCTCTTATCGCCGTCGCCCGTCTCCAGAAAACAGAAAGGATTTCGAAAGAAGAAGGAAATGCCTCCGGCAAGACGTATGTCAAAACACTCACTGCAAAACATGTCACTGGGAAGTAAAGATTCATAAAATTATTTAATTTCGAAATCTAAGTAACGGTATTAGTATTTGACAAATAATGTAAGTATATAGATATATATATAAATAGATAGATAAAGAGATACACATATATAGATTGAGATATATAGATATATAGAGAGAGATAGATAGACTATCTCTCTCTCTCTCATATTATTTTGAAATTAATAATATAGAAAATAGCAATTACAATATATTTAGATATATAGATGATACAATAGTAATTAATAAAAGTAATAACCCTATAGACTTAAATTTTTACCCTCCTAATTTGGAACTAATTAAAAGTAGCCATGATAATATTAATGTAAACTTTCTAGATATTAATATTAAATTTAGTACTAACAATAAATTTACTTTTGACTTATACGACAAAAGATCTGACTATAATTTTAATATTGTTAAATTTCAAAATTATCTAACCTGTTTACATAAATCTGTTTTTAATAACATTATTGTAAATCAGTTAGTTCGTATAAATAGGCTATGTTCTAAAGACAATAGGATTAAGCATATTATAGACTTGAAAGCTGTGCTAACTCGTAATAATTACCCAGTAAGTCTATCCAAAAACATAATTGGTTGTTTTTGTTTTAATGAATAGTTTGTTCTGTTGCATTAATAAGTTAAACATAACAATAGGTTAAAATAAAAGTAATAACTACTAAAAACAAAAATAAAAATCATAAGAAAAATAAAAAAATAATTAACTCATAGTAGTAACAATAATAAAAACTAAATAAATAAAGGAATAATAGTCTTAAAATATGGTAACCTAAGTAAGTCTGTAACTGAGTATTCACTACCTCAATGGTTGCAAGTTATATGACGTCAGTCATCTTGCGGTTACAAGTTCTTAACTTCCACTCTGACTAGCGCCAGGCTTGGTGTTCTTTGGTTAAGTACTTTTATTCAAACTTAATTCTTTTATTATTCAATTCTTCTGTTAATAATGGATTGTACGGTGTCTAGTGTGTTTATTTAATAGATCATACTCATCAGAAACAATCCATTGGTTTTTAGACAGTATTGACACCGCTGATGAAGAAATGCTGTCAAAAACCTTATTCATACTTTTCTTAACATGTTGGATGTTCCTGGCTTCATGTAGCTTTAGAGCTATTACTGGTTTTCTCTTTCATCTTATTCTTATATATATATATATATGTATATATATATATATATGTAAATATATATATATATATATATATATATATATATATATATATATATATATATATGAAATTTTTGGCAAAATCATATTTGTTTTCCTGATTTTATATCCTATTTGGACTAAAAATATATGTATTTAATCAGTATTGCATATTTTTGAAAAAAAGTTCTCCGAACGTAGCCTTAAATAAATATCCTTAATAAATATATATTTATTAAGGATAAAGCCTTAAATAAATATTTATTATAAATATTTTTTTAAGGCTTTATCCTTATATTTAAAATTTATTATAAATATTTATTCTTTTATATATATAAATTATAAGGTAATATAAGGTAATAAATTATAAGGTAATATAAATTATAAGGTACCTTTAATAAATATCAACTTTTTTTAATATCCTTAATATACTAGAATAAATTTCAAGTAATCCAAGGTAATTGGGATGGTAAAAACCCGGATTCAGTGAAATTTTGTAACTCAAGACTGATGCAAAACAAAGTCTCTAAAATATGTACCTATGTATAACAAAAACAATTTTTAATGACCAATTAAATCAATTAGAGGAAGACTATTAGATCTGTTTCGTGATAACGATCAGGAAAAATCATCTAATACCCTCTCCGTGTGTAAAGTATTTTTTACTTCTGCCTCGTTAGCTGCCAAATTTGAATAGGAAAAAAAAAGGCATCAGCCCATCGGTGATAATTATTTCTGCACATTATTGCGTCTCGATAACGGAGAAAATGGATTTCAGTTTAATTTGTATTATCGGCCCAGATGATTAACCCTCCCCCCTCCCGTAATTATTAAGAATACCACAGGTAATAATAATTACGCATTTTAATACAGAACGAGGTCTATAGTGGGTAGAAGTATCGGGTGCTTAAAAAGAACGCATTTCTTTAATGTTCAAGCCAGTAAATACGCTTCTAAATTTTCTCATTACACCTTCATTTCGCCATTCGCCGGGTTCCAAATCGATTCTTATAAAAACAATCGTTGAATTAAACGAGACACGTATCCGCGTTTGATACATCACGCTTTAAGCCTGTACAGCTACCGAGGCTGGAAATTAAACGGGGATTTATAAAAGGAACGCCGTTTAACGTTTAAGAAATGCGAATGTGTTAGAAGTGTAAGGTGTTCGTACACCTTTGAAACGGCATTTTCGATCAAAAAAAATAGATTTTCCTCTTCTGCAATCTATATATATTATTTCTAATAGGTGTTCTTTTTTTGGTTTTATCCCTTCATACTTAACCAAAGTTGATAAATGAGGTACCATTTTAAAGAATAAGATCTCCGCTTCGTGTGAATTTTTAATTTAGAATTACATATCTTATTGTTTGTTTAAAAATCGAAATATAAACATTATAAACAATTTTTCTTCCCCTAGATGGCGCGCGATATAGTTATTTTTTATTTTACCATTATCAATCACACTGAACTTTTAAATTTCAAAATCGTTTGCTTTTATTATCATTCTGTGAACTAATTAATGAGTTTCTTTATTAGCAACATCAGTGTAGGTGTACATTATTCTTTTTGCATAGAAAAGCCATTTATTTGTACTAAAATCTTAGGCTCTTTTCAGATAATTTTGTTTCTGTTAACCCTTTCAGCGGCAAGAACCTCCAACTTTTACACGGTGCAGATTTTTTTCCCGATTTTTTAACCTAAAGAATCTTGAAAAATCTTCCAATTAAAGGTTGCAAAAAGTTTTTACTCTTTTAAACTAATAACAGATGGCAGTACTAACCATTTTCTGCTCATTTAACTGGAATACATTGAATGCAAGGGAAAAAAGAGACTAGATTTAGGCGGCGCCCTTCAAAGGGTTAAGGAAACATTCAGTCAAAAAGTTACTGCTGATTATATTGTCACATCAAATATTGTGTACAAAGAGGTTTCTATAATGTAAATATCCCATTTTCCACGAGTTTGTGTCATACTTCACTTTCATTAATACTATCTACAAATGTGTTTCGACGTGTAGATATCTCATGTTCTCCCATTTTGTGTCATGATTCCCCTCCAGTAGTGTTGTTTGAAATCGGTTTTGTATTATCCTTACGCACCACTGCTATTTGACAAATAAACAATGGCTACAAATGAACCGGTTCCTCTTTCAGCCTACTACAAACCAACAACTTCCACCAATAAAATTAATCTATTTTATTCGCATGTTAAATTATTCCACGGGTCACCTAGTAATATCAAAGCCTCATCTTTTTATCTTTCGGATTCTGTTTCTATGATAACCAAGAGCCGAGTCACAGCCATTTCAACAACAGTTGTCACAGCAACCGGAAGGATCTCTTTCTCAAAATGAATCATTTCATTGACACAAAACATCCTTACGATAAATAATTGTGCATGAAATGCCTTCAAATTTTGAAGAGTGGCTCTTCAAATGATGCTAAAGGGAATAGACTATGTAAGGTATACACAAGATTCGATTCACAAGAATCGAACTTTTGAGTGAATTAAAGAAGCTGCTTTAGATATGCTAATTTCGGCATACGCGCTTAGTATAAATACCACGCAGCGTCATTAATGA
>OU015492.1:218065201-218075201 GCA_907164885.2 Dolomedes plantarius | reverse complement strand
ATAATTAGCAAGGAAATCTACCCCTATATTTATAAAAATGCGAACGGGAGATTTATTAAAAATGAATCACTCGGGAAAGGATTCTTCAATACTGCAATATTTAAGTAAGATGTGATTAATGTATATTTATATATATATATATATATGTGGCCATTCACCGGAACAGTCAGATAATACCCGATAAAAAAAACTCAATCCCGGCAATAAATAATGAAACCTGAGGTGACATTTTACTAATTTAATGAAGACATAACAATTAATTATAGTTTAACACAAATTTAGCAATTATACAGGAACACACGAAAATATGCTGCTACAAGCACGGAAACATTGGATCAACTGCTAATACTTCTTCTCAGCAAAAAAGAGTTCAAAGGGCATCGCCACGAACTCTAGTGGTTGTTTCCGTCCAAGGAGTCAGAGTTTTTGCGTCATGATGCCCTGTTTAAACTAGTTGGTTACATATATATATATATATATATATATATATATATATATATATATATATATATATATATATATATATATATATATATATATATATATATATATATATTTATTTATACATATATATATACATATACATGCACACACACACACACATAAATATATATATATATATATAAGAAAATTAAAATATATTGAGTTAAATGGAGTGTAACTGTACTAAACACTTATAAAAAAATTCCCTTTATTTTAAAATGTTATGACATTTTTACCACAATTATATTTTTCTCATGATTTTAAATCACATTTGAATTAAAAATATATGTATTTAATCAGTGCTGAATATTTTTTGAAAAAAAGTGCTCATTTCATATAGCGAGAAGAAATGCAATATTTCTTTTTTTCCTTTTTCGCATCAAAAACACAATTTCAGAAACAATCATGATTATTTCTAAAAACGTATAAACTACAGAATTCCTCTAAGTCTGAATGGTGGCGCAACGGTTAAGGACTTGTAACGATTCGATTAATGACTCCAAGCTCTGCTAAGAAGTGTTTAGAATCGCAAGAGTAATGAGACTAATTCAGAGCAGCTTAAAGATTAAATTTCGTTCATTAAGTTCGTTCTGATTCGAGAAACTTACTTTTAAGAGTTCATTAAATACTCTGCTAGAAGGCAGCTCAGATTTTAAACGGATGGACTTTTCTTGCACTCGACGACAGCGGAGATAGTAATGTTGGCATTGCACTTTATTTTTAAAAAGGGAAAAACTTCTGTAAATTACAAATTAAGGGGGTCCAGGGCACAAAATTGTTCGAATTTTCAAAAAAAAAATTATTGCATTAAAAATTTGTGTGTTCTTTTGCGTTTAAACTGACTTTTAAATAATATTTCTATCTTAATTAGAACAGGAGAAATTATTATTTTTTTTTACAACATTCTAATAGTAGCCAATCGTTGTTTAAACCTGTAAATGGGTTTTTCAGCATGTTGAGTTTTTTCCCCATTTCTTGTTTTTAAATTGTTATAAGTCAAGAATCGTTAAAGATAAATGGTTGAAACTTGGAACATGTCTTTTTCAACTATTTTACTTTAATTTTGATTCATCAAATATGAAAAAAATATTTACTTTTGAAAATATGATTTTTTTAAAATATGTTACATAATTTTTTTCGTAATTTTTAATCTAAATATTTTTAATTTTTGTTAAAATTTAATATTTTAAAAAATGGTGAATTAAAATTAAAACTTAAATATTCCTGTTTAATTAAATGAAAAAAATTGAAATTCGACAAATAATATTTCGAGTTATAACGATTTTAAATTACCCCACTTTTATTAAAAATTTTAAATTTTAAAATTTTTTAAAAACCTTTTGAGAAGTTTTATGATGTGATTTTGTTTACAAATTATATGTTTAACCATCACAAAAAAATTCAAAATTTTAACTCAATAAATAAAAAAAATTTCAAAATGTGTCCCGGAAGCTCTTAACCTTTTACACGCCGCACTATGATCGAAAAGTAACACAAACTATTTATTGATAAAAATCACATTAAAACTCAACCATTTTTACCGTGTTTTTATTAACTCGCTTTCTTGTTTGTTTGTGTGTGTGTTTGTCTTGTTCAAATCTTTGAATCGATTTTTTACTAACTTCCCGACTAGCTAGACATTTGAAACATTTAGAATAGCTCTGAATACGATGACAATGCATTATTTTAATAATCTTAGCCATCTTTAAGCAGTATTGAAATCATTTTCAGTTAATTTTGTTTTGTGTACTTGTGCGGCCATCTATCGACCGGAACGGAAACGAACAGTTAAATGCAAGTTAACTTCCAATTATTTTCATTTTCTTTCAAGTTGATGGGATAATTCATTAAAAAAATTATAAAGTATTTATTAATACATAGAATTGTCAAGTTTATATGATTCAACAGAAAATTTAAAAACGTGGTATATAAAAAGTTCTTTTTATCTTGTAATTATTTTATCTAATAGTAACAACAAAATTAAATCTTCTTTTGTTATAACTTATGTTCTACCAACAAAATGATCACTTTTAATTACTCCCACTTAATTTCAAAATCATTTTTTGAATTTTGAATTTTATATGGATTTTTGAATTTTGTTCGACGAGAAGTTACAAGAAAGCCAAAATTGCGATTTTTCTGCTAGTACTATTTATTTTATCGAGGTTATTAACATAACCTCGATGACAAAAAAAACAATCCATACTTTCGTTCTAAGTAATAATTTTTATAGAGCAATACGAATAAAATTCTATTTTTCACAGAATTTTGATGTTGATGTTCCGTTTATGGAACATTGGCGTGTAAAAGGTTATTGTATCCGACTACTTTTTTCAAAAACTGTACTTGTGAAAATTCTTGTCTTATTTTTTTGAAGGAATTTAGTACCAAACTACGAAAATGATGAAAAAAATCGACCGTAACTAGTGACTAAAGTTAAAATGTGTCACAAAGTTTCCCCGCCGAGTGAGGCTACTTTGTGACATTCTGAATTTTCGGCTTGAAATCCATGAGGAAAAATTTCTCGACACAAAGTTAGAAAGTAAAACGCTTATTAAAAGCTCGATACACAATTTATATATACCTATTTCAAATATTGGATAGCTTTATCTATGTCTTTGACATCGAAGAGACCTCGGTTGCCCGGGGCAGACATCAGTTCTTTGAGAAGATGTGTAAATTCGTCTTTCGAAACATTCTGCTCCTTTGAAAGTTTTTTTCCAGATAGTCAATACTTCTTTCTCTCCAGTGGTATTTTAGAGGACGAAAATTGCGACATTGAGCGGTTGGAGGAGGTGGGTCGACTTTGTGGGTTATTTTGTGACAGTGTCAATATGTCACAAAGTAATCCCGTTACCTTTCGACATTTAGGTTATGTTCTCGTATCTCTCGGAAATATCACTACACAAAAGTTATATTGCCCCACAATCTAACCAACATATCTATACTTGTATATAAAGAGAGAGAGATTTTGTATGTGGAGGGTAATCTCCAGAACCACTGCACCTATTTGAAAAATTCCTTCACTGTTTGAAAGGTACATTATTCCAGATGGACATAGGCTATATATTATGTATATCTGATCAGTAGAAATAAAGTTAGGGGATTAATCCTAACAATCTCCATTGTTACCGCTACTGTCTTCTACCGCGTTTTGTGTGGAAGATTTCAACAATCCATAGAGTGGTGCTATCGCGGTGGGCTTCTGTTCTGATGGTAGCGGTTCGAACCTAGCCGTTCTCCGGCACGCCATTTTCTTTTAAAAAAATTAACTTTAATTATTAACTAACGTAATATTAATTTAAGGTATTATTTAGGTTATTATTAAGGTAAATAAAGATTTACAATTTATTGACTATCAACTGGAAATTTATTGGTATAATATTTTGTTCAACCCGGACAATGTCGGGACGGGTCGCTAGTTGACAATAAAAAATAATTACCTAGGGAAGTTGGTTGTATAAGTTGTTAGCCTCCAGCACGCAAAGTTTCCGAAATTTAAGTTAATAACTTGACAACAGGTTTGAACAATACACTGGCCAGCGAATAAAAATGTCAAGCAGAAGCTTCGGACATTGGCCTCTAGGTGTCCCTGTATGTCGGACAAGTTGTTAGCACAGTTCTTTGCTTTCCCGGTATCACAGGCAAGATCCGCAATACGAAAAAAATACTATGTGTCACAAAGTTAGTCCTGCAGTCACAAAGTAACCCCATCTTGCGGTATAACGAATATTTAGGAGACAGTAACAGCTTATTGAAATACTGTTATTCAGTTCAACTTTCAATGGCGGAGCGTAAAACAATTTTTGGAATTTTTTCAACTGCATCCGCTTTTAAAAACCTAGAGACTCATGAATTAGATTATGTTATTATAATTTAGTAAACGCCTATATTTTACTCCGCAAGAGATTGAAGTGGATCAATATCGTATCAAAAATAGAAAAGAAATTTCATTCTATTCTTTACAGCATAAATTTAAACTTCCTATTCTCTTATCCTCAGCACAAAATATGAAATATACGATTGTAAAATAAAAGTACATTTTCGATCATAAAAGTCGAATAATTCATCGTAATAATAAAAATGGATGTGTTCTGTTTTTCTTTTCTTTTTTTCGGAAAAAAACGGAAACGCGTATTTCGTTTTTTCTGCACTAAACCAATTTAAAAATCCTAAGCTTAATATAAAAACATTTATTTGAAAAAATTCCCAAAACATATTTCTTTATTTTTTCAGTCCCAAATAAACATCCTCTTCTTAAAATGTTTTATTATTTTCTTAAGAACTTGAAACTCTTTTCACAAAGGTCGTGTTTAGGAATTTAGTTTAAAGCACCCCTTCAGACTCGCTTTTTCTTTCAAAATGGAAACAAATATGAGCTCTGCATGAAATTTCCTTCTAAACGTGTACTTGAAAGAGAATTTAGGGTATATATCTTCAGTCGGAACACATTTTTTTTTTCAAAAATAGACAGTAGTGATCCATTACAAATATTTCTTGTTCAAATGAGATATAAAATCATAAAAACATGAAATTTTGAAAAATTTGAAAAAAAATTGAAAAAAAATTTGAAATTTCGAAAACAAATTGAAAAAATTTGAAATTTTGGAAAAAAAATTGAAAAAATTTGAAACTTTGGAAAAAAAATTAAAAAAATTTGAAATTTTGAAAAAAAATTGAAAAAATTTGAAATTTTGAAAAAAAAATTTGAAAAAAAAAATTTGAAAACTTTCGAAAAAAAATTTGAAATTTTGAAAATTTTGAAAATTTTGAAATCATGAAATCATGTTAATTTTTGGTAACAATTTCATAACATTTTAAAATTCAGGGAATTATAGATAATTTTTTAGTACAATTGAGTGCTCACGTCAGAGACTTTACACTCTATTCAACTCAACATACAGGGTGTCTCAAAAAACCTTGACGCATTTTAAAAATTTATATTAAAAAACACTCATGGTAGGACCTAGAAATTCACATATGTATTACCTTATATATTAGAGTTTTTTTTTAGTATAGTCAATAAATTTCAATATGTGCTCCTTTTGTGGCACGGAGAACATCCACTCGGTAATCTGTTCCAGCCCATGTGCGCTCCAAAATGGATTCCGTAACACACGAAATTGCAGAAATTATGCGTTTATTGAGTTCTTTAAGACTGTCCACTTTTGTTGAATAAACTTTGTCTTTGACAAATCCCCAAAGAAAAGAAATCAATGTCTGGAGATCGAGGTGGCCACTGGATGGTACCATCTCGTCCAATCCACCTATTTGGAAATTTCTCATATAAAACGTCTCGTACAGTCATACCCCAATGAGATGGTGCACCGTCTTGTTGCCAAATGATTTTGGGATTGAAATAAGAAATTTGTGGGACATCAAAATAGCCATTTACAACTTTAGCCGTTTTACAACTTTCGCTTTCACGGAACAACTAGCGCCCTCCGCTGAACTTTTTTGACACAGAAAAAAACTCTGCATATATGCGGTAACACATCTGTGAATTTCCAGTTCCTATCTTTTATAATTTTTTTATAATTTTTTATAATTTTTTATATTTTTTATAATTTTTTAAAAATATGTCAAGGTTTTTTGAGACACCCTGTATTTTAATTTTCTTTATACTAAAATACAGGGTAAAATACACTACTGTGACACCTACCTGTGTTCTGAAGTAAAAGTTTTACAATATTTCCAAAAAAAAAAGGTGAAAAAACACTGATTTCTATTTTTTTTTAAATTATTATAAGTACAGGTACCCGTATAATGATTCAATCTATATATATAAAACAGTTCCGTAACTGACTCATTCATTCACTGACTGACTGACTGACTGACATACAACGCACAGACCAAACCGCTGGACCTAAAGGGCTGAAATTTTGCATGGCGATTCTTCTAATAGTGTAGCGGTGCACTAAAAAAGATTTTTCAAAAAATTATTCTTAGATTTTTTAAATTAAATTTTTAAGCTGTTTTTAAAACTTTTTTTACGTTTGCATTTAAAATAATACATTGAGGGTTATAAAATTTATATCACGAGAAAGATCATAAAAATTCCTACTAAATGAAATTTTTTTTCGAATTTTTACCTCCATTTCCTGATTTTTGGTGAAGTTTTAAAGATTCATTTTTAGAATTTAATTTATTAAATGCCGATCACGTGATTTCTTTTTCTGGTACTTTAAATAAATTTATCGTCACGTGCAAAAATAATAGACAAAAAAATATTTTTTCTTGCTAATGCGGCAGACGATTGGACTTTATTTTGTCTATAAAAATATCCCTTACGATTTTTTTATAAATATGTTTTTTTTTACATCAATTGTATACATTGATCGTCGTATTTCTTATAAATATATATATAATTTTTTTTTTGTAATTAATTGCATACATTGACCGTTGTATTTAATTTCAATGTACTCCGTAGCGAGGCGCGGGTTTTCAGCTAGTTAACACATATAGCTTAGCCTTTAGGCCAAAATATAATTCGTAATATGGAAAAAAATTATTGCAAAAGGGCACTGAAATATACCGTAACTTGGGGCTACTTGGACCCTACTTGGACCCTACTTGGACCCAAACCGAAAGAGTGTTTTAAATTACACCTAGGTCTCTTGACAATAAAATATAGGTATAATTCACAATCTCTCCAAAAGATAGGAACATAGCTAGGTCACGTGGCACTTTACCACGCTCCCGCTCGTCCGACATTTTTTTTAGTTAATGTTATGTTGCTTTGTGATAAAAACACGAATTTTTGTGACCTTATAACTTCCACCTTCACTTCTTTACACACTGCAGCCCCAGATTAGGCAAGGATAAATTTACATTTCAAATACAGTCTTTAAGAATATAACAATAGTTTTAGATGGATAGAGTATCAATTAACCCAGTAAAAATTATAAGTATTAACTAGTGTGCCGATAAACTAAAAATGGGGTTACTTGGACCCAAGCAAAAAAAGTGGGTCCAATCAACCCCTAGTCACATTTTTGATTAGGCATTCTCAAATTTCCCTGTAAAAATAATTAATATCATTACTTCATGTCGGGTTCCTTTCATTAAATGGGTAAACCGGTTCATGTGGATTCATTCGCAGATCTGACACAAAAATGCTCCGAAATTATAAGAGGTCCCCTGGGAGCAGAAAGTATGCGGATTTTACAGCTGAAAAATTGGAGGAATGTTTAAATGTGGTGAGGTCAGGAGAAATGTCTCAGAGAGATGCCTTTACTTTAAACATTAAAATTAGTAGGTCCACTATGAAAAGGAGACTGAAGAATGGTTTATTGAACAAACCTGGACATCCAGTCATATTTACTAGTGAAGAAGAGTTGGCCTGTGCCAGTCATTTAGACAAAATTTGTGATTTTGGATTTCCCGTAGACGAACTGGACTTTCGATTTATTTTCAAGTCTTACCTTGCAATGCATGGAAGATCAGTGAAATGTTTTAAAAACAACCTTCCTGGGATGAAACTGGGTAAAATTAGTTTTGAAGACTCATTCACAGTTTACAATCAGATTTGCAAATAAAAAGGGGTTTGCTTTCTGTTTTATTGTAAAATAAATTTTTCATACATAAGGCTCTATTTTTATTTCAAGATCCTATGTGCTACTTGAGTCCACTAACTATTTGAATTGTGTATTTCATGTTAAAATGTAGGTTGGGTCCAAGTATCCCCAATCAGCGGGTTACTTGAACCGAAAATTAAATAATTTATTAAATATATATATATAATTAAAATTTTGGTTTGAAAAAGACCTAAACTCCTGGGGAATCTTCAAATAAGTTGTTCAAATCAAGATTTCAGCACAAACATGTTTTTAAGGCTATCGGTGGGTAAGAAATGTACAAAAATCTTCCCTTTTGGGGTCCAGGTAACCCCAAACTACAGTATCTGAAACTTTTTAAATGATGAGCTGTCTGATTTCCAAAAGTAACTGGAAAATGAGTTTTGTAGGAAATGCATTTAAAGATGCTACTTCCGGGCTTTTAATATCGCTTCCGGTTTCTTTAAATTAGCCATAAGTTCTGAACCAATAATAGTACGAATTAATCAATATTTTTTTTTAATATAGGGCAAAAAGCAGTTTTAGAATCCTAAAAGACCAGCCTTTGAAACAGAGGAATAAAACAAATTTTGTCTCAAAACAGGCATTTCAACGTAGGCAAATCCCTTAAAAATTGTGTGACAGCTATAAACTTTCGAGTAATCCTATTTTTAAGAATAACCATTCAAAAGAATTAAACTTTTACTGATGGAATTTAAATGGTAAAAAAAAATTTTTCATTTAAGCAAAAAAATAGTTTAAAAACAAATACACACAAAAACGCTATTTTGATGTTAATTCATACAGAAAATGAATACCAAAAAATTGTGTCCTAAGTCTCATTATTAGAAAGTTAAGCATATAAAGATGGAATGAGTCCACACTAATCTAGTGGATGACCTCAGAAATGAAGAGATATTGAGACAGTCGTCTAGCTGGACCAGAATTTGAACCTTGGTCTCCTTTCTTCGACTAGTTACTAAACAATCAAGACCTGAATGCATTTCTTCATATCATTTATCGCAACGTTAAATAGAGGGTGTAAAGTAAATTATATTTTACTAACTACAGTACTGCCTCACTCTGCAAAAGGGTTCAATGGAAAGAGAGAAAACAAATCCTTAATGGAATTTAACTATTTATTGAAGACTCGGAAATTTAGAGACAAAAATTTTTTCTTCGGAGAAGAATCGAAATACAGATCGCATCCCCTATCAAATAATGGGAATTCTGAATTACTATTTGAATTCTTACTCGCCCGTGACCTAGTATTAACTTGTTTACTTGGGTCACTTCACAGGAAAATCTCTCAATTTGTTTGGCAGAGAAAAGAAATCAGCCGTTCCTCTCATATACATCAGGTGTTCTACTTGCTCATTTATGTTGTCCGCACTGCTTTCTACAGGAGTTAGTTAAATTTAATTTGCCCCGGAATACATTTCTTTCCTGCAATTTACTTTCATCAAACTGTTACCATTTTCCTTGAATCCTACCTCAGTTGTTGTTGTTATTAATAATGCCCACGGGCCGGATAAATCCTCATCGGCAAGTGATTTACCAAAATTTATGATTTCAGTAAATAAAAAATATGAAGAGCCACCTCCTGAGCGAATCGTGGCAAAGCCAATGCGATCGGTGATGTTCATTGCTACGCTAGCGAATTGAGCGAACCACTTCGTTCGCTGTTTGTAATGGATCATCCCATATATAATGCGGTACTTTGCATTTGGCTAAAATAAATGACGCAATATTGCGTTTTCTTGACAGACAGGTAGGAGGCGTGATTACTGATGTACAAACTATCGTTTTCTCAGCATCTGAGTAGGATTCCTGCGGTACAAACGTGAGTTTGGCAAAGTTATTAATACCTTATCGTGAAAGAGTGATAAGCGTGAGCTAATCCCGAAGATGGTTAAAGCTTTTTCAATCTGAGAACTATAGAGAAACGCACTTAAAACCTG
>OU015492.1:218017701-218062701 GCA_907164885.2 Dolomedes plantarius | reverse complement strand
ATCTTACATTGAAAATAATATTTATTTAAAGAGACATAAGCAAACAAAGCCATCTTGGAAAAACCTGGCTCAGGCACTTTTTGTACCAAGCCACAGATACATTTTTGTTCCTATTTCGCTCATAAACAGAAGGTTAAGGAGCATCCACGTGGCATTATTTTAAACAAAATTACACAGGAAATAATTATTACATAGCTTTTCCGTATTGATTGCAAATGTCGAACATTAGTAATTGTTTTATCAAAATGCTCCATATAAGAACCATGTTAAAAAGAAAAAAAAATGTACATAAGAATTGGGGAATACGGGGAAATCAGTATTTCTGAATGATAAACTTACAGTAAGAGAATACCCCTTTCGGAGTAAGAATTTTTTTCTAATGCAATCATAAACTTAGGTAACTAAGTTCATTACCCTGAAAAACGGTACAAAAATGCTTCAAAGCTTAGGAGCAGGCAACATCGCCTCTAACTTAACATGTGAGCTAAAGGCAATTCATGAGGTCCTGAGTATTTATATTTCCCAAATAGATATAGACAGATCTAGAAATAGGTAGGTCTTGTAATTTCATTACCCTGAAAAACGGTACAAAAATGCTTCAAAGCTTAGGAGCAGGCAACATCGCCTCTAACTTAACATGTGAGCTAAAGGCAATTCATGAGGTCCTGAGTATTTATATTTCCCAAATAGATATAGACAGATCTAGAAATAGGTAGGTCTTGTAATTTCATTACCCTGAAAAACGGTACAAAAATGCTTCAAAGCTTAGGAGCAGGCAACATCGCCTCTAACTTAACATGTGAGCTAAAGGCAATTCATGAGGTCCTGAGTATTTATATTTCCCAAATAGATATAGACAGATCTAGAAATAGGTAGGTCTTGTAATTTCATTACCCTGAAAAACGGTACAAAAATGCTTCAAAGCTTAGGAGCAGGCAACATCGCCTCTAACTTAACATGTGAGCTAAAGGCAATTCATGAGGTCCTGAGTATTTATATTTCCCAAATAGATATAGACAGATCTAGAAATAGGTAGGTCTTGTAATTTCATTACCCTGAAAAACGGTACAAAAATGCTTCAAAGCTTAGGAGCAGGCAACATCGCCTCTAACTTAACATGTGAGCTAAAGGCAATTCATGAGGTCCTGAGTATTTATATTTCCTAAATAGATATAGACAGATCTAGAAATAGGTAGGTCTCGTAATTTTCTGTGACTCTAGAGCTGCCCTGGAGGCAATAACACATGGTCGCTCAGGTCTCACATAGGACATTCACCGATATTTGGCGACAATGAACAATCTGGGAAAGAGTTGCACTCTACAGTGGATGCCTGCGCGTGTGGATATAGAAGGAAAAGAAGCGGCCTGTGAATTGGCAAAAGTGGCAAGAAGTATAATTTACGATACCTCAAACACTATCACTTTAGATGATGTCAATGCTTTCGCCAGGCGCAGAGAGAAACATACCGGAATGGACCACCAGATCTTCGTGATCAGTGCAGATAGACAGATCACAAGGACTATAGCCAGACTGAGAACTTGACACCTGGGAGGTATGAAAAGAAATGCTGATGGAACCAGGACTTATAAATTTTGTAGAAATTGTCCGAGAGAAGAGCTTACTCCGGAAAATATCTTCAATTGTCCAGCGATACTAGAGAACCTTCCAGGGCATAGGGGAATTCCCTTTTCAGGGACAACTTTACAATGAAAAGTTTCTGGATCTAGCTAAGGCAATGATATCAGCACATGGTTCAATTTGACTTCATATGTACACGACACCAACCAACCAACCAGGTAACTTAGTTGCCAGTATAATGAATATTTCAAAATGAGCTGAAAGCAGTACAGGTTACCAATAGCACTTCTCATATTCTTTGCACATCGACGTGACACCTAAATTAAATTATCGGCAACTGCAGCTGTAAAATATCAAAAGAAATTTTCCATCGGGTAAACTAAGTTAGTGGGGTATTTCTAAGATAAACAATCTGTGTAAGATTTAACATCATTTAAACTTTTTTACTCATTAAAAAGATAAACTTTGTCCAAGTAAAATAAAGCAGTCATTTCAAACAAAGGGAATCGTTAAGTAGCGTTAAACTCAACTGATTGACAATGCAAGTACCATTTTAATGACGGCGACGAGTAAAAACATTTTACAGTCCAAAGTTATATAGTTTATAATAAATTAATGCATAAAGTTGCTAATGAAATGTACTGAATACTATATACTTAACTTTCATAAGATTTGAAAAAAGTAAAAGAATCATACAATGTATTTTTACAATGTAAGAAAAGAGTTTCTAGCATTGTTTTAGACTTATAGCAGTATTAAAAACAAAATCAAACACTTAAAGCTTATCAGCATACCTCTTTTATATAAAAGGTGGATAGAAATAAGATTCCTCACATGGCAAAATACATCTGTCATGAGATACAAGGATTCAGGTTTGTTTTTAGGTATTTTTAGGACTGGTATCCGACCAAGCGCCTTGTCTGGCCTTGCTCTTTAGAGGTCCGAGAACCAATACAGTCTGCACTAGCTCGTCTTCAGAGTAGCTATACAACAAGTAATATATATAAAAAAAAATTTAAAGTCAATTCCTACGTAGGTCAACAAAGGAAAATTTGAGTGTGAACTAATAGTAGGAATTGAAAAAAAGGATTGCCTGCCAGAACCTTGCCTACTGTGCGAGATTAGGAGGGGGGGGGGAAAGAGAGAGAAAAAGTTTGTCAGGTTGGGGATTTGATCTCGCAACCTACAGGACGGGAGAAGCCCGCGACACCGCAGTGCTACCGTTCACACAGAAACAAGAGGGAAATTACTATTCAAGAGCAAGAGACGTTCTAGGTCTAAAACTAAAATGGATTAATTAAGTTTAATTAATGAATTAATATTTGAAAAAACTGTATTAACATCAAGTGTCATCCACTACAAGTTTAAAAAAATGTATTTGAACTTGAGTGGATGAATAAAAAGTACTTTTATTAACGATTGAAAATTTGAACAAGATATATATAGAGAGAGTGTGAACTAATAGTAGGAATTGAAAAAGTATGCGCTTCGAGAACTCTACCAAGGTCTTTCCCCCTTGTTCCTGTTCTGCGAATCCTTCCCAGATTGTGGACTGTTAAGGTATGCCCGCCAGCATGCTTGCAGAAGATCAGAATGCTGATGCCTCCCTTTTGCTCCCACGGCAGACCCTCATGGACCTGGTCTCGCATTATCTAGTCCTGGGGGCTTACCAACAACAACAGGATTCGGGTTTCGAGATCTAGACCTGACAGAAAACTAATAGAGCATAATAATCCACCCGTTGTAGATGAGACTTTATCGACAATGCTGTAAATAAGTAACACGCGAACAGCCAAATGTCACTGTCAGAATACGCTACGGTAGGAGGACGTTGTCGGTTATGCCAATATAAAGTAAAGAGGGGAATTTCCCATGTAGACCTTGCCGGTAACGAGATTGCTGATACCCTGGCAAAAAGAGGTGCTGGCGGGTCTATGGATATGTCGGCGCCTCTGCCATATATTGAACTGTATTCTAAACATAGCTGTCTTGTAAAATCTGCATTCGCCATCCCCCCGTGTACCATCGGTACCAGGGTAATCACCCAGGTGGTTCTATGTCCCTCCGGTGCAGCAGGCAGGAGCAAACTACAATAACCCGCTTTCGGACTAGCCACCTGATAACATTGACTTATACCGACAAAGAAAAAGTGTTCCCAACTTGTACCAAAGGTTCCAAAGGCCAAGCCACTCCGGATCATATCATTGTGTGCTTGAGACTTGAAAAGGAAAATCTTCTGGAGCGGCCATTGTTGCTCATTGACTTCTTGAGAGTGTGCGGTATCAGGGGCCCAATTAAGCTCTGCTGGGTGACAGGGATAAGCAACAACAACAACACAAAGAGGGGAATGTTACGACTATAAGACTTTTTAACACCTCCGGAGTTGATTACCAAGAAAAGTGTCCATTCCGAAAGAAAAAAGATTCAGGCTCAGTTCATAGGTCTTGTCTGGTCCCGAGAGAAAAATATTACACCTGGAAATTTGGGCTGCTCAGTTGTCCTAGCTATGCATTATAGTGTTTACTTTCACGCTAAGAGGGGCTTGTGGCGGCCCAGTGGTACAGCGCGCTGGTTTTCGGTGCTGAGGGTGCTCGGATCGAATCCTGGCGTCGCGTCACGAAAAAATGCCTCCGTTCTTGTCGTCCCTTCAGAGGGGGTAATGCTGTCCGCCTATATGGTGCCCCCACAATAAAATGGGCAGTAAAATTGCGGTGCAGTATAGGCGAATGTTTGACGACAAGTGCCTCTACATTGGGGGAAAAATTTTTTCACGCTAAGATTTAATAGATAAATTTGGTCTTGAAAATGCATGTTTCTTGAGAAAATTACTCTAAATATTTTATAAAATTGCTTTAAAAATACAGGTTTATCCTTGTGTCATTCCTTTGAAGTAACATTAGAAAGAAAAATCAACTTCCGTATACATCCTGTATCACTGCTTTAGAGTAAATGTGTCCCATTTGGTAATATTGCAGGCAAAGTGAGAAAAACTTCGCCAACGTCTTCAGGGGGCTCTCACAACCTTTGAAACTTCAAAAAATCGATTTTTGGTTTTTGCTATATTCTGATTTTTGGGACATTTCTGAACAATATGAAAAAACCGCATAAACAATTTGCATTATTTCTCGAGTTATGAGAGTTTATATAAAGCTCACTCTGTTTCCATAGTCATGTTATTCCAACTTCAGTTTTCTCAAATATGTGAATTTTTGGATTGCGCGCACTGTTACTCCCAAACTATGTGTGCTAGACACATAAAATTTTTATCAGATTTGTATTATAAGCTTTTTTACACACTAAAACCAGAAAAGTAAAAAAAAAAATTGTAAAAAAATTTTTTACACTTGAAAATGTTTTAAAAAATTGCTAAATTTCAAATTTTTTTAAATTTTATGTAAATTTTTCAATGTAAACTATATTTTTTGTATATTTTTTGGTTTTACATTAAACTTGAGTGTATTATTAATTTAATTTGACCAAAAAATAGTTTCTGTATGCATATTTCTTAATTTTATGATGCGCGAAACTTCCAATGATTTTTTTCCCTTTTTAGTAATGTGTACATTTAAAAATAAAATCTAAAAATTATTTATGGCTTTAGAAGTTCTATTTTTGTATAAAATAGAACTGAAGACTTGTAATTTTGATATAAAACAAAAAAATTATATATATATATATATTAATATTATTGGAGTTTCAGTAGCTCGATTTTTATCATGTTTAGGGCCATTTCCCAGTAGTCAAAGGTTGTGAGCCCCCTTCATAATCCATGTGATTCCTTTCATCCAGCTGTTCCGTTCATGCCATGGAGGCAAGAACATTTAATAAAGCTACGACGAGAAAATATAATGCCTCAATAAAAGTTTGTACAGCAGCGTGCTAACTTAAAAAATTTCGAAGAAAGCTCCAAAATGAACAATAACTTCCTAAAGTGCGCGATGTTCACATATTGAAACATAATTCGAGAAATAACGAGGAGAAATTGAAACAAGGTCGGTGCAAAACTGGGCTACACTTTTTTGGGAACTTAGAAACTCAATGCGGGTGGATAGGGTGTGGACCACACACCAGAGTCATTGACCTAAAAGTCGAAACACTTTTAAAATCTGTGCGTACGGTAATGGACACGCATCCTTCGAAACGTCAGTTTAGGATAATTTAAAAGTGTTTCGCTTCGATACTGTTCTAAGAATTTGGTGGAAACGGCTTTATTTTTTACTACCTTTATAATCTTGAAAGCAAATCAGCTGTCTTTTCATGGAAAATGTCAAATTTTAGGACGTTGATTGTCTCATGCTTCCACTTAGTACTTCTGTGTGCTCTTTTATTCTGTCAAGTCTATTAATTTTGGACTAATATATATATGACGAGCCTGTTAAACTGAGCTCCAAGCGTGCTCTTTATATCGTAAATCCCTCTTAATTACTCCCTAAAACTTATTAATAATAATGCAGTCAGAACATAGGCCATGGTAAATGATTACAATTTAACTATATACAAAAAGTTTATTCCAACTATTAATTAACATCCCTCCATTCAATCCGCACATAATTTAGTTTTCCAAGTAATCCTCTCATCCCTCGCGATGCGTGACCGATTAATCTCAATGGTAATCCCGCTCTACCGCAACTCTATTGTTCCTCAAGGCGTCTAACCTTATCGCGCATGTTCATTACGACGTCTTCCGAATGTTCCAGAAGAATCTTTGCTTACTTTGCAATTAATTTTCGCGTGACACCCAATCTAAACTCCAAAAACAACTCCCCAGGCAATGATGACTGCGATTCTCCTCTCTTGATTCCCCCCACAAGGCCATCCAATTCTATTAATAAGTCCTATAGCTTATGCATTTGTAGACGCGTGTAATCTGATCCCCTTTAAATTGTTTAATTATTATTCTTTTTCTAATTAATTCTTAACATATATATATGTATGTGTGTGTATAATCCACATCCAAAGGTGTTTGGAAGAGGTTATAACAACCATCAGCGACGGATTTGAAACCGGGTCTCCAGACTTCATATCGATATTCTACATACAGAAATATTCCAGCGATATTCCTTATACTGAACTAGTCCAACGCTATTCTATATACTGAACTATTCCAGCAATGAGATATTTTCCCTTTTTTTTAAATCCCACACCTTTCAAGCTACGAATCACTATTAACCTAGTATAATAGGTTAATAGTGATAAGCCGAGGTTAATAGTGAGAAATCGACAATAGTGGTAATCTATATATATAAAACGCGAAGGTATGCGGCACCAAACTCGACGATATTTCTGCACTGCGAATGGCAACGGCTGCAACTACCAGATGTAAACATTAGCGGCCGTCCGCAATTTGCAACCGCGTGTCAGCATGGATTTACGCACTGAAATCAGGAATGCTTGAAAGCAATCTGCACGATCAAGTGAAAATTGGGAACAGTCTCAAGAAAAGAAGCGAAGAAGAAATCATTCATTAAGAGAGAGAAAGGCATGAAAGAGAGAAAGCATAAATGATCGAGAGGTTAGGCTTAACTGTCGCAGGATAGCAACCGACAGCCAGTAATAGTTAATTTTCTACGCTTTTTTCAGTACTTACTGAATTTTTACTCCATTTTTTAAGTGAGGAAATTTTCCCAACAATTTATTATTTGACATCATTAAGTGTAGATATCTGGATTGTGAACAATAGTGCATACAGAGAGTGATGTAACCCACACTATATTTTAGTACTTTCTGAATTTTAACTCCATTTTTTTAAATGAAAAAATTTTCCCCAACAATTTCTTATTTGATGTAATGATAAAGTGTACATATCTTAATTTTGAAAAACAGTGCATACAGAGAGGGATGTAATTTTTAAAATCATTGGTGTTGGGTTTCTCAGTCTTATCTTTAACTCCGTTCTGAACTAATAGAAATTCTTATTTTTTAATCACGATGTTTTATAATCAGCCTTTTAGAGAATACCCCTTGACAACGTATATTTATGATGCCAGGTAATAGTAACATTCCTTACATATGTAACTTTCAGTTGAGTTGTTTTGCAAAAGAAAATATAAAACTAAAAGCGACCCTGCTGGTCACGCAGCGGTTATTATATCATATTAGTGGTAAATATAATAGATAGTGATATATAGTGGTATCTACATAGTGGTTAAAAAACTCTAATTTATAATATACATTTTTTTAACAACTGTATTTATACCGGGTTGGCAAAAAGTCCTTATAAACTTCAAAAATTCATAAAAACAGGAAAAATAACCAAAATAATAAAAGGTTTGCAGGGTTAGCATCGCTAGGTCACGGGATTTTTTTTTTTTTTTGAGACAGGAAAAAAACTCAAAAAACAGCCGACAGGTGGCGCTGACTTACACAAGTCAAAGATAAGATACGCAAATAACGAAAAGAATGCTTTTAAATCGTTTATTACACCAGTAGGTGTTCCACATGACCTCCACCACAGGGGACAAGGCATTGCAGGCTAGTCACAAATCCAGCAACGGCAGAGTACAGCAGGTCCGGATATATGCATGACACCTCTCGGCGGATCGCGGAACAATGGTGAACTGGTTGTGGATTAGGAGCGCACGTTCTTCTAACCGTCTCATTTGCATATTTCCACAGTATTCGGTCGTACCAGCGCCACCTTTCGGCTGTTTTTTTAGTTATTTTTTTTCATGTCTTAAAAAAAATTCCCGTTTCCTAGCGATGCTAACCCTGCAAACATTTTTTTTTATTTAGTTATTTTTCCGGTTTTTATGAATTTTTAAAGTTTATACGGATTTTTTGCCCACCCGATATATATATATATATATATATATATATATATATATATATATATATATATATATATATATATATATATATATATATATATATATATATATATACAGGGTGATTTTTATTAAACTGACACTAATCAGAGCCACCTGTAGCCCGATCTATCAGCCGGAATTCCAGCAATATTGATAAAAGGAATAAGGACGATATGGGAAAGAATTTCCCTGAAAAAAAATACTTCCAAAAGTCACCGATAGGGGTAGATAGGGCGCTGTTGATGTCGACTCACCCCAGAATTTGCACAAAATGCAAGTAAAATACCAAAATGAAAATTCACGACTACGTAGTCGACAGTAGCGCCAGGATTTCTGGTTATAAAGATTAGGGGTGAATACCGAAAAAGTTGTAACAACCAGACAAATGAATAACAACACAATTTCATTGCAACACCGCTTTATGCAACAAATTCATTTCTCCCGCTTTCAATGTGACCTCCATACTTCCATGACTCCCAACCCTGCAAACCTTTTTCAATTTTGGTTATTTTTCCTGTATTTGTGAATTTTCAATGTTTATACGGACTTTTTGCCCGCCTGGTATTGTAATGTTTATGCAGATGTCATAACCCAGTATTTATATAACCAGCAGGATGTGCAAACGCTCCGACACAAAATAATGAAAACTTTCAGAGAAGATTCTTCCCAGACCTACTTCTGTGTTGACAACACTACCAAAAAAAGAAAACCATTCATTCATTCCCCAAACCCTCAACTATCGAGATAACAGTACCGAATCGAGATTGCTCAAGCGTGTAGCTCTTTCACCGAGCACCCTTATCTATTATTCCTTTTACCACTTGCTAATCAAACATCACACGCCGCAGATACCGAAGAAAACAGAAAGAGAGCACTCTCTCTACCAGGGAATCGAATACTTCTCTTTTGTTTTTTTTTTTACCCACACAAAACGTCTCTCCCCTACTTATTTCGATTGCGAGAAGGAAAGAATCGAAATGAAGGGTAATCACTTTAGTTTCCTGATTCTGCTTTAAAAGTACGTCCACGCCGGGTTTTAAAGCAATTTGCCTATATTGGGCTGAAGATCGGATGTATATTTAAAACATATGTATGCATTCGTGTATGTTTATATGAAACTAGCTGAAAACCCGTACTTCGCTACGGAGTACATTCAAATTAAATACAACGGCCAATGTATACAATTAATGCCAAATATATATATATATATATATTTATTTATAAGAAAATCGTAAAGGATAATTTTATAGACAAAATAATGTAGAAGAAAATATTCAAATTAAATCTAATATAAAGAATACTAAAGAATATAGTACAGTTAATATAGTATAGTTTGTAGAACATTACTTTTACTGTATTTTAATATTTTTTTGGATAATGTCCAATCGTCTGCCGCATTAGCAAGGAAAAAAAATATTTTTTGTGTATTTAGTTGTTATGCACGTGACGATAAATTTATTTAAAGTACCAGAAAAAGAAATCACGTGATCAGCATTTAATAAATTAAATTCTAAAATTTATTTTTTAAAATTCACCAAAAAGCAGGAAATGGAGGTAAAGATTCGAAAAAAATTTCATTTTAAAGGAATTTTTATGATCTTTCTCGTGATATAAATTTTATAACTCTCAAAGTATTATTTTAAATGCAAACGTAAAAAAAGTTAAAAAAACAGCTTAAAATTTTAATTTTAAAAAATCTAAGAAAAATTTTTCAAAAATCTTTTTTAGTGCACCCCTACACTATAAGAAGAATCGCCGTACAAAATTTCAGCTCTTTAGGTCCAGCGGTTGTATGTCAGTGAGTCAGTTACGGAACTGTTTTATATATATAGAATATACTGTTTTCGAAATGAAGCGTGCTCCCGGGTATACGGGTTGAAATGGCTGTTTTGGTGCAAAATTTCGAAATTTTTTTTATTGGTCTATTTCAAAAGCCAATCTTTCAGGATTCCGAAATTTCAAAGGATTCCAGAATACCAGGATTCCTATATTTCAAAGGTCGATCTTTGAGGATTCCAAAATTTTCGAGAAAACTAATTTTCCCGTTACTTTTTCAAACGAGAAAGCTCGAAATTTTTTATTGCTCCATTTCAAAGGCCAATCTTTCAGGATTCCAAAATTGCAAAGGATTCCATAATTCCAGGATTCCTATATTTCAAAGGCCAATCTTTCAGGAATCCAAAATTTTCGAGAAAACAAATTTTCCCGTTACTTTTTCAAACGAGAAAGCTCGAAATTTTTTATTGCTCCATTTCAAAGGCCAATCTTTCAGGATTCCAAAATTTTTGAGAAAACTAACTTTCCAGTTACTTTTTCAAACGAGAAAGCTCGAAATTTTTTATTGCTTTATTTCAAAGGCCAATCTTTCATGATTCCAAAATTTCAAAGGATTCCAGAATTCCAGGATTCCTATATTTCAAAGGTCAATCTTTCAGGATTCCGAAATTTTCGACTTTTTCCAACGAGAAAGCTCGAAATTTTTTATTGCTCCATTTCAAAGGCCAATTTTCAGGATTCCAAAATTTCAAAGGATTCCAGAATTCCAGGATTCCTATATTTCAAAGGTCAATCTTTCAGGATTCCAAAATTTTTGAGAAAACTAACTTTCCAGTTACTTTTTCAAACGAGAAAGCTCGAAATTTTTTTATTGCTTTATTTCAAAGGCCAATTTTTCATGATTCCAAAATTTCAAAGGATTCCAGAATTCCAGGATTCCTATATTTCAAAGGTCAATCTTTCAGGATTCCGAAATTTTCGACTTTTTCCAACGAGAAAGCTCGAAATTTTTTATTGCTCCATTTCAAAGGCCAATCTTTCAGGATTCCAAAATTGCAAAGGATTCCATAATTCCAGGATTCCTATATTTCAAAGGCCAATCTTTCAGGAATCCAAAATTTTAGAGAAAACAAATTTTCCCGTTACTTTTTCAAACGAGAAAGCTCGAAATTTTTTATTGCTCCATTTCAAAGGCCAATCTTTCAGGATTCCAAAATTGCAAAGGATTCCATAATTCCAGGATTCCTATATTTCAAAGGCCAATCTTTCAGGATTCCAAAATTTTCGAGAAAACTAATTTTCCCGTTACTTTTTCAAACGAGAAAGCTCGAAATTTTTATTGCTCCATTTCAAAGGCCAACCTTTCAGGATTCCAAAATTTTTGAGAAAACTAACTTTCCAGTTACTTTTTCAAACGAGAAAGCTCGAAATTTTTTATTGCTTTATTTCAAAGGCCAATCTTTCATGATTCCAAAATTTCAAAGGATTCCAGAATTCCAGGATTCCTATATTTCAAAGGTCAATCTTTCAGGATTCCGAAATTTTCGACTTTTTCCAACGAGAAAGCTCGAAATTTTTTATTGCTCCATTTCAAAGGCCAATCTTTCAGGATTCCAAAATTGCAAAGGATTCCATAATTCCAGGATTCCTATATTTCAAAGGCCAATCTTTCAGGAATCCAAAATTTTCGAGAAAACAAATTTTCCAATTACTTTTTCAAACGAGAAAGCTCGAAATTTTTTATTGCTCCATTTCAAAGGCCAATCTTTCAGGATTCCAAAATTTTTGAGAAAACTAACTTTCCAGTTACTTTTTCAAACGAGAAAGCTCGAAATTTTTTATTGCTTTATTTCAAAGGCCAATCTTTCATGATTCCAAAATTTCAAAGGATTCCAGAATTCCAGGATTCCTATATTTCAAAGGTCAATCTTTCAGGATTCCGAAATTTTCGACTTTTTCCAACGAGAAAGCTCGAAATTTTTTATTGCTCCATTTCAAAGGCCAATTTTTCAGGATTCCAAAATTTCAAAGGATTCCAGAATTCCAGGATTCCTATATTTCAAAGGTCAATCTTTCAGGATTCCAAAATTTTTGAGAAAACTAACTTTCCAGTTACTTTTTCAAACAAGAAAGCTCGAAATTTTTTATTGCTTTATTTCAAAGGCCAATCTTTCATGATTCCAAAATTTCAAAGGATTCCAGAATTCCAGGATTCCTATATTTCAAAGGTCAATCTTTCAGGATTCCGAAATTTTTGACTTTTTCCAACGAGAAAGCTCGAAATTTTTTATTGCTCCATTTCAAAGGCCAATCTTTCAGGATTCCAAAATTGCAAAGGATTCCATAATTCCAGGATTCCTATATTTCAAAGGCCAATCTTTCAGGATTCCAAAATTTTCGAGAAAACTAATTTTCCCGTTACTTTTTCAAACGAGAAAGCTCGAAATTTTTATTGTTCCATTTCAAAGGCCAACCTTTCAGGATTCCAAAATTTTTGAGAAAACTAACTTTCCAGTTACTTTTTCAAACGAGAAAGCTCGAAATTTTTTATTGCTTTATTTCAAAGGCCAATCTTTCATGATTCCAAAATTTCAAAGGATTCCAGAATTCCAGGATTCCTATATTTCAAAGGTCAATCTTTCAGGATTCCGAAATTTTCGAATTTTTCCAACGAGAAAGCTCGAAATTTTTTATTGCTCCATTTCAAAGGCCAATCTTTCAGGATTCCAAAATTGCAAAGGATTCCATAATTCCAGGATTCCTATATTTCAAAGGCCAATCTTTCAGGAATCCAAAATTTTCGAGAAAACAAATTTTCCAATTACTTTTTCAAACGAGAAAGCTCGAAATTTTTTATTGCTCCATTTCAAAGGCCAATCTTTCAGGATTCCAAAATTTTTGAGAAAACTAACTTTCCAGTTACTTTTTCAAACGAGAAAGCTCGAAATTTTTTATTGCTTTATTTCAAAGGCCAATCTTTCATGATTCCAAAATTTCAAAGGATTCCAGAATTCCAGGATTCCTATATTTCAAAGGTCAATCTTTCAGGATTCCGAAATTTTCGACTTTTTCCAACGAGAAAGCTCGAAATTTTTTATTGCTCCATTTCAAAGGCCAATCTTTCAGGATTCCAAAATTTCAAAGGATTCCAGAATTCCAGGATTCCTATATTTCAAAGGTCAATCTTTCAGGATTCCAAAATTTTTGAGAAAACTAACTTTCCAGTTACTTTTTCAAACGAGAAAGCTCGAAATTTTTTATTGCTTTATTTCAAAGGCCAATCTTTCATGATTCCAAAATTTCAAAGGATTCCAGAATTCCAGGATTCCTATATTTCAAAGGTCAATCTTTCAGGATTCCGAAATTTTCGACTTTTTCCAACGAGAAAGCTCGAAATTTTTTATTGCTCCATTTCAAAGGCCAATTTTTCAGGATTCCAAAATTGCAAAGGATTCCATAATTCCAGGATTCCTATATTTCAAAGGCCAATCTTTCAGGATTCCAAAATTTTCGAGAAAACTAATTTCCCGTTACTTTTTCAAACGAGAAAGCTCGAAATTTTTATTGCTCCATTTCAAAGGCCAACCTTTCAGGATTCCAAAATTTTTGAGAAAACTAACTTTCCAGTTACTTTTTCAAACGAGAAAGCTCGAAATTTTTTATTGCTTTATTTCAAAGGCCAATCTTTCATGATTCCAAAATTTCAAAGGATTCCAGAATTCCAGGATTCCTATATTTCAAAGGTCAATCTTTCAGGATTCCGAAATTTTCGACTTTTTCCAACGAGAAAGCTCGAAATTTTTTATTGCTCCACTTCAAAGGCCAATCTTTCAGGATTCCAAAATTGCAAAGGATTCCATAATTCCAGGATTCCTATATTTCAAAGGCCAATCTTTCAGGAATCCAAAATTTTCGAGAAAACAAATTTTCCAATTACTTTTTCAAACGAGAAAGCTCGAAATTTTTTATTGCTCCATTTCAAAGGCCAATCTTTCAGGATTCCAAAATTTTTGAGAAAACTAACTTTCCAGTTACTTTTTCAAACGAGAAAGCTCGAAATTTTTTATTGCTTTATTTCAAAGGCCAATCTTTCATGATTCCAAAATTTCAAAGGATTCCAGAATTCCAGGATTCCTATATTTCAAAGGTCAATCTTTCAGGATTCCGAAATTTTCGACTTTTTCCAACGAGAAAGCTCGAAATTTTTTATTGCTCCATTTCAAAGGCCAATTTTTCAGGATTCCAAAATTTCAAAGAATTCCAGAATTCCAGGATTCCTATATTTCAAAGGTCAATCTTTCAGGATTCCAAAATTTTTGAGAAAACTAACTTTCCAGTTACTTTTTCAAACGAGAAAGCTCGAAAATTTTTATTGCTTTATTTCAAAGGCCAATCTTTCATGATTCCAAAATTTCAAAGGATTCCAGAATTCCAGGATTCCTATATTTCAAAGGTCAATCTTTCAGGATTCCGAAATTTTCGACTTTTTCCAACGAGAAAGCTCGAAATTTTTTATTGCTCCATTTCAAAGGTCAATCTTTCAGGATTCCAAAATTGCAAAGGATTCCATAATTCCAGGATTCCTATATTTCAAAGGCCAATCTTTCAGGAATCCAAAATTTTCGAGAAAACAAATTTTCCAATTACTTTTTCAAACGAGAAAGCTCGAAATTTTTTATTGCTCCATTTCAAAGGCCAATCTTTCAGGATTCCAAAATTGCAAAGGATTCCATAATTCCAGGATTCCTATATTTCAACGGCCAATCTTTCAGGAATCCAAAATTTTCCTGAAAACAAATTTTCCCGTTACTTTTTCAAACGAGAAAGCTCGAAATTTTTTATTGCTTTATTTCAAAGGCAAATCTTTCATGATTCCAAAATTTCAAAGGATTCCAGAATTCCAGGATTCCTATATTTCAAAGGTCAATCTTTCAGGATTCCGAAATTTTCGACTTTTTCCAACGAGAAAGCTCGAAATTTTTTATTGCTCCATTTCAAAGGCCAATTTTTCAGGATTCCAAAATTTCAAAGGATTCCAGAATTCCAGGATTCCTATATTTCAAAGGTCAATCTTTCAGGATTCCAAAATTTTTGAGAAAACTAACTTTCCAGTTACTTTTTCAAACAAGAAAGCTCGAAATTTTTTATTGCTTTATTTCAAAGGCCAATCTTTCATGATTCCAAAATTTCAAAGGATTCCAGAATTCCAGGATTCCTATATTTCAAAGGTCAATCTTTCAGGATTCCGAAATTTTCGACTTTTTCCAACGAGAAAGCTCGAAATTTTTTATTGCTCCATTTCAAAGGCCAATCTTTCAGGATTCCAAAATTGCAAAGGATTCCATAATTCCAGGATTCCTATATTTCAAAGGCCAATCTTTCAGGATTCCAAAATTTTCGAGAAAACTAATTTTCGCGTTACTTTTTCAAACGAGAAAGCTCGAAATTTTTATTGCTCCATTTCAAAGGCCAACCTTTCAGGATTCCAAAATTTTTGAGAAAACTAACTTTCCAGTTACTTTTTCAAACGAGAAAGCTCGAAAATTTTTATTGCTTTATTTCAAAGGCCAATCTTTCATGATTCCAAAATTTCAAAGGATTCCAGAATTCCAGGATTACTATATTTCAAAGGTCAATCTTTCAGGATACCGAAATTTTCGACTTTTTCCAACGAGAAAGCTCGAAATTTTTTATTGCTCCATTTCAAAGGTCAATCTTTCAGGATTCCAAAATTGCAAAGGATTCCATAATTCCAGGATTCCTATATTTCAAAGGCCAATCTTTCAGGAATCCAAAATTTTCGAGAAAACAAATTTTCCAATTACTTTTTCAAACGAGAAAGCTCGAAATTTTTTATTGCTCCATTTCAAAGGCCAATCTTTCAGGATTCCAAAATTGCAAAGGATTCCATAATTCCAGGATTCCTATATTTCAACGGCCAATCTTTCAGGAATCCAAAATTTTCGAGAAAACAAATTTTCCCGTTACTTTTTCAAACGAGAAAGCTCGAAATTTTTTATTGCTTTATTTCAAAGGCCAATCTTTCATGATTCCAAAATTTCAAAGGATTCCAGAATTCCAGGATTCCTATATTTCAAAGGTCAATCTTTCAGGATTCCGTAATTTTCGACTTTTTCCAACGAGAAAGCTCGAAATTTTTTATTGCTCCATTTCAAAGGCCAATTTTTCAGGATTCCAAAATTTCAAAGGATTCCAGAATTCCAGGATTCCTATATTTCAAAGGTCAATCTTTCAGGATTCCAAAATTTTTGAGAAAACTAACTTTCCAGTTACTTTTTCAAACAAGAAAGCTCGAAATTTTTTATTGCTTTATTTCAAAGGCCAATCTTTCATGATTCCAAAATTTCAAAGGATTCCAGAATTCCAGGATTCCTATATTTCAAAGGTCAATCTTTCAGGATTCCGAAATTTTCGACTTTTTCCAACGAGAAAGCTCGAAATTTTTTATTGCTCCATTTCAAAGGCCAATCTTTCAGGATTCCGAAATTTCAAAGGATTCCAGATTTCCAGGATTCCTATATTTCAAAGGCCAGTCTTTCAGGATTCCAAAATTTTCGAGAAAACTAATTTTCCCGTTACTTTTTCAAACGTGAAGGCTCGAAATTTTTTATTGCTCTATTTCAAAGGCCAATCTTCAGGATTCCAAAATTTTTGAGAAAACTAACTTTCCAGTTACTTTTTCAAACGAGAAAGCTCGAAAATTTTTATTGCTTTATTTCAAAGGCCAATCTTTCATGATTCCAAAATTTCAAAGGATTCCAGAATTCCAGGATTACTATATTTCAAAGGTCAATCTTTCAGGTTACCGAAATTTTCGACTTTTTCCAACGAGAAAGCTCGAAATTTTTTATTGCTCCATTTCAAAGGTCAATCTTTCAGGATTCCAAAATTGCAAAGGATTCCATAATTCCAGGATTCCTATATTTCAAAGGCCAATCTTTCAGGAATCCAAAATTTTCGAGAAAACAAATTTTCCAATTACTTTTTCAAACGAGAAAGCTCGAAATTTTTTATTGCTCCATTTCAAAGGCCAATCTTTCAGGATTCCAAAATTGCAAAGGATTCCATAATTCCAGGATTCCTATATTTCAAAGACCAATCTTTCAGGAATCCAAAATTTTCGAGAAAACAAATTTTCCCGTTACTTTTTCCAACGAGAAAGCTCGAAATTTTTTATTGCTCCATTTCAAAGGCCAATCTTTCAGGATTCCAAAATTGCAAAGGATTCCATAATTCCAGGATTCCTATATTTCAAAGGCCAATCTTTCAGGATTCCAAAATTTTCGAGAAAACTAATTTTCCCGTTACTTTTTCAAACGAGAAAGCTCGAATTTTTTATTGCTCCATTTCAAAGGCCAACCTTTCAGGATTCCAAAATTTTTGAGAAAACTAACTTTCCAGTTACTTTTTCAAACGAGAAAGCTCGAAATTTTTTATTGCTTTATTTCAAAGGCCAATCTTTCATGATTCCAAAATTTCAAAGGATTCCAGAATTCCAGGATTCCTATATTTCAAAGGTCAATCTTTCAGGATTCCGAAATTTTCGACTTTTTCCAACGAGAAAGCTCGAAATTTTTTATTGCTCCATTTCAAAGGCCAATCTTTCAGGATTCCAAAATTGCAAAGGATTCCATAATTCCAGGATTCCTATATTTCAAAGGCCAATCTTTCAGGAATCCGAAATTTTCGAGAAAACAAATTTTCCAATTACTTTTTCAAACGAGAAAGCTCGAAATTTTTTATTGCTCCATTTCAAAGGCCAATCTTTCAGGATTCCAAAATTTTTGAGAAAACTAACTTTCCAGTTACTTTTTCAAACGAGAAAGCTCGAAATTTTTTATTGCTTTATTTGAAAGGCCAATCTTTCATGATTCCAAAATTTCAAAGGATTCCAGAATTCCAGGATTCCTATATTTCAAAGGTCAATCTTTCAGGATTCCGAAATTTTCGACTTTTTCCAACGAGAAAGCTCGAAATTTTTTATTGCTCCATTTCAAAGGCCAATCTTTCAGGATTCCAAAATTGCAAAGGATTCCATAATTCCAGGATTCCTATATTTCAAAGGCCAATCTTTCAGGATTCCAAAATTTTCGAGAAAACTAATTTTCCCGTTACTTTTTCAAACGAGAAAGCTCGAAATTTTTATTGCTCCATTTCAAAGGCCAACCTTTCAGGATTCCAAAATTTTTGAGAAAACTAACTTTCCAGTTACTTTTTCAAACGAGAAAGCTCGAAATTTTTTATTGCTTTATTTCAAAGGCCGATCTTTCATGATTCCAAAATTTCAAAGGATTCCAGAATTCCAGGATTCCTATATTTCAAAGGTCAATCTTTCGGGATTCCGAAATTTTCGACTTTTTCCAACGAGAAAGCTCGAAATTTTTTATTGCTCCACTTTCAAAGGCCAATCTTTCAGGATTCCAAAATTGCAAAGGATTCCATAATTCCAGGATTCCTATATTTCAAAGGCCAATCTTTCAGGAATCCAAAATTTTCGAGAAAACAAATTTTCCAATTACTTTTTCAAACGAGAAAGCTCGAAATTTTTTATTGCTCCATTTCAAAGGCCAATCTTTCAGGATTCCAAAATTTTTGAGAAAACTAACTTTCCAGTTACTTTTTCAAACGAGAAAGCTCGAAATTTTTTATTGCTTTATTTCAAAGGCCAATCTTTCATGATTCCAAAATTTCAAAGGATTCCAGAATTCCAGGATTCCTATATTTCAAAGGTCAATCTTTCAGGATTCCGAAATTTTCGACTTTTTCCAACGAGAAAGCTCGAAATTTTTTATTGCTCCATTTCAAAGGCCAATTTTTCAGGATTCCAAAATTTCAAAGGATTCCAGAATTCCAGGATTCATATATTTCAAAGGTCAATCTTTCAGGATTCCAAAATTTTTGAGAAAACTAACTTTCCAGTTACTTTTTCAAACGAGAAAGCTCGAAATTTTTTATTGCTTTATTTCAAAGGCCAATCTTTCATGATTCCAAAATTTCAAAGGATTCCAGAATTCCAGGATTCCTATATTTCAAAGGTCAATCTTTCAGGATTCCGAAATTTTCGACTTTTTCCAACGAGAAAGCTCGAAATTTTTTATTGCTCCATTTCAAAGGCCAATCTTTCAGGATTCCAAAATTGCAAAGGATTCCATAATTCCAGGATTCCTATATTTCAAAGGACCAATCTTTCAGGAATCCAAAATTTTCGAGAAAACAAATTTTCCAATTACTTTTTCAAACGAGAAAGCTCGAAATTTTTTATTGCTCCATTTCAAAGGCCAATCTTTCAGGATTCCATAATTCCAGGATTCCTATATTTCAAAGGCCAATCTTTCAGGAATCCAAAATTTTCGAGAAAACAAATTTTCCCGTTACTTTTTCAAACGAGAAAGCTCGAAATTTTTTATTGCTCCATTTCAAAGGCCAATCTTTCAGGATTCCAAAATTGCAAAGGATTCCATAATTCCAGGATTCCTATATTTCAAAGGCCAATCTTTCAGGATTCCAAAATTTTCGAGAAAACTAATTTTCCCGTTACTTTTTCAAACGAGAAAGCTCGAAATTTTTATTGCTCCATTTCAAAGGCCAACCTTTCAGGATTCCAAAATTTTTGAGAAAACTAACTTTCCAGTTACTTTTTCAAACGAGAAAGCTCGAAATTTTTTATTGCTTTATTTCAAAGGCCGATCTTTCATGATTCCAAAATTTCAAAGGATTCCAGAATTCCAGGATTCCTATATTTCAAAGGTCAATCTTTCAGGATTCCGAAATTTTCGACTTTTTCCAACGAGAAAGCTCGAAATTTTTTATTGCTCCATTTCAAAGGCCAATCTTTCAGGATTCCAAAATTGCAAAGGATTCCATAATTCCAGGATTCCTATATTTCAAAGACCAATCTTTCAGGAATCCAAAATTTTCGAGAAAACAAATTTTCCAATTAATTTTTCAAACGAGAAAGCTCGAAATTTTTATTGCTCCATTTCAAAGGCCAATCTTTCAGGATTCCAAAATTTTTGAGAAAACTAACTTTCCAGTTACTTTTTCAAACGAGAAAGCTCGAAATTTTTTATTGCTTTATTTCAAAGGCCAATCTTTCATGATTCCAAAATTTCAAAGGATTCCAGAATTCCAGGATTCCTATATTTCAAAGGTCAATCTTTCAGGATTCCGAAATTTTCGACTTTTTCCAACGAGAAAGCTCGAAATTTTTTATTGCTCCATTTCAAAGGCCAATTTTTCAGGATTCCAAAATTTCAAAGGATTCCAGAATTCCAGGATTCCTATATTTCAAAGGTCAATCTTTCAGGATTCCAAAATTTTTGAGAAAACTAACTTTCCAGTTACTTTTTCAAACAAGAAAGCTCGAAATTTTTTATTGCTTTATTTCAAAGGCCAATCTTTCATGATTCCAAAATTTCAAAGGATTCCAGAATTCCAGGATTCCTATATTTCAAAGGTCAATCTTTCAGGATTCCGAAATTTTCGACTTTTTCCAACCAGAAAGCTCGAAATTTTTTATTGCTCCATTTCAAAGGCCAATCTTTCAGGATTCCAAAATTGCAAAGGATTCCATAATTCCAGGATTCGTATATTTCAAAGGCCAATCTTTCAGGATTCCAAAATTTTCGAGAAAACTAATTTTCCCGTTATTTTTTCAAACGAGAAAGCTCGAAATTTTTATTGCTCCATTTCAAAGGCCAACCTTTCAGGATTCCAAAATTTTTGAGAAAACTAACTTTCCAGTTACTTTTTCAAACGAGAAAGCTCGAAATTTTTTATTGCTTTATTTCAAAGGCCAATCTTTCATGATTCCAAAATTTCAAAGGATTCCAGAATTCCAGGATTCCTATATTTCAAAGGTCAATCTTTCAGGATTCCGAAATTTTCGACTTTTTCCAACGAGAAAGCTCGAAATTTTTTATTGCTCCATTTCAAAGGCCAATCTTTCAGGATTCCAAAATTGCAAAGGATTCCATAATTCCAGGATTCCTATATTTCAAAGGCCAATCTTTCAGGAATCCAAAATTTTCGAGAAAACAAATTTTCCAATTACTTTTTCAAACGAGAAAGCTCGAAATTTTTTATTGCTCCATTTCAAAGGCCAATCTTTCAGGATTCCAAAATTTTTGAGAAAACTAACTTTCCAGTTACTTTTTCAAACGAGAAAGCTCGAAATTTTTTATTGCTTTATTTCAAAGGCCAATCTTTCATGATTCCAAAATTTCAAAGGATTCCAGAATTCCAGGATTCCTATATTTCAAAGGTCAATCTTTCAGGATTCCGAAATTTTCGACTTTTTCCAACGAGAAAGCTCGAAATTTTTTATTGCTCCATTTCAAAGGCCAATTTTTCAGGATTCCAAAATTTCAAAGGATTCCAGAATTCCAGGATTCCTATATTTCAAAGGTCAATCTTTCAGGATTCCAAAATTTTTGAGAAAACTAACTTTCCAGTTACTTTTTCAAACGAGAAAGCTCGAAAATTTTTATTGCTTTATTTCAAAGGCCAATCTTTCATGATTCCAAAATTTCAAAGGATTCCAGAATTCCAGGATTACTATATTTCAAAGGTCAATCTTTCAGGATTCCGAAATTTTCGACTTTTTCCAACGAGAAAGCTCGAAATTTTTTATTGCTCCATTTCAAAGGTCAATCTTTCAGGATTCCAAAATTGCAAAGGATTCCATAATTCCAGGATTCCTATATTTCAAAGGCCAATCTTTCAGGAATCCAAAATTTTCGAGAAAACAAATTTTCCAATTACTTTTTCAAACGAGAAAGCTCGAAATTTTTTATTGCTCCATTTCAAAGGCCAATCTTTCAGGATTCCAAAATTGCAAAGGATTCCATAATTCCAGGATTCCTATATTTCAAAGGCCAATCTTTCAGGATTCCAAAATTTTCGAGAAAACAAATTTTCCCGTTACTTTTTCAAACGAGAAAGCTCGAAATTTTTTATTGCTCCATTTCAAAGGCCAATCTTTCAGGATTCCAAAATTGCAAAGGATTCCATAATTCCAGGATTCCTATATTTCAAAGGCCAATCTTTCATGATTCTAAAATTTTCGAGAAAACTAATTTTCCCGTTACTTTTTCAAACGAGAAAGCTCGAAATTTTTATTGCTCCATTTCAAAGGCCAACCTTTCAGGATTCCAAAATTTTTGAGAAAACTAACTTTCCAGTTACTTTTTCAAACGAGAAAGCTCGAAATTTTTTATTGCTTTATTTCAAAGGCCAATCTTTCATGATTCCAAAATTTCAAAGGATTCCAGAATTCCAGGATTCCTATATTTCAAAGGTCAATCTTTCAGGATTCCGAAATTTTCGACTTTTTCCAACGAGAAAGCTCGAAATTTTTTATTGCTCCATTTCAAAGGCCAATCTTTCAGGATTCCAAAATTGCAAAGGATTCCATAATTCCAGGATTCCTATATTTCAAAGGCCAATCTTTCAGGAATCCGAAATTTTCGAGAAAACAAATTTTCCAATTACTTTTTCAAACGAGAAAGCTCGAAATTTTTTATTGCTCCATTTCAAAGGCCAATCTTTCAGGATTCCAAAATTTTCGAGAAAACTAACTTTCCAGTTACTTTTTCAAACGAGAAAGCTCGAAATTTTTTATTGCTTTATTTCAAAGGCCAATCTTTCATGATTCCAAAATTTCAAAGGATTCCAGAATTCCAGGATTCCTATATTTCAAAGGTCAATCTTTCAGGATTCCGAAATTTTCGACTTTTTCCAACGAGAAAGCTCGAAATTTTTTATTGCTCCATTTCAAAGGCCAATTTTTCAGGATTCCAAAATTGCAAAGGATTCCATAATTCCAGGATTCCTATATTTCAAAGGCCAATCTTTCATGATTCTAAAATTTTCGAGAAAACTAATTTTCCCGTTACTTTTTCAAACGAGAAAGCTCGAAATTTTTATTGCTCCATTTCAAAGGCCAACCTTTCAGGATTCCAAAATTTTTGAGAAAACTAACTTTCCAGTTACTTTTTCAAACGAGAAAGCTCGAAATTTTTTATTGCTTTATTTCAAAGGCCAATCTTTCATGATTCCAAAATTTCAAAGGATTCCAGAATTCCAGGATTCCTATATTTCAAAGGTCAATCTTTCAGGATTCCGAAATTTTCGACTTTTTCCAACGAGAAAGCTCGAAATTTTTTATTGCTCCATTTCAAAGGCCAATCTTTCAGGATTCCAAAATTGCAAAGGATTCCATAATTCCAGGATTCCTATATTTCAAAGGCCAATCTTTCAGGAATCCGAAATTTTCGAGAAAACAAATTTTCCAATTACTTTTTCAAACGAGAAAGCTCGAAATTTTTTATTGCTCCATTTCAAAGGCCAATCTTTCAGGATTCCAAAATTTTTGAGAAAACTAACTTTCCAGTTACTTTTTCAAACGAGAAAGCTCGAAATTTTTTATTGCTTTATTTCAAAGGCCAATCTTTCATGATTCCAAAATTTCAAAGGATTCCAGAATTCCAGGATTCCTATATTTCAAAGGTCAATCTTTCAGGATTCCGAAATTTTCGACTTTTTCCAACGAGAAAGCTCGAAATTTTTTATTGCTCCATTTCAAAGGCCAATTTTTCAGGATTCCAAAATTTCAAAGGATTCCAGAATTCCAGGATTCCTATATTTCAAAGGTCAATCTTTCAGGATTCCAAAATTTTTGAGAAAACTAACTTTCCAGTTACTTTTTCAAACAAGAAAGCTCGAAATTTTTTATTGCTTTATTTCAAAGGCCAATCTTTCATGATTCCAAAATTTCAAAGGATTCCAGAATTCCAGGATTCCTATATTTCAAAGGTCAATCTTTCAGGATTCCGAAATTTTCGACTTTTTCCAACGAGAAAGCTCGAAATTTTTTATTGCTCCATTTCAAAGGCCAATCTTTCAGGATTCCAAAATTGCAAAGGATTCCATAATTCCAGGATTCCTATATTTCAAAGGCCAATCTTTCAGGATTCCAAAATTTTCGAGAAAACTAATTTTCCCGTTACTTTTTCAAACGAGAAAGCTCGAAATTTTTATTGTTCCATTTCAAAGGCCAACCTTTCAGGATTCCAAAATTTTTGAGAAAACTAACTTTCCAGTTACTTTTTCAAACGAGAAAGCTCGAAATTTTTTATTGCTTTATTTCAAAGGCCAATCTTTCATGATTCCAAAATTTCAAAGGATTCCAGAATTCCAGGATTCCTATATTTCAAAGGTCAATCTTTCAGGATTCCGAAATTTTCGACTTTTTCCAACGAGAAAGCTCGAAATTTTTTATTGCTCCATTTCAAAGGCCAATCTTTCAGGATTCCAAAATTGCAAAGGATTCCATAATTCCAGGATTCCTATATTTCAAAGGCCAATCTTTCAGGAATCCAAAATTTTCGAGAAAACAAATTTTCCAATTACTTTTTCAAACGAGAAAGCTCGAAATTTTTTATTGCTCCATTTCAAAGGCCAATCTTTCAGGATTCCAAAATTTTTGAGAAAACTAACTTTCCAGTTACTTTTTCAAACGAGAAAGCTCGAAATTTTTTATTGCTTTATTTCAAAGGCCAATCTTTCATGATTCCAAAATTTCAAAGGATTCCAGAATTCCAGGATTCCTATATTTCAAAGGTCAATCTTTCAGGATTCCGAAATTTTCGACTTTTTCCAACGAGAAAGCTCGAAATTTTTTATTGCTCCATTTCAAAGGCCAATTTTTCAGGATTCCAAAATTTCAAAGGATTCCAGAATTCCAGGATTCCTATATTTCAAAGGTCAATCTTTCAGGATTCCAAAATTTTTGAGAAAACTAACTTTCCAGTTACTTTTTCAAACGAGAAAGCTCGAAATTTTTTATTGCTTTATTTGAAAGGCCAATCTTTCATGATTCCAAAATTTCAAAGGATTCCAGAATTCCAGGATTCCTATATTTCAAAGGTCAATCTTTCAGGATTCCGAAATTTTCGACTTTTTCCAACGAGAAAGCTCGAAATTTTTTATTGCTCCATTTCAAAGGCCAATTTTTCAGGATTCCAAAATTGCAAAGGATTCCATAATTCCAGGATTCCTATATTTCAAAGGCCAATCTTTCAGGATTCCAAAATTTTCGAGAAAACTAATTTTCCCGTTACTTTTTCAAACGAGAAAGCTCGAAATTTTTATTGCTCCATTTCAAAGGCCAACCTTTCAGGATTCCAAAATTTTTGAGAAAACTAACTTTCCAGTTACTTTTTCAAACGAGAAAGCTCGAAATTTTTTATTGCTTTATTTCAAAGGCCAATCTTTCATGATTCCAAAATTTCAAAGGATTCCAGAATTCCAGGATTCCTATATTTCAAAGGTCAATCTTTCAGGATTCCGAAATTTTCGACTTTTTCCAACGAGAAAGCTCGAAATTTTTTATTGCTCCACTTCAAAGGCCAATCTTTCAGGATTCCAAAATTGCAAAGGATTCCATAATTCCAGGATTCCTATATTTCAAAGGCCAATATTTCAGGAATCCAAAATTTTCGAGAAAACAAATTTTCCAATTACTTTTTCAAACGAGAAAGCTCGAAATTTTTTATTGCTCCATTTCAAAGGCCAATCTTTCAGGATTCCAAAATTTTTGAGAAAACTAACTTTCCAGTTACTTTTTCAAACGAGAAAGCTCGAAATTTTTTATTGCTTTATTTCAAAGGCCAATCTTTCATGATTCCAAAATTTCAAAGGATTCCAGAATTCCAGGATTCCTATATTTCAAAGGTCAATCTTTCAGGATTCCGAAATTTTCGACTTTTTCCAACGAGAAAGCTCGAAATTTTTTATTGCTCCATTTCAAAGGCCAATTTTTCAGGATTCCAAAATTTCAAAGGATTCCAGAATTCCAGGATTCCTATATTTCAAAGGTCAATCTTTCAGGATTCCAAAATTTTTGAGAAAACTAACTTTCCAGTTACTTTTTCAAACGAGAAAGCTCGAAAATTTTTATTGCTTTATTTCAAAGGCCAATCTTTCATGATTCCAAAATTTCAAAGGATTCCAGAATTCCAGGATTCCTATATTTCAAAGGTCAATCTTTCAGGATTCCGAAATTTTCGACTTTTTCCAACGAGAAAGCTCGAAATTTTTATTGCTCCATTTCAAAGGTCAATCTTTCAGGATTCCAAAATTGCAAAGGATTCCATAATTCCAGGATTCCTATATTTCAAAGGCCAATCTTTCAGGAATCCAAAATTTTCGAGAAAACAAATTTTCCAATTACTTTTTCAAACGAGAAAGCTCGAAATTTTTTATTGCTCCATTTCAAAGGCCAATCTTTCATGATTCCAAAATTGCAAAGGATTCCATAATTCCAGGATTCCTATATTTCAACGGCCAATCTTTCAGGAATCCAAAATTTTCGAGAAAACAAATTTTCCCGTTACTTTTTCAAACGAGAAAGCTCGAAATTTTTTATTGCTTTATTTCAAAGGCAAATCTTTCATGATTCCAAAATTTGAAAGGATTCCAGAATTCCAGGATTCCTATATTTCAAAGGTCAATCTTTCAGGATTCCGAAATTTTCGACTTTTTCCAACGAGAAAGCTCGAAATTTTTTATTGCTCCATTTCAAAGGCCAATTTTTCAGGATTCCAAAATTTCAAAGGATTCCAGAATTCCAGGATTCCTATATTTCAAAGGTCAATCTTTCAGGATTCCAAAATTTTTGAGAAAACTAACTTTCCAGTTACTTTTTCAAACAAGAAAGCTCGAAATTTTTTATTGCTTTATTTCAAAGGCCAATCTTTCATGATGCCAAAATTTCAAAGGATTCCAGAATTCCAGGATTCCTATATTTCAAAGGTCAATCTTTCAGGATTCCGAAATTTTCGACTTTTTCCAACGAGAAAGCTCGAAATTTTTTATTGCTCCATTTCAAAGGCCAATCTTTCAGGATTCCAAAATTGCAAAGGATTCCATAATTCCAGGATTCCTATATTTCAAAGGCCAATCTTTCAGGATTCCAAAATTTTCGAGAAAACTAATTTTCCCGTTACTTTTTCAAACGAGAAAGCTCGAAATTTTTATTGCTCCATTTCAAAGGCCAACCTTTCAGGATTCCAAAATTTTTGAGAAAACTAACTTTCCAGTTACTTTTTCAAACGAGAAAGCTCGAAAATTTTTATTGCTTTATTTCAAAGGCCAATCTTTCATGATTCCAAAATTTCAAAGGATTCCAGAATTCCAGGATTACTATATTTCAAAGGTCAATCTTTCAGGATACCGAAATTTTCGACTTTTTCCAACGAGAAAGCTCGAAATTTTTTATTGCTCCATTTCAAAGGTCAATCTTTCAGGATTCCAAAATTGCAAAGGATTCCATAATTCCAGGATTCCTATATTTCAAAGGCCAATCTTTCAGGAATCCAAAATTTTCGAGAAAACAAATTTTCCAATTACTTTTTCAAACGAGAAAGCTCGAAATTTTTTATTGCTCCATTTCAAAGGCCAATCTTTCAGGATTCCAAAATTGCAAAGGATTCCATAATTCCAGGATTCCTATATTTCAACGGCCAATCTTTCAGGAATCCAAAATTTTCGAGAAAACAAATTTTCCCGTTACTTTTTCAAACGAGAAAGCTCGAAATTTTTTATTGCTTTATTTCAAAGGCCAATCTTTCATGATTCCAAAATTTCAAAGGATTCCAGAATTCCAGGATTCCTATATTTCAAAGGTCAATCTTTCAGGATTCCGAAATTTTCGACTTTTTCCAACGAGAAAGCTCGAAATTTTTTATTGCTCCATTTCAAAGGCCAATTTTTCAGGATTCCAAAATTTCAAAGGATTCCAGAATTCCAGGATTCCTATATTTCAAAGGTCAATCTTTCAGGATTCCAAAATTTTTGAGAAAACTAACTTTCCAGTTACTTTTTCAAACAAGAAAGCTCGAAATTTTTTATTGCTTTATTTCAAAGGCCAATCTTTCATGATTCCAAAATTTCAAAGGATTCCAGAATTCCAGGATTCCTATATTTCAAAGGTCAATCTTTCAGGATTCCGAAATTTTCGACTTTTTCCAACGTGAAGGCTCGAAATTTTTTATTGCTCTATTTCAAAGGCCAATCTTCAGGATTCCACAATTTCAAAGGATTCCAGAATTCCAAGATTCCTATATTTCAAAGGCCAATCTTTCAGGATTCCAAAATTTTCGAGAAAATTAATTTTCCCGTTACTTTTTCAAACGAGAAAGCTCGAAATTTTTTATTGCTCCATTTCAAAGGCCAACCTTTCAGGATTCCAAAATTTTTGAGAAAACTAACTTTCCAGTTACTTTTTCAAACGAGAAAGCTCGAAAATTTTTATTGCTTTATTTCAAAGGCCAATCTTTCATGATTCCAAAATTTCAAAGGATTCCAGAATTCCAGGATTACTATATTTCAAAGGTCAATCTTTCAGGTTACCGAAATTTTCGACTTTTTCCAACGAGAAAGCTCGAAATTTTTTATTGCTCCATTTCAAAGGTCAATCTTTCAGGATTCCAAAATTGCAAAGGATTCCATAATTCCAGGATTCCTATATTTCAAAGGCCAATCTTTCAGGAATCCAAAATTTTCGAGAAAACAAATTTTCCAATTACTTTTTCAAACGAGAAAGCTCGAAATTTTTTATTGCTCCATTTCAAAGGCCAATCTTTCAGGATTCCAAAATTGCAAAGGATTCCATAATTCCAGGATTCCTATATTTCAAAGACCAATCTTTCAGGAATCCAAAATTTTCGAGAAAACAAATTTTCCCGTTACTTTTTCCAACGAGAAAGCTCGAAATTTTTTATTGCTCCATTTCAAAGGCCAATCTTTCAGGATTCCAAAATTGCAAAGGATTCCATAATTCCAGGATTCCTATATTTCAAAGGCCAATCTTTCAGGATTCCAAAATTTTCGAGAAAACTAATTTTCCCGTTACTTTTTCAAACGAGAAAGCTCGAATTTTTTATTGCTCCATTTCAAAGGCCAACCTTTCAGGATTCCAAAATTTTTGAGAAAACTAACTTTCCAGTTACTTTTTCAAACGAGAAAGCTCGAAATTTTTTATTGCTTTATTTCAAAGGCCAATCTTTCATGATTCCAAAATTTCAAAGGATTCCAGAATTCCAGGATTCCTATATTTCAAAGGTCAATCTTTCAGGATTCCGAAATTTTCGACTTTTTCCAACGAGAAAGCTCGAAATTTTTTATTGCTCCATTTCAAAGGCCAATCTTTCAGGATTCCAAAATTGCAAAGGATTCCATAATTCCAGGATTCCTATATTTCAAAGGCCAATCTTTCAGGAATCCGAAATTTTCGAGAAAACAAATTTTCCAATTACTTTTTCAAACGAGAAAGCTCGAAATTTTTTATTGCTCCATTTCAAAGGCCAATCTTTCAGGATTCCAAAATTTTTGAGAAAACTAACTTTCCAGTTACTTTTTCAAACGAGAAAGCTCGAAATTTTTTATTGCTTTATTTGAAAGGCCAATCTTTCATGATTCCAAAATTTCAAAGGATTCCAGAATTCCAGGATTCCTATATTTCAAAGGTCAATCTTTCAGGATTCCGAAATTTTCGACTTTTTCCAACGAGAAAGCTCGAAATTTTTTATTGCTCCATTTCAAAGGCCAATCTTTCAGGATTCCAAAATTGCAAAGGATTCCATAATTCCAGGATTCCTATATTTCAAAGGCCAATCTTTCAGGATTCCAAAATTTTCGAGAAAACTAATTTTCCCGTTACTTTTTCAAACGAGAAAGCTCGAAATTTTTATTGCTCCATTTCAAAGGCCAACCTTTCAGGATTCCAAAATTTTTGAGAAAACTAACTTTCCAGTTACTTTTTCAAACGAGAAAGCTCGAAATTTTTTATTGCTTTATTTCAAAGGCCGATCTTTCATGATTCCAAAATTTCAAAGGATTCCAGAATTCCAGGATTCCTATATTTCAAAGGTCAATCTTTCAGGATTCCGAAATTTTCGACTTTTTCCAACGAGAAAGCTCGAAATTTTTTATTGCTCCATTTCAAAGGCCAATCTTTCAGGATTCCAAAATTGCAAAGGATTCCATAATTCCAGGATTCCTATATTTCAAAGGCCAATCTTTCAGGAATCCAAAATTTTCGAGAAAACAAATTTTCCAATTACTTTTTCAAACGAGAAAGCTCGAAATTTTTTATTGCTCCATTTCAAAGGCCAATCTTTCAGGATTCCAAAATTTTTGAGAAAACTAACTTTCCAGTTACTTTTTCAAACGAGAAAGCTCGAAATTTTTTATTGCTTTATTTCAAAGGCCAATCTTTCATGATTCCAAAATTTCAAAGGATTCCAGAATTCCAGGATTCCTATATTTCAAAGGTCAATCTTTCAGGATTCCGAAATTTTCGACTTTTTCCAACGAGAAAGCTCGAAATTTTTTATTGCTCCATTTCAAAGGCCAATTTTTCAGGATTCCAAAATTTCAAAGGATTCCAGAATTCCAGGATTCATATATTTCAAAGGTCAATCTTTCAGGATTCCAAAATTTTTGAGAAAACTAACTTTCCAGTTACTTTTTCAAACGAGAAAGCTCGAAATTTTTTTATTGCTTTATTTCAAAGGCCAATTTTTCATGATTCCAAAATTTCAAAGGATTCCAGAATTCCAGGATTCCTATATTTCAAAGGTCAATCTTTCAGGATTCCGAAATTTTCGACTTTTTCCAACGAGAAAGCTCGAAATTTTTTATTGCTCCATTTCAAAGGCCAATCTTTCAGGATTCCAAAATTGCAAAGGATTCCATAATTCCAGGATTCCTATATTTCAAAGACCAATCTTTCAGGAATCCAAAATTTTCGAGAAAACAAATTTTCCAATTACTTTTTCAAACGAGAAAGCTCGAAATTTTTTATTGCTCCATTTCAAAGGCCAATCTTTCAGGATTCCATAATTCCAGGATTCCTATATTTCAAAGGCCAATCTTTCAGGAATCCAAAATTTTCGAGAAAACAAATTTTCCCGTTACTTTTTCAAACGAGAAAGCTCGAAATTTTTTATTGCTCCATTTCAAAGGCCAATCTTTCAGGATTCCAAAATTGCAAAGGATTCCATAATTCCAGGATTCCTATATTTCAAAGGCCAATCTTTCAGGATTCCAAAATTTTCGAGAAAACTAATTTTCCCGTTACTTTTTCAAACGAGAAAGCTCGAAATTTTTATTGCTCCATTTCAAAGGCCAACCTTTCAGGATTCCAAAATTTTTGAGAAAACTAACTTTCCAGTTACTTTTTCAAACGAGAAAGCTCGAAATTTTTTATTGCTTTATTTCAAAGGCCGATCTTTCATGATTCCAAAATTTCAAAGGATTCCAGAATTCCAGGATTCCTATATTTCAAAGGTCAATCTTTCAGGATTCCGAAATTTTCGACTTTTTCCAACGAGAAAGCTCGAAATTTTTTATTGCTCCATTTCAAAGGCCAATCTTTCAGGATTCCAAAATTGCAAAGGATTCCATAATTCCAGGATTCCTATATTTCAAAGGCCAATCTTTCAGGAATCCAAAATTTTCGAGAAAACAAATTTTCCAATTAATTTTTCAAATGAGAAAGCTCGAAATTTTTTATTGCTCCATTTCAAAGGCCAATCTTTCAGGATTCCAAAATTTTTGAGAAAACTAACTTTCCAGTTACTTTTTCAAACGAGAAAGCTCGAAATTTTTTATTGCTTTATTTCAAAGGCCAATCTTTCATGATTCCAAAATTTCAAAGGATTCCAGAATTCCAGGATTCCTATATTTCAAAGGTCAATCTTTCAGGATTCCGAAATTTTCGACTTTTTCCAACGAGAAAGCTCGAAATTTTTTATTGCTCCATTTCAAAGGCCAATTTTTCAGGATTCCAAAATTTCAAAGGATTCCAGAATTCCAGGATTCCTATATTTCAAAGGTCAATCTTTCAGGATTCCAAAATTTTTGAGAAAACTAACTTTCCAGTTACTTTTTCAAACAAGAAAGCTCGAAATTTTTTATTGCTTTATTTCAAAGGCCAATCTTTCATGATTCCAAAATTTCAAAGGATTCCAGAATTCCAGGATTCCTATATTTCAAAGGTCAATCTTTCAGGATTCCGAAATTTTCGACTTTTTCCAACCAGAAAGCTCGAAATTTTTTATTGCTCCATTTCAAAGGCCAATCTTTCAGGATTCCAAAATTGCAAAGGATTCCATAATTCCAGGATTCGTATATTTCAAAGGCCAATCTTTCAGGATTCCAAAATTTTCGAGAAAACTAATTTTCCCGTTATTTTTTCAAACGAGAAAGCTCGAAATTTTTATTGCTCCATTTCAAAGGCCAACCTTTCAGGATTCCAAAATTTTTGAGAAAACTAACTTTCCAGTTACTTTTTCAAACGAGAAAGCTCGAAATTTTTTATTGCTTTATTTCAAAGGCCAATCTTTCATGATTCCAAAATTTCAAAGGATTCCAGAATTCCAGGATTCCTATATTTCAAAGGTCAATCTTTCAGGATTCCGAAATTTTCGACTTTTTCCAACGAGAAAGCTCGAAATTTTTTATTGCTCCATTTCAAAGGCCAATTTTTCAGGATTCCAAAATTTCAAAGGATTCCAGAATTCCAGGATTCCTATATTTCAAAGGTCAATCTTTCAGGATTCCAAAATTTTTGAGAAAACTAACTTTCCAGTTACTTTTTCAAACGAGAAAGCTCGAAAATTTTTATTGCTTTATTTCAAAGGCCAATCTTTCATGATTCCAAAATTTCAAAGGATTCCAGAATTCCAGGATTACTATATTTCAAAGGTCAATCTTTCAGGATTCCGAAATTTTCGACTTTTTCCAACGAGAAAGCTCGAAATTTTTTATTGCTCCATTTCAAAGGTCAATCTTTCAGGATTCCAAAATTGCAAAGGATTCCATAATTCCAGGATTCCTATATTTCAAAGGCCAATCTTTCAGGAATCCAAAATTTTCGAGAAAACAAATTTTCCAATTACTTTTTCAAACGAGAAAGCTCGAAATTTTTTATTGCTCCATTTCAAAGGCCAATCTTTCAGGATTCCAAAATTGCAAAGGATTCCATAATTCCAGGATTCCTATATTTCAAAGGCCAATCTTTCAGGAATCCAAAATTTTCGAGAAAACAAATTTTCCCGTTACTTTTTCAAACGAGAAAGCTCGAAATTTTTTATTGCTCCATTTCAAAGGCCAATCTTTCAGGATTCCAAAATTGCAAAGGATTCCATAATTCCAGGATTCCTATATTTCAAAGGCCAATCTTTCATGATTCTAAAATTTTCGAGAAAACTAATTTTCCCGTTACTTTTTCAAACGAGAAAGCTCGAAATTTTTATTGCTCCATTTCAAAGGCCAACCTTTCAGGATTCCAAAATTTTCGAGAAAACAAATTTTCCCGTTACTTTTTCAAACGAGAAAGCTCGAAATTTTTTATTGCTCCATTTCAAAGGCCAATCTTTCAGGATTCCAAAATTGCAAAGGATTCCATAATTCCAGGATTCCTATATTTCAAAGGCCAATCTTTCAGGAATCCGAAATTTTCGAGAAAACAAATTTTCCAATTACTTTTTCAAACGAGAAAGCTCGAAATTTTTTATTGCTCCATTTCAAAGGCCAATCTTTCAGGATTCCAAAATTTTTGAGAAAACTAACTTTCCAGTTACTTTTTCAAACGAGAAAGCTCGAAATTTTTTATTGCTTTATTTCAAAGGCCAATCTTTCATGATTCCAAAATTTCAAAGGATTCCAGAATTCCAGGATTCCTATATTTCAACGGCCAATCTTTCAGGATTCCGAAATTTTCGACTTTTTCCAACGAGAAAGCTCGAAATTTTTTATTGCTCCATTTCAAAGGCCAATCTTTCAGGATTCCAAAATTGCAACGGATTCCATAATTCCAGGATTCCTATATTTCAAAGGCCAATCTTTCAGGAATCCAAAATTTTCGAGAAAACAATTTTCCAATTACTTTTTCAAACGAGAAAGCTCGAAATTTTTATTGCTCCATTTCAAAGGCCAATCTTTCAGGATTCCAAAATTTTTGAGAAAACTAACTTTCCAGTTACTTTTTCAAACGAGAAAGCTCGAAATTTTTTATTGCTTTATTTCAAAGGCCAATCTTTCATGATTCCAAAATTTCAAAGGATTCCAGAATTCCAGGATTCCTATATTTCAAAGGTCAATCTTTCAGGATTCCGAAATTTTCGACTTTTTCCAACGAGAAAGCTCGAAATTTTTTATTGCTCCATTTCAAAGGCCAATCTTTCAGGATTCCAAAATTGCAAAGGATTCCATAATTCCAGGATTCCTATATTTCAAAGGCCAATCTTTCAGGAATCCAAAATTTTCGAGAAAACAAATTTTCCAATTACTTTTTCAAACGAGAAAGCTCGAAATTTTTTATTGCTCCATTTCAAAGGCCAATCTTTCAGGATTCCAAAATTTTTGAGAAAACTAACTTTCCAGTTACTTTTTCAAACGAGAAAGCTCGAAATTTTTTATTGCTTTATTTCAAAGGCCAATCTTTCATGATTCCAAAATTTCAAAGGATTCCAGAATTCCAGGATTCCTATATTTCAAAGGTCAATCTTTCAGGATTCCGAAATTTTCGACTTTTTCCAACGAGAAAGCTCGAAATTTTTTATTGCTCCATTTCAAAGGCCAATTTTTCAGGATTCCAAAATTTCAAAGGATTCCAGAATTCCAGGATTCCTATATTTCAAAGGTCAATCTTTCAGGATTCCAAAATTTTTGAGAAAACTAACTTTCCAGTTACTTTTTCAAACGAGAAAGCTCGAAAATTTTTATTGCTTTATTTCAAAGGCCAATCTTTCATGATTCCAAAATTTCAAAGGATTCCAGAATTCCAGGATTACTATATTTCAAAGGTCAATCTTTCAGGATTCCGAAATTTTCGACTTTTTCCAACGAGAAAGCTCGAAATTTTTTATTGCTCCATTTCAAAGGTCAATCTTTCAGGATTCCAAAATTGCAAAGGATTCCATAATTCCAGGATTCCTATATTTCAAAGGCCAATCTTTCAGGAATCCAAAATTTTCGAGAAAACAAATTTTCCAATTACTTTTTCAAACGAGAAAGCTCGAAATTTTTTATTGCTCCATTTCAAAGGCCAATCTTTCAGGATTCCAAAATTGCAAAGGATTCCATAATTCCAGGATTCCTATATTTCAAAGGCCAATCTTTCAGGATTCCAAAATTTTCGAGAAAACTAATTTTCCCGTTACTTTTTCAAACGAGAAAGCTCGAAATTTTTTATTGCTCTATTTCAAAGGCCAATCTTTCAGGATTCCAAAATTTCAAAGGATTCCAGAATTCCAGGATTCCTATATTTCAAAGGTCAATCTTTCAGGATTCCGAAATTTTCGACTTTTTCCAACGAGAAAGCTCGAAATTTTTTATTGCTCCATTTCAAAGGCCAATCTTTCAGGATTCCAAATTGCAAAGGATTCCATAATTCCAGGATTCCTATATTTCAAAGGCCAATCTTTCAGGAATCCAAAATTTTCGAGAAAACAAATTTTCCAATTACTTTTTCAAACGAGAAAGCTCGAAATTTTTTATTGCTCCATTTCAAAGGCCAATCTTTCAGGATTCCAAAATTTTTGAGAAAACTAACTTTCCAGTTACTTTTTCAAACGAGAAAGCTCGAAATTTTTTATTGCTTTATTTCAAAGGCCAATCTTTCATGATTCCAAAATTTCAAAGGATTCCAGAATTCCAGGATTCCTATATTTCAAAGGTCAATCTTTCAGGATTCCGAAATTTTCGACTTTTTCCAACGAGAAAGCTCGAAATTTTTTATTGCTCCATTTCAAAGGCCAATTTTTCAGGATTCCAAAATTTCAAAGGATTCCAGAATTCCAGGATTCCTATATTTCAAAGGTCAATCTTTCAGGATTCCAAAATTTTTGAGAAAACTAACTTTCCAGTTACTTTTTCAAACGAGAAAGCTCGAAAATTTTTATTGCTTTATTTCAAAGGCCAATCTTTCATGATTCCAAAATTTCAAAGGATTCCAGAATTCCAGGATTACTATATTTCAAAGGTCAATCTTTCAGGATTCCGAAATTTTCGACTTTTTCCAACGAGAAAGCTCGAAATTTTTTATTGCTCCATTTCAAAGGTCAATCTTTCAGGATTCCAAAATTGCAAAGGATTCCATAATTCCAGGATTCCTATATTTCAAAGGCCAATCTTTCAGGAATCCAAAATTTTCGAGAAAACAAATTTTCCAATTACTTTTTCAAACGAGAAAGCTCGAAATTTTTTATTGCTCCATTTCAAAGGCCAATCTTTCAGGATTCCAAAATTGCAAAGGATTCCATAATTCCAGGATTCCTATATTTCAAAGGCCAATCTTTCAGGAATCCAAAATTTTCGAGAAAACAAATTTTCCCGTTACTTTTTCAAACGAGAAAGCTCGAAATTTTTTATTGCTTTATTTCAAAGGCCAATCTTTCATGATTCCAAAATTTCAAAGGATTCCAGAATTCCAGGATTCCTATATTTCAAAGGTCAATCTTTCAGGATTCCGAAATTTTCGACTTTTTCCAACGAGAAAGCTCGAAATTTTTTATTGCTCCATTTCAAAGGCCAATCTTTCAGGATTCCAAAATTGCAAAGGATTCCATAATTCCAGGATTCCTATATTTCAAAGGCCAATCTTTCAGGAATCCAAAATTTTCGAGAAAACAAATTTTCCAATTACTTTTTCAAACGAGAAAGCTCGAAATTTTTTATTGCTCCATTTCAAAGGCCAATCTTTCAGGATTCCAAAATTTTTGAGAAAACTAACTTTCCAGTTACTTTTTCAAACGAGAAAGCTCGAAATTTTTTATTGCTTTATTTCAAAGGCCAATCTTTCATGATTCCAAAATTTCAAAGGATTCCAGAATTCCAGGATTCCTATATTTCAAAGGTCAATCTTTCAGGATTCCGAAATTTTCGACTTTTTCCAACGAGAAAGCTCGAAATTTTTTATTGCTCCATTTCAAAGGCCAATCTTTCAGGATTCCAAAATTGCAAAGGATTCCATAATTCCAGGATTCCTATATTTCAAAGGCCAATCTTTCAGGAATCCAAAATTTTCGAGAAAACAAATTTTCCAATTACTTTTTCAAACGAGAAAGCTCGAAATTTTTTATTGCTCCATTTCAAAGGCCAATCTTTCAGGATTCCAAAATTTTTGAGAAAACTAACTTTCCAGTTACTTTTTCAAACGAGAAAGCTCGAAATTTTTTATTGCTTTATTTCAAAGGCCAATCTTTCATGATTCCAAAATTTCAAAGGATTCCAGAATTCCAGGATTCCTATATTTCAAAGGTCAATCTTTCAGGATTCCGAAATTTTCGACTTTTTCCAACGAGAAAGCTCGAAATTTTTTATTGCTCCATTTCAAAGGCCAATTTTTCAGGATTCCAAAATTTCAAAGGATTCCAGAATTCCAGGATTCCTATATTTCAAAGGTCAATCTTTCAGGATTCCAAAATTTTTGAGAAAACTAACTTTCCAGTTACTTTTTCAAACGAGAAAGCTCGAAAATTTTTATTGCTTTATTTCAAAGGCCAATCTTTCATGATTCCAAAATTTCAAAGGATTCCAGAATTCCAGGATTACTATATTTCAAAGGTCAATCTTTCAGGATTCCGAAATTTTCGACTTTTTCCAACGAGAAAGCTCGAAATTTTTTATTGCTCCATTTCAAAGGTCAATCTTTCAGGATTCCAAAATTGCAAAGGATTCCATAATTCCAGGATTCCTATATTTCAAAGGCCAATCTTTCAGGAATCCAAAATTTTCGAGCAAACAAATTTTCCAATTACTTTTTCAAACGAGAAAGCTCGAAATTTTTTATTGCTCCATTTCAAAGGCCAATCTTTCAGGATTCCAAAATTGCAAAGGATTCCATAATTCCAGGATTCCTATATTTCAAAGGCCAATCTTTCAGGAATCCAAAATTTTCGAGAAAACAAATTTTCCCGTTACTTTTTCAAACGAGAAAGCTCGAAATTTTTTATTGCTCCATTTCAAAGGCCAATCTTTCAGGATTCCAAAATTGCAAAGGATTCCATAATTCCAGGATTCCTATATTTCAAAGGCCAATCTTTCATGATTCTAAAATTTTCGAGAAAACTAATTTTCCCGTTACTTTTTCAAACGAGAAAGCTCGAAATTTTTATTTCTCCATTTCAAAGGCCAACCTTTCAGGATTCCAAAATTTTTGAGAAAACTAACTTTCCAGTTACTTTTTCAAACGAGAAAGCTCGAAATTTTTTATTGCTTTATTTCAAAGGCCAATCTTTCATGATTCCAAAATTTCAAAGGATTCCAGAATTCCAGGATTCCTATATTTCAAAGGTCAATCTTTCAGGATTCCGAAATTTTCGACTTTTTCCAACGAGAAAGCTCGAAATTTTTTATTGCTCCATTTCAAAGGCCAATCTTTCAGGATTCCAAAATTGCAAAGGATTCCATAATTCCAGGATTCCTATATTTCAAAGGCCAATCTTTCAGGAATCCGAAATTTTCGAGAAAACAAATTTTCCAATTACTTTTTCAAACGAGAAAGCTCGAAATTTTTTATTGCTCCATTTCAAAGGCCAATCTTTCAGGATTCCAAAATTTTTGAGAAAACTAACTTTCCAGTTACTTTTTCAAACGAGAAAGCTCGAAATTTTTTATTGCTTTATTTCAAAGGCCAATCTTTCATGATTCCAAAATTTCAAAGGATTCCAGAATTCCAGGATTCCTATATTTCAAAGGTCAATCTTTCAGGATTCCGAAATTTTCGACTTTTTCCAACGAGAAAGCTCGAAATTTTTTATTGCTCCATTTCAAAGGCCAATCTTTCAGGATTCCAAAATTGCAAAGGATTCCATAATTCCAGGATTCCTATATTTCAAAGGCCAATCTTTCAGGAATCCAAAATTTTCGAGAAAACAAATTTTCCAATTACTTTTTCAAACGAGAAAGCTCGAAATTTTTTATTGCTCCATTTCAAAGGCCAATCTTTCAGGATTCCAAAATTTTTGAGAAAACTAACTTTCCAGTTACTTTTTCAAACGAGAAAGCTCGAAATTTTTTATTGCTTTATTTCAAAGGCCAATCTTTCATGATTCCAAAATTTCAAAGGATTCCAGAATTCCAGGATTCCTATATTTCAAAGGTCAATCTTTCAGGATTCCGAAATTTTCGACTTTTTACAACGAGAAAGCTCGAAATTTTTTATTGCTCCATTTCAAAGGCCAATCTTTCAGGATTCCAAAATTTTCGAGAAAACTAATTTTCCAGTTACTTATAGCCCAGGTTACTTTTACTTCAGAACAAAGATAAGTGTCAGAGTAATATATAGTGGAAAGGAAATTAAAATACCGGGTGAGCCAAAAGTTCGTAAAAACTTTAAAAATTCATAAAAAAGGAAGAAATTGTTATAAAGAAGTGCAGTTTGCAAGAAAGAGCTCACAAGGAAATCGGAGTTTTTTTAACAGCAAAATAAAAATTTTAAAAAGTCACTGGTAGAGTCACTGGTCCAGCTTTGAGATCACTGCTACTCCCCGTGAACGATTCCACCGCCATATCATTCAGAACGATTTCCAACACAATAATGCGGCCCTCCGCCAAGGAGGGTCTTCCACATCGTGACCGATTCTCCACATCCTCGTGTATCACGGTCTTTTATAACAAAACTGACTTGCATAATTCTGCTGAATCTTTCGCATGTCAACGCCATCTACCGGTGACATTTTAAACTTTTTAAACTCTTTTTATTTTGTTAAAACTTTTTTAACTTTTTTGGGGGGGGCTTCTAAAAAAATTGTGAGCCAGTCCTTTTTTGCAAAACCGCACTTCTTTATCGTAATTTCTTCCTTTTATATGAAATTTTAACTATTTTACGAACTTTTGGCTCATCCTATATATTGAGTTGAATGAACTGAAGGGTCTCTGGCGTAAGCACTCAGTTGTACTCAAAATTGATAAAATAAATTCCCTCTATTTCAAAATGTTATGAAACGTTTACCAAAGCTATATTTGTTTTCTTGATTTTATATCCCACTAGCGGTCCATCCCGACTTTGTCCGGGTTGAACAAAATATTATACCAATAACTTTCCAGTTGATAGCCAATAAATTTTAAATCTTTTTTTACCTTAATAATAACATAAATAATACATTAAATTAATTTTATGTCAGTTAATAATTAAAATAAATGTTTTAAAAGTAAAAGGCGTGCCGAAGAACGGCTAGGTTCGAACCGCTAGCGTCAGAACAGAAGCCCACCGCGATAGCACCACGATAAGGATCGTTGAAAACTTCAGAACAAAGAGCGGTAGAAGACAGTAGCGGAAACAATGGAGATTGTTAGGATTAAGCTGCTAACTTTATTTCTACTGATCAGATATACATAATATATAGCCTATGTCCATCTGGAATAATGTACCTTTCAAACAGTGAAAGAATTTTTCAAATAGGTACAGTGGTTCTAAAGATTACCCTCCACGTACAAAATCCCCTCTCTCTTTATATATTAGTATAGATAGCACCACGCTAAGGATCGTTGAAGACTTCGCCACAAAAAGCGGTAGAGGACAGTGGCGGTAACAATGGAGATTGTTAGGATTAAGCCCCTAACTTTATTTCTACTGATCAGATATACATAATATATAGCCTATGTCCATCTGGAATAATCTACCTTTCAAACAGTGAAAGAATTTTTCAAATAGGTACAGTGGTTCTAAAGATTACCCTCCACGTACAAAATCCCGTCTCTCTTTATATATTAGTATAGATAGATATAGATAGCACCACGCTAAGGAACGTTAAAGACTTCGGCACAAAAAGCGGTAGAGGAAAGTAGCGGTAACAATGGAGATTGTTAGGATTAAGCCCCTAACTTTATTTCTATTGATTAGATATACATAATATATAGCCTATGTCCATCTCGAATAATGTATCTTTCAAACAGTGAAAGAATTTTTCAAATAGGTACAGTGGTTCTGAAGATTACCCTCCACGTACAAAATCCCCTCTCTCTTTATATATTAGTATAGATTTGAACTAAAAATAGATGGATTAAATCAGTACTGGATATTTTTGGAAAACAGTTTTCCTATCGTAGGCAGAGGAGTAGCACGAATCCTCGAAAAACACAGATCAGCCGATTCCTGTTACATTTTATTGTATTTTCAAAATACAATACGACACTTGCTTTTCTGTTTAATTAATTTAATTTATGCTTGCAATGCGTAATTTATTTTACTGGATCTTTGATATATTTTTTATATTACTACTAATTTCTCTAACAGCTATGGTATCACTATATTCTTAATTCCATTGTCTCATCTAGTCCCATTTAAGCGACGTGTAAGTGAAAGTCTATGACAGTAAGGAAACAGTGCTGAGAACCATTTGGGAATGTCTATATATTCAAATGAGCCAAAACAGGTAAAAGGTCATATTGGATAGGAAAGGAAATTTAAGCGTTGTTTTAACGTAGAATTCCATTCCTCCATAATGGTCCTCCGGAAAGCAAAATTTCAGATGTCTTGCGTCGCGAGTTATAATTTTGGCAGCGAGCCAAACCCAGTCTGTATCGCTTGGGCAAGCAGTAAACAGTCAAACAGAAAAGTACCAAAATGCATCAGAATTTTGACATACATATATATATATATATATATATATATGTACAGTCGAACTCCGTTGTAGTGGACCCGGTATATAACGAACTCACGGATATAACGAACGAAAATTTTGGTCCCATCGTTTTCCTATTGTACGTAATTTACACTGCTGGCCACCCAAATTGCAACACCAAGAAAGACAAGAGATATCACAACAAAGAATAACATGTTGACCAAGTATCAAATGATTAAATTTATAAACTTCAGTGAAGTGTGGTTCCTGCCAAAATCAGTAGCCAGAGTAGCCGCCATTGTTGGAGATCACCGCTGCCACACGCCTCGGCATTGATTCAAAGAGACTTTGGATGAGTTTTTGGGGTACAGCAGACCAAGCACCTTCCACACGTTGCCAAAGTTGATCTGCTGTGGCAGCTGGGGATGGAATCTGGGTCAATCGTAGAGCAACCATGGACCACATGTTTTCTATCGGCGAAAGATCCGGAGATCGAGGCGACCAGGGAAGCAATTCAATCTGACGATTGACTAAGAACCGTTGGACAATGCGTGCCACGTGTGGTCGCGCATTATCCTGTTGAAATATCGCTGTGGGCAAGCCCTGAAGGTAAGGAAGGACAACTGTCTCCAACACCTCGGAGATGTAGCGCTGGCTGTTTAAAGTACCGGCAATGCGTACTAGAGGTGGGCGAGAGTGATATCCAATACCGCCCCATACCATAACACCCGGTGCAGGACCAGTGTGGCGGTGCATAACGCAGCTGTTCAGCATCCTCTCTTCACGGTGTCTCCAAACTCGAATGCGACCATCGTGATGTTGCAGACATAAGCGTGACTCGTCAGTAAAGACAATTTCATTCCATTCTCCCGTCCACATCCTTCTGTCATCGCACCATTGGCGGCGGAGACGTCTGTGGTTCTGCATCAAGGGTAGACAAAGCAATGGACGTCTTGTGGACAGACCACTCTGCTGTAAACGGCGTCGAATGGTACGCGCAGACACTGGATGATGCGTTACAGACTGCATGTGCTGTGCTATGGTTCGTGACGTGACTGAGCGATCCGTCACTGCCATGCGCACAATTTGCTTGTCATCACGTGAAGTGGTGCGCTGAGGTGGATGCGATCGAACACGCCGGTCCGTCGTACCCTCCTGCATCCAACGATCACATATCCGCATTACAGTTGTTTGGTTTCGTCCAACACGAGTACCGATTTCCCTGAAAGATAATCCACAATCTCGGTAGGACACTATTCTTCCTCTGTCGAACTGGGATACTTGATCAAAAGATGATCGCTGTTTTCGACGAGGCATAATTGATCGTTTTTTTGAAAAACCACAAGAAAAACACAATTGCTGAACTTGAAATCGTCGAAATCTCCAAGCCTTAAATAGCGCTTTGAAGTGGCGCCACAAGCGCGCGTGATGTGTGTCTGCGCTGAAATTCTAATCATTTGCATATCTCACCTCCGCTAATGCATGTTGTAAATTTCATGTTATTTGCATGTTTCCTTCAGGGTGTTGCATTTACAGTGGCCAGCAGTGTAATTAGTGTTAAATTACGTACATATATTTACTTATTTATGTAACATTTGACTGCAGTTTAATGTAGCTTCAAAACTACGAAGAAAAACCAAAATAATTCAGGTAGTCTTTTCGACAGAAAATATCGCGGGTTAAATAACATAGGATTACTTATCGTTGCTTACCTCTTTTGTATATATTTATATGTATGCATGTGTTATGCATATTATATATATATATATATATATATATATATATATATATATATATATAATATGCATATCGGTCGCGAGTTATAATTTTGGCAGCGCAACAAACCCAGGAGCAGTAAACAGTTAAATAGAAAAGTATCAAAATGAGTCAGCAAAAAAGGGGTAGGAGACATATATATATATATATATATATATATATATATATATATATATATATATATATGTCCCTTACCTCTTTTTTGTTGACGCATTTTGGTACTTTTCTATTTCACTGTCAACTGCTCCTAGGTTTAGCGCGTTGCCAAAATTATAACTCGTGACGGACTCTGAATTTTTTCTTTCCGGAGGACCGTTATTGAGGAACGTAATCCTACGCTTAAACATTTATACATAAACTAACTACGCTAGAACAACCAAGCCGTTGCCAGGAAAAAAATGTTACAAAACCATGGAAACGAGAAGCAATCATTATACAAATTAAAAAATTAAGTAATATATCCAAACAGGTCACCTTTTTATTACCATGTTTTTATTAACTCGCTTTCTTGTTTGTTTGTGTGTGTGTGTGTGTGTTTGTCCCGTACAGATCTTGAAATCGATTTTTAACTAACTTCCCGACTAGCTAGACGTTTGAAACTTTTAGAATAGTTCAGAACACTATGACAATGCATTATTTTACTAATTTATCTATTTTTAAGCAGATTTGAATTCTTTTCCAGTCAATTTTGTTTTGTAGACTGGTGCAACCATCTATCGGTCGGGACGGGAACGAAAAGTTAAACGCAAGTTAACTTCCAATTAACTTTATTTTCTTTCAAGTTGATGGGATAATTCAAAAAAATTTAAAAAGTATTTATTAATACGTAGAATTGTCAAGTTTATATGATTCAACAGAAAATTTCAAAACATGGTATATAAAAAGTTCTTTTTATCTTGTAATTATGAAATCTAACGTTAAATGATAAAAGGTGTTTAACACAGGATAATCATAAATAAAGGACAAATAAAGAATATCAACAACAACATTTTCTCTCTTTTTAACTGCTAGGGAATCTTTTACGTGAAAATTTTCAAGTCATTTCAGATTTATTAAAACACGGGATTCTATTTTTATGAGAATTCTTTCAGTTTTTTCTCGAAGAAACCTAGTAATGACGAAAAAGAATATTCTTTCCTAGTACTTACTGCCAGAAGGGGAGAAAAACAATGGGTTGAAAAAAAAGAAACATAAAAGTTCGGGTAGCGCCGCAGTGGCGTATATCCGTAGACGGTCATATCTAGCGAGTCATGAAAGCTTTAAAAATTACTGCAGAAGAAGTTTTCTTCTTATTTCCGGGGACGCGTCCTGTTACAAAATTTACATTCGGGTTGCAGCTTTATTGCTGCTGGGTGAAAATCATAGCCGAAACCTGGAACTTTTCCAAGTTATTCTGGCAAACAAG
>OU015492.1:218013871-218017601 GCA_907164885.2 Dolomedes plantarius | reverse complement strand
TAGAGACAGTAGCGGAAACAATGGAGATTGTTAGGATTAAGCCCCTAACTTTATTTCTACTGATCAGATATACATAATATATAGCCTATGTCCATCTGGAATAATGTACCTTTCAAACAGTGAAAGAATTTTTCAAATAGGTACAGTGGTTCTGAAGATTACCCTCCACGTACAAAATCGCTCTCTCTTTATATATAAGTATAGATAGCACCACGCTAAGGATCGTTGAAGACTTCGGCACAAAAAGCGGTAGAGGACAGTAGCCGAAACAATGGAGATTGTTAGGATTAAGCCCCTAACTTTATTTCTACTGATCAGATATACATAATATATAGCCTATGTCCATCTGGAATAATGTACCTTTCAAACATTGAAAGAATTTTTCAAATAGGTACAGTGGTTCTGAAGATTACCCTCCACGTACAAAATCGCTCTCTCTTTATATATAAGTATAGATAGCACCGCGCTAAAGATCGTTGAAGACTTCGGCACAAAAAGCGGTAGAGGACAGTAGCGGAAACAATGGAGATTGTTAGGATTAAGCCCCTAACTTTATTTCTACTGATCAGATATACATAATATATAGCCTATGTCCATCTGGAATAATGTACCTTTCAAACATTGAAAGAATTTTTCAAATAGGTACAGTGGTTCTGAAGATTACCCTCCACGTACAAAATCGCTCTCTCTTTATATATAAGTATAGATAGCACTGCGCTAAAGATCGTTGAAGACTTCGGCACAAAAAGCGGTAGAGGACAGTAGCGGAAACAATGGAGATTGTTATGATTAAGCCCCTAACTTTATTTCTACTGATCAGATATACATAATATATAGCCTATGTCCATCTGGAATAATGTACCTTTCATACAGTGAAAGAATTTTTCAAATAGGTACAGTGGTTCTGAAGATTACCCTCCACGTACAAAATCGCTTTCTCTTTATATATAAGTATAGATATAGATGATATCAATGAAGAAATATACTCAATTTTTGATGGGATTTTTCTTTTCTTCAAGTCTTTATGAGCATAACTTAAGATAAAATCTATATATACCATATTATTTCTAAAAGGTGATTTTTTGTTTCATCCCTTTTTCTTCTTTCATACTTAACCAAAATAGACAAATGAGGTACCATTTAAAACATTAAGATCTCTGTTTCATGCGAATTGTTAATTTAGAATGACACATCTTACTGTTTGTTTAAAATTCGACGTATAAACAATTTTTCTTCCCCTAGATGGTTCGCACGCTAGCTTTTTTATTTTGCCGTTATCAATCACGGATAAAAACAGCGTATTATAAAACTAGATGCATACTAGTCTTCCAGTCATTAAAGCACGTTAAATGAAAATGAATTTGTTTCGTAAGTTCCCTAACAACGAACAAGAAAATGCAATTCGGAATTGCAATTTCGGGAAGAAAAACTAATTTAAGTGCTTTGCTTGCTCTAAATACTCTGGCATATCACCGCACTTAAGAACCAGGATCCAAACATCTGCTTGGAGTCACACAAACAGGGAATATTCTAGTAATATACAGAAGAAAATCTTGCGTTATTTTTTTTTTTTTTTTGTATTTGCTTTTCTCCTTTTCAAAGCTTTTCTCTTTGGTTCTTTCAGCAGCCATTGCGTGTTCATGTTCCTCTCCTTTCCATATCCCGCGTTTCAGTATTTCGTCCGCTTCTTTTATCAGCGGGAAACGAGTACCAGTATTTTGCTTGCTGTTTTTTCTTTGGAAATAAATCGCTATGAAATATTGCCTCATTTTTGTTACAAACTGGTTTCGTGTTTGGCTACTTTTCTACCCCGATTCTCGAAGTATCCTTTACAATATACCCCTTTTTGAGCGAGGAAGCAGAAAAACCAAAGTTTAATAAAGTATAATTACAAAATAAAATAATAATCTACATATATAAAACAGTTCCGTAACTGACTCATTCATTCATTCATTCACTGACTGACTGACATACAACGCACAGACCAAACCGCTGAACCTAAAGGGCTGAAATTTTGCATGGTGATTCTTCTAATAGTGTAGGGGTGCACTAAGACAGATTTTTCAAAAATTCTTCTTAGATTTTTTTTAATTAAATTTTTACGCTGTTTTTTAAACCTTTTTTACGTTTGCATTTCAAATAATACATTGAGGGTTATAAAATTTATATCACGAGAAAGATCATAAAAATTCCTTCAAAATGAAATTTTTTTTCGAATTTTTACCTCCATTTCCTGATTTTTGGTGAATTTTTAAAGATTAATTTTTAGAATTTAATTTATTAAATGCTGATCACGTGATTTCTTTTTCTGGTAATTTAAATAAATTTATCGTCACGTGCAAAAAAAAAATAGACAAAAAATATTTTTTACTTGCTAATGCGGCAGACGATTGGACTTTATTTTGTCTATAAAAATATCCCTTACGATTTTTTTTAAAATATGTTTTTTTTACATCAATTGTATACATTGATCGTCGTATTTATTATAAATATATATATATATATATATATATATTTTGGAATTAATTGCATACATTGACCGTTGTATTTAATTTCAATGTACTCCGTAGCGAAGCGCGGGTTTTCAGCTAGTTACAAGATAAAAAGAACTTTTTATATACCATGTTTTTAAATTTTCTGTTGAATCATATAAACTTGACAATTCTATGTATTGATAAATACTTTCAATGTATTCTATGTATTAATTCAATGTATTAATAGATTCTATGTAAATAATCCAACAGAGATAAATAAAAATAATACGAATATAGACAAGAAACAAACAGAAATCAAGCACTCTGGGCATCCACGAACAACGGCAAGATTCTGTATAAGTGCCGGAACTGAACCATAAAACAACAGAGGTAACTGACAGGTCTCGTCATCAGGGAGCCTAACCATATCAGTTACCTCAAGGGGAACTTTCTGAATAGGATGCAGGTAAGCCCAAAAGACATCCCAAGGCCCCGAGTCCCCCAAGGAAGCAATAAGTCAAAAAGAAAATGAAAAGACAAACACAACTTACAGTATGTTAAAGTGATTTAGCAGTTTATGCTTGATTTTTTAATTTTGTTTATTTCTATTGTTTATTTTTTAGATTCTATGTATTAATAGATACTTTTTATAAAAATTTTTTGATGAATTATCCCATTAACTTGAAAGAAAATGAAGTTAATTGTAAGTTAACTTGCGTTTAACTTTTCGTTCCCGTCCGGGTCGATAGATGGCTGCACCAGTCTACAAAACAAAATTAACTGAAAATAACTGAAAATTCATTTAATTCTGCTGAAAGATGGCTAAAAGTATTTTAAAAAATGCATTGTCATCGTGTTCTCAGATATTCTAAAAGTTTCAAACGTCTAGCTAGTCGGGAAGTTAGTTAAAAATCGATTGCAAGATTTGCACTGCACAAACACACAAACAAACAAACAAACAAACAAGAAAGCGAGTTAATAAAAACATGGTAAAAAATTAGGAGAGCCAAGGCAAAGGATGAAAGAAGACGTTTCTGATAAACCACACCGATATCTATACTACCGAATCATGCATCATGCAATCCGGGCACAGCTGTGACTTATATGCATTTAATAAATTAAATCCTAAAAATTAATCTTTAACAATTCACCAAAGAACAGAAAAAGGAGGTAAAGATTCGAATAAGATTTCTTTCTGTGCACCATCCGCCATTAGTGTACTCGTCGGGGGGTTTTGTCAGCGACGGGCATCGATC
>OU015492.1:217993871-218006371 GCA_907164885.2 Dolomedes plantarius | reverse complement strand
TAAAGGTTGTTCAGTCCAAAATGGGCTAAAATGAATTCTCAAACCAGGCATGTTTGAAAAATCAAGGGCTACTGCATGGTATAGACAGGTAACCCCAATTCCTCTCCTAAATATTTTTATTCATCAGTGAAATTGTGGGATGTTAAGTCCAAAATGAGCTAAAGTGTGTTATCAAACCAGGTATGTTTGAAAAATCAAGGGCTAATGCAGGGTACAGAAAGCTAAATCCAATTCCACTCCTAAATATTTTTATTCATCAGTGAAAATTTGGGATGTTAAGTCCAAAATGGGCTAAAATGTGTTATCAAACCAGGCATGTTTGAAAAATCAAGGGCTAATGCAGGATACAGAAAGCTAAATCCAATTCCACTCCTAAATATTTTTATTCATCAGTGAAAATTTGGGATGTTAAGTCCAAAATGGGCTAAAATGAATTCTCAAACCAGGCATTTTTGAAAAATCAAGGGCTAATGCAGGGTACAGAAAGATAAGTCCAATTCTACTCCTAAATATTTTTATTCATCAGTGAAAATTTGGGATGTTAAGTCCAAAATAGGCTAAAATGAGTTATCAAACCAGGCATGTTTGAAAAATCAAGGGCTACTGCATGGTATAGACAGGTAACCCCAATTCCTCTCCTAAATATTTTTATTCATCAGTGAAATTGTGGGATGTTAAGTCCAAAATGAGCTAAAGTGTGTTATCAAACCAGGTATGTTTGAAAAATCAAGGGCTAATGCAGGGTACAAGAAAGATAAGTCCAATTCTACTCCTAAATATTTTTATTCATCAGTGAAAATTTGGGATGTTAAGTCCAAAATAGGCTAAAATGAGTTATCAAACCAGGCATTTTTGAAAAATCAAAGGCTACTGCAGGGTACAGAAAGCTAAATCCAATTCCACTCCTAAATATTTTTATACATCAGTGAAAATTTGGGATGTTAAGTCCAAAATGGGCAAAAATGTGTTATCAAACCAGGCATGTTTGAAAAATCAAGGGCTAATGCAGGGTACAGAAAGATAAGTCCAATTCCACTCCTAAATATTTTTATTCATCAGTGAAAATTTGGGATGTTAAGTCCAAAATAGGCTAAAATGAGTTATCAAACCAGGCATGTTTGAAAAACCAAGGGTTATTGCAGGGTACAGAAAGCTAAGTCTAATTCCACTCCTAAATAAGTTTATTCACCAGGGAAAATTTCGGATATGTGAAATAAAACACAAAAATGTTAGTTTTCAATCCCGTTTTTCTAAAACTAAGATTTTGGACGCGACACCCTTTACCCAGCAAACACAGATATATTTTCATTAAGCTTATCACATAAATGATTATCTTTATTTCTGCGTGCTAGCCCATCACATCGCATAGCGGTTCTCGTACCGACTATAGCCTGGAATTTTCTATGCATTCCCCTCACTGGGAACAATGTTGTCTCACCTGTATTTCTTTTTTTGCTAATCGGAGGCCCTTGTCCTGGGACATTTGCACTATTAACCGCGGAAATTGTTGACTCATTTTTATAGACGAGCGAGTCAATATGGCTCCTTTGGTGCTCTGATCGAGCAACTTCAGGGTGACACATAGGGGACGTACCTTGCATCCACCCACTGACCTCGTGGAATTCGGCCGCATGTTATAAATATGGCTTAACCTTTTCCTTACGGGGTGGGATAGCATGTATCCCAAGAATACGGGCCCAAGAACGAATGAATATATATATATATATATATATATATATATATATATATATATATATATATATATATATATATATATATATATATATGTGATGATTAAAGCATAAGCTATAGTTAATTATATTAATGAGCGTTAAACAGTAAAATTCTATTAAGTCCTAGTGTGTTTTCAAATTCAGGAAGTAGACTGTATTTCGCAGTGAAAGAGTTCAGGGTCATTCGCTCACACGCGCGTATCTTACATAACCATCGGATGTTCGCGGGGCTCTAGAAGAGGACCCTACGCCTATGTGACTTATATAACGAAGAGAAAGAAATTACGCAGTTCGGGGAAATAGTTGATAGAGTCAAGACGTGCGTCTGTCGGGAGCTCTGTGAGATGATTGAAAATGGCGATTTAGCTGGACTAATTGGGTTTTCGATTAATGTTAATTAATAAAGAGGTGTTTAAAAGTTAATTAAGTATTAGTTATTCCACTGGCCTACTGTTTGATGACTGCAATTGGAGTAATTGGTGTTTTTAGATGGGTGCACGGCGATAGGGTCGTGACATATATATATATATATATATATATATATATATATACAGGGTATCCATAATTAAAGTCCCACTTTCAAAAGGCTGCAAAAAAAGAACCACTGGTCAAAATGACTTCAAATTTGAACTGAATATACTCGAAGAAGGGGGAAACGATTTGGCATAATAAAAAAAAGTTCCAAAATGTATCAATAGATGGCGCTGTAACATTTTGGAACTTTTTTTATTATGCCAAATCGCTTCCCCCTTCTTCCAGTATATTCAGTTCAAATTTGTAGTAACTCTGACCAGTGGTTCTTTTTTTGCAGCCGTTTGAAAGTGGGACTTTAATTATGGACACCCTGGGGTGTCTTTAAAAGTGCCAGATTTAAAAATGCCATTGACCATGCGCAGAAAGTAACTTTTTTTAAATTGTAAATTTTCACTAATTAAACAGTGCGAAATAAACAATTTCTATCAGGTTTAATCTTGTATTTCACAAACATAATTATCATAAAAATAAAAATAGCCGAGAGAGATCTAGAGCGACTCCTCGGAATAAACGTGTTTATCATTAAAATATGTCACTGAGCATGCGCAGAAACAGTGAGTTCCTAAAACCAGATTTAAACACGCCACTGAGCATGCGCAGAAATCAATTTTTAACTGTAAATTATCGCTAATTAATACAAAATTGCGGTTACAAAAACCAAATTTGACAAATCTACAGATTACAATCTTTCATTTAAGACCAAAAGGAAGTAAATGGGTGCAGTAGTTTTGTCTCATGGACTGCCCCAAAAGTCGCCTTAGCAACTTAAATATATAGATAATTGAAAAAGACATGTTCCAAGTTTAAACCATTTATCTTGAACGGTTCTTGACTTACAGCAATTTAAAGACGAAAAATTGTGAAAAAACCCATCATACAGAAAAATGGATTTAAAGGTTTAAATAAAGATTGGTTGCTATTAGAACGTTGCAAAACAAAAAATATTAATATCTCCTGTTCTAATTAAGATAGAAACATGATTTAAACGTCATTTTAAGAGGAAAAGAACAGAAAACGCTTTTATTCATTAATTATTTTTCGAAAATTTGAAGAATTTTGTGTCCCTAAACTAAACTAATGGCGCAACAGTCCACTGTGTACCAAGGTCGGCGGTGCCCATTTCCGCTTCTTGACCGGGGGCTCGGGGTGCCTTACAGCATATGTCTCAGCCAGGTGGTCAACGTGACGTGGGACCCCCAGAGTTTAGTTCCCAAGCATGCTTGGTCCTCATTTTTTCGACCCACTCAAGGGATGAAAGGCTGAGTCGACTTTGCCTAGTCGCAGGATCGAACCCTGGACCTGTGGCGTGGTAGCTTGACGCTTTTAACCACTGCACCACCAAGCGTCATTTTGTGTCCTGGAGCCACTTAATTACTTAAATGAAATACAAAATACATATCAATGTGTAAATACGAAGTTCTAGTCACGTGAGATTTGCCAAAAACAAGTAGAGAAGGTACGCGAGACATTTTTGTTTTTTAATTATTGTTATGCAAAGTCAATATATACCCACAATCTACAATTCATTTATTTTGAAAATACTTCGTCAAAATTGGCTTATTTCCTTTCTTTTCTACTTTTGCTAACATTTTCTTAGTTTCTAAAAAAAAAAGTCTAGCACAAAAAAAAATTTTATAGGGATCAAGTGATATATATATATATATATATATATATATATATATATATATATATATTTTTTTTTTTTAACCTCGAGAAAGTGGCATTTTCTTAGTTTCAAAAAAAAAAAAATTCTAGCACAAAAAAAATTTTTATAGGGGTCAAGTGATTGATTTTTTTTTTTTTTTTTACCTCGAGAAAGTGGCATTTTCTTAGTTTCAAAAAAAAAAATTCTAACACAAAAAAAATTTTTATAGGGATCAAGTGATTGATTTTTTTATTTTTTTTTTAACCTCGAGAAAGTGGCATTTTCTTAGTTTCAAAAAAAAAAATAATTCTAGCACAAAAAAAAATTTTATAGGGATCAAGTGATTGATTTTTTTTTTTTTAACCTCGAGAAAGTGGCATTTTCTTAGTTTCAAAAAAAAAAAATTCTAGCACAAAAAAAATTTTTATAGGGATAAAGTGATTGATTTTTTTTTTTAACCTCGAGAAAGTGGCATTTTCTTAGTTTCAAAAAAGAAAAAATTCTAGCACAAAAAAATTTTTATAGGGATCAAGTGATTGATTTTTTTTTTTTTTTTTTTTTTTTTACCTCGAGAAAGTGGGTCGCGGTCCGAAAAAAGTTTGCGCTGTTATGCTAATTCAGATCTCAGTGGAATTTTACAGTGGAGTTTCACAATCGGCAGATTTTCGTGAGCCGATCGATTTTTTAAGTGCCTCGGGGGGGAATAGAACTCGAATAAAGTGGACGGAGAAATGCTGGGAAAAAAAAGGGAAAAGAAATACCACTAATAATATACGAAGGACGATATGTGCAGATTTGAAGAGGACTGGAAGGTGAAAATAAATTTCCTCGAAGTATAGAACAGGTGCCAAAAGAAAGCTCATCTCGAGAGATCGGGTCATAGTTGGCATGGCCGTTAGGGTTTGACGGTTTTTCAAACCCGGTTTTAAAAAACCGGTTTTTAAAATAAATTTGTCACATTTGAAAACCGGTTTTTAAATTAAGAAAACCGGTTTAAAAGAATTCAAATTATTTTATTACGTAGAAATTAATTTTTAACTTATTTGATTTCTTGAAGACCCTGAAGAAAAACTTACTAATCCAAAGACACTGAAAGCTGAACTTTTATTATTTGAACTTTTATTATTTTTATTACGAATAAAAGATCCAAAAACTTAGATTTGTTATTTGATGCCCTGAAAACTATAAAACCAAGCTCAGTAGCTAGTGAACGAGTATTTTCAATTTCGGGCAATATTGTGCCCAAAATAAGAACAAGACTTAGCCACCGTTCAATGAGTATTTTATGTTTTTTAAAATCCCATTTTCTTAGGAGAAATTAAAATTAGTGACATAAATATACATATTATTTGAAATTTGAAATTGTTGTTTGAATTCGTTATTTTGTGTAAGTAATGTGTAATCCTTAATTTTTTTTTTAGATTTTGACTTTGATATTGATTTAGTTTTTTATTATCAATATATATAAAACAGTTCCGTAACTGAATCACTGACTGACATACAACGCACAGACCAAACCGCGGGACCTAAAGATCTGAAATTTTGCATGGCGATTCTTCTTATGGTGTAGGGGTGGACTAAAAGAGATTTTTGAAAAATTCTTCTTAGATTTTTTTAAATTAAATTTTTAAGCTGTTTTTGTAACTTTTTTTAAGTTTGCATTTAAAATAATAATTTGATGGTTATAAAATTTATAACGCGAGAAAGATCCTAAAAATTCCTTTAAAATGAAATCTTTTTCGAACCTTTACCTCCATTTTCTGATTTTTGATGAATTTTTAAACATTAATTTTTAGAATTTAATTTATTAAATGCTGATCACGTGATTTTTTTCTGATACTTTAAATAAATTTATCGTCACGTGCATAACAACTAAATAGACAAAAAAAAAATTTCTTTCTAATGCAGCAGACGATTGGATATTATACAAAAAAATAAATATCCCTTACGATTTTTTTATAAATATATATATATATATATATATATATATATTACATCAATTGTATACATTGATCGTCGTATTTATTATAAATATATATATATATATTTATTTTTTTTTTGGCATTAATTGCATACATGGACCGTTGTATTTAATTTGAATGTACTCCGTAGCGAAGTGCGGGTTTTCAGCTAGTTTTATATAAATTAAATAAAATATTTTCCCCTATTCTATTTTTGTTTGACAAAGATTCGAGAACCGGCTAAAACCGGTTTTTTGGAAATCTGGAATTCGAAAACCGGTTTTTCAAAAAGTAGGTTTTTGTATAAACCCTAATGGCCGTGCTTTAAAAAAAAAATGACATTAGGACACATTGGCGTCAATTTGAAGAACTGTTTGTCAATCTTCTATTATGCGTGTCCCCAATCTAGTTGATGGGTATAAATTAATGCGGATCCAGTTCATGTCATCTCTATATATAAAACAGTTCCGTAACTGACTCATTCATTCACTGACTGACTGACTGACAGACAACGCACAGACCAAATCGCTGGACCTGAGGCAAAGGGCTGAAATTTTGCATGGCGATTCTTCTAATAGTGTAGGGGTGCACTAAGAAAGATTTTTCAAAAATTCTTGTTAGATTTTTTTTAATTAAACTTTTAAGCTGTTTTTTAAACATTTTTACGTTTGCATTTAAAATAATACATTGAGGGTTATAAAATTTATATCACGAGAAAGATCATAAAAATTCCTTCAACATGAAATTTTTTTCGAATTTTTACCTCCATTTCCTGATTTTTGGTGAATTTTTAAAGATTAATTTTTAGAATTTAATTTATTAAATGCTGATCACGTGATTTCTTTTTCTGGTACTTTAAATAAATTTATTGTCACGAGCATAACAACTAAATAGACAAAAAAATATTTTTTTCTTGCTAATGCGGCAGACGATTGGACATTATTTTGTCTATAAAAATATCACTTACGATTTTTTTATAAATATGTTTTTTTTACATCAATTGTATACATTGATTGTCGTATTTATTATAAATATATATATATTTATTTTTTTTTGGAATTAATTGCATATATTGACCGTTGTATTTAATTTCAATGCACTCCGTAGCGAAGCGCGGGTTTTCAGCTAGTATATATATATATATATATATATATATATATATATATTGGCATGAATTACATACATTGACGGTTGTATTTAATTTGAATGTACTCCGTAGCGAAGTACATGTTTTCAGCTAGTCTATATATATAGTAATTATCTATTTATATAAAACAGTTCCGTAAGTGACTGACTGACAGATAACGCACAGACCAAACCGATGGACCTAAACAGCTGAAATTTTGCACGGCGATTTTTCTTATAGTGTAGGGGTGCACTAAGACAGATTTTTGAAAAATTCTTCTTAGATTTTTTTAAAATCTAATTTTTAAGCTGCTTTTGTAAAATTTTTTAAGTTTACATTTAAAATAATAATTTGAGGATTATAAAATTTATATCACGAGAAAGATCCCAGAAATTCCTTTAAAGTGAAATATTTTTCGAATTTTTACCTCCATTTTCTGTTTATTGGTGAATTTTTAAAGATTCATTTTTAGAAATTGATTTATTACATGCTGAACACGTGGTTTCTATTCTTTACCACTAATTTAACCACTACATTCATTGAGATGGAAGCTTTTTTAAGAATTTAATTCAAATTAATATGTTTTTTGGATTTTGAACATACAAATTAATTGCATACATTGACCATTGTATTTAATTTGAATATTTTCTTCTACATTATTTTGTCTATAAAAATATCCGTTACGATATTTTTATAAATATATTTACTTTTTTTACATAAATTGCATACATTGATCGATGTATTTATTATAATTACAAAATAAAAAGAACTTTTTATATAACATGTTTTTAAATTTTCTGTTGAATCATATAAACTTGACAATTCTATGTATTATCCAGCTGAAAACCGGTAATTCGCTACAGAGTACATTCAAATTAAATACAACGGTCAATGTATGCAATTCATGCCAAATATATATCTATATCTATAAAGGAAGAAGTCCTGACTTATATATACATATATACACGTATCAACGCCCAGCAAAAACTATTGGAGATACAGATATCAAATTTTAGGAGCTTATTACTTTTGTGCTGAAGGCGTCATTTAAGAAGCGATTTTTCAAAATTCGCCCCCCAAGGGGGGGAGGGGGACAAAACGTGTTTTTTTACATATTCTTTCATATCTCAAAGAAGGATATTGATATCCATAACATTCTTGCTTTAAAATGTAAGTAACATGAATACCTAAAAACCAATTTCAGAACTTTTCAAAATTAGGCCCCCAAGGGGGGGAGGGGGAAAAAACGTGTTTTTACGTGTTTTATCACATTTTCCTTCATATCTCGAAGAAGAAAACAGATATCCATAAGATTCTTGCTTTAAAATGTAAGGAACATAAATACCTAAAAACCGATTTCAGGATTTTTCAAAATTCGCCCCCCAAGGGGGGGAGGGGGGCAAAACGTGTTTTTTACATATGCCTTTATATCTCAAAGAAAAAAATCGATATCCATAAGATTCTTGCTTTAAAATGTAAGAAACATGAATACCTAAAAACCGATTTCAGGATTTTTCAAAATTCGTCTCCCAAGGGGGAGAGGGGGGCTAAACGTGTTCTTACGTGTTTTATCTATATACATAAAGAAATCAACACCCAGCAAAAACTATTGGAGATACAGATATCAAATTTTAAGAGCTTATTACTTTTGGGCTGAAGGCGTCATTTAAGAAGCGATTTTTCAAAAATCGCCCCCCAAGGGGGGGAGGGGGGCAAAACGTGTTTTTTACGTATTCTTTCGTTTCTCAAAGAAGGAAATTGATGTCCATAAGATTCTTACTTTAAAATGTAAGGAACACGAATACCTTAAATCCAATTTCAGGATTTTTTAAAATTTGGCCCCAGGGGACGGGGAGGGGGGGGGTTAACGTGTTTTTCACGTATTCCTTCATATCTCAAAGAAAGAAACAGATATCCATAAGATTCTTGCTTTAAAATGTAAGGAACACGAATACATTAAAACCAATTTCAGGATTTTGAAAATTCGGTCCCCCATGGGGGGGAGGGGGCAAAACGTATTTTTTACATATTACCTCATATCTCAAAAGAAAGAAACAGATATCCATAAGATTCTTGCTTTAAAATCTAAGGAATATGAATACCTAAAAACCAATTTAAGGATTTTTCAAAATTTGGCCCCCACGGGGTTAGGGGGGCTAAACGTGTTTTTACGTGTTTTTTACATATTCCGTCATATCTCAAAGAAGGAAACAGATATCCATAAGATTCTTGATTTAAAATGTAAGAAACACGATTAAATGTAACAAACACGATCAATGTCACGATTTTTCGACATTCGCTTTAGATTTTGAAAAAATTGCTAGAAACAATCGAATAATTTATATTTCCTATATATCACCATTTTGAACACCAAATTGGTGGTAGGAGAAAAGAGAGAGATCAACCTTAATTAAATGAAGTGTGGAAAAGTGTGTGTGTGTGTGTGAATTGTATATATTTCGGTTGTTAGTACGTATACATCTAGAGCTCAGGTTAACTCCATTCATTTTTATTATCCCGGGCAACGTCAGGTAATTCTTTGTTTATGAAACCGGCGATTTTCACAAGGATTTACGGGGAAGCCCTCAAACTCCTCGAAGGGCCGGGATCCAGTGGGTTATCAAAATTGAAAGAAACATTTTAATGCTGACATTAGCATGGGGAGGGGGGGGGGGGTTATTATAATATGCTGATGGGATGATGACCAGTGGAGAGGGGTATAGATTGCCATAAAATACAAATATACATATCATACAAGTAAGCTTTATTAAGGGTTCACCCGTGCAACGCCGGGTATATAAAGCTAGTATATATATATATTATATGATAAATACGACGATCAATGTATACAATTGATGTAATATATATATATATATATATATATATATTTATAAGAAAATTGTAAAGGATAATTTTAAATCCAAACTTAAAAAAATTACAAAAATAGCTTAAAAATTTAATTAAAAAAAAATCTCAGAAAATATTTCTTAGTGCACCCCTACACTATAAGAAGGATCGCCATGCAAAATTTCAGCCCTTTAGGTCCAGCGGTTTGGTCTGTGCGTTGTATGTCAGTCAGTGAGTTAGTTACGGAACTGTTTTATATATACAGTCGAACCCCGTTATAGCGAACCTGGGATATAACGAACTCCCGGATATAACGAACGAAATTTTTAGTCCAGCCGTTTTCCTATTCTATTTAATGCTAATTTACCCTTTTATAGCGAACCTCCGAAGTGTTAAGAATCGGCTATAACGAACCTTTTTTTTCAGTCGACTGATTTTTTTTCTTTTTTTTTTTCTGCAGTTGTGAAAACATGACTTCGACTCTGATTTCATATGAAAATGTATGTCAGCTAGTGAAACACGGAGTAAATCAGCGATAAGTCTGTTTATTCAAGGGTAGAAACATCTGCATTCTTTCCCTTTTACGATAGCCACTCTGCAGTTGTAATCCCGCCAGTAATTCGGTAAGCGAAACCACAGTAAGAGGAGGGAGGGGTGGGGAAAGGTTCACCAAACGCTCGAGGAGAACAAGTAAAAGCATGGACAGTATAGCATATGCGCACCCGAGAACAAGGGGAAAGGTCAGCTCAGGGTCGAGCCGGAAGATTCATTTCCACACGCAGGTGGAAGGGAAGTCATTTCATCTAATTCACCTATTTGAGTGTTTATCACAAGTTAAAAATTCCCTTTTAAGAAATCATTAGGTACATCATGTCGAGCAAGCATGTCGAGCAAGCGTCATGTCTGCATCGAAGAAAAAGTAAATATCATAAGAGAAATACAAAATGGAGGTAGCCAAGTTGACATTTGCCGAAAAAAAGATTTATCGAAATCTACAGTTGGAACAATATGGAAAAACAGAGAAAGCATACTTTCTGCTTTCGAGAAAAATTTGAACTCCCAAAAAAAATTAAGAAAAGCTGACCATCAAGAAGTGGAAGAAGCTTTATTAAAATGGTTCAGCATTCAAAGAAGCCAAAATGTACCAATTTCTGGGCAAATGCTTCAGTCAAAAGCTGATGAATTTGCCAGTAAATTTGGAATTCCATTTTCGTGTTCTAATGGATGGTTAGACAGATTCAAGAAGCGGAACAGCATATCTTCCGGAAAAATTGTCGGAGAATCGGGAGATGTTTCAACATCCAACATCGATACGTGGAAAGAAAATATTTGGAATGACATCTCTAGAGAATATGACGAGAATGACATATTTAATGCTGATGAAGCTGCACTGTTTTACAAGATGACACCAAACCAGACATTAAAATTTAATGGAGAGAAATGTAATGGCGGAAAATTGTCGAAAGACAGAATCACATTTCTTGTGTGTGCCAATATGAGTGGAACTGAATGTCGTAAGCTTCTAGTAATTGGAAAATCTAAACACCCCAGATGCTTCAAAAATATCAAACGGCTTCCTGTTTCTTATGACGCCAACCGTAAGGCGTGGATGACTAAGGAACTGTTTGAAAAAGAACTTCGAAAGTGGGATCGTGAACTTTCAGCTAAAAAACGGAAAATTCTACTTCTGCTTGACAATTGTAGTGCACACAAAAACGATTAACAGTTACAATCGATTAGAATTGTACTCTTTCCCCCGAATGCAACTTCTGTAGTACAGCCTATGGACCAGGGTGTCTCAGAAGCCTTAAATGACATTACAGGGAGCAGCTCATTTTACGAATTTTAGAAGGATATGATAAAAATGTAGAATGTGACGTTTCTCTTCTTGATGCACTTATAATGCTCGAAAAATCTTGGCGGCTTGTTACAGATTCTACAATTCGAAAATGTTTTCGACATGCTGGCCTAGCAAAGAATGTTGAAGAAGAAGATGATGAAGATTTACCTATCGCGATGTGGATAGAAAAACACAATATTTCCTGATTCTCGTATTGTGACATGCAATTGTTCGAAACATTTGATGATGAAATCATTACATGTGAAAATCCGACTGATGAAGATATTGTGGAAGAAATTAAAATGAATCATTCTGAAATCGAAGATTCTGCATCTGATGCTGATGAAGAGGAGCACATAAATGAGGAAATTCCCACCATCGTAGATGCTACAGTAGCAATGCGTGTAATTAATAAGTTTTTTTCCACACAAACAGTGAAAGAAAGAGTGTTACAGTCATTTGACGTACTGGACAAAGAAATTCATATAATGTTTTTGAAATCGATATCACGTCAGCAGAAGATTACCGATTATTTCTGTAACAAAACAGTGAGCAAGAATTAAAGGTAAAATGAATTTATATCCATTTGTCTTTCATTTTTAATTAGTTTAATTAGTATTGTATCAGTTTAATGTTATCGATTTTAGTCAATTTAATTCATTAATGGTCATTTTTAATAGATTTTATCGTTTTTCAATAGATCATTATTGAATACACATAGCAACTAATGAGTTATACATTTTGTGAACATTTTTTTTAACTGTTCGGATATAGCGAACCACCGGATATAGCGAACCAAACCTTTGGTCCCTTG
>OU015492.1:217986371-217988871 GCA_907164885.2 Dolomedes plantarius | reverse complement strand
CAGTTACGGAACTGTTTTATATATATAGATTAATGTTCGATTAGTTCGAACATGACTATGTTTTCAGCGATTTCGACAAGCTTAAAGGTACTGTGCCGCCTCGGAAGAAATGTTGCATATTCCCTCGAAAATCGTAAAAATTGTGTAGTGGTGATTTACTCCCGGCGCCCGAACTACCTACAAAATATTGATAGGTTTTTTCACATCACCACGAATTCTCCTTGCATGATAGGATATCAGCGTATTCATAATCTTGGGAAATGAAAGAGGTGTTATTTTAGTAACGTCAACTGTGGCCTTTGTCCCATTTTTCATGTTTATTTCACAGGAAAGCAAACAATTGTTGTAAACCAATTAAAATTTGATATGGTAAGTTGTTTATATTATTTTAAACATATTTAACTGTAATATAAACCATTGTTAAAGTATACATACAAACTTAAACAATTTTTAATTTTTTTAAAAATTTTTGGACTAATGTTACCTTGAATTGGGGCAAATTTGGCCCATCTCTTGAAAACCAAGCATTTAAATTGTTGAGAGAGCTTAGGCCAATGTTAGACCATGTACAAGTATTGCCAAATTATCTATGAATAATATCTTATCTAATCCGAGTAAGCTTAATTTGGAAAAAATCAATAAATCAACATTTTTTTCTATACGAAACTGATTTTATTTTTAAATTACAAGTGGAATTTTCAAAGAAAATAGTAATAGATAAACAGTAAACAGTAATTCAACAGTCTTATATGTTTTGATGAATTGATAGTCCAAACTATGGAGAAGACACATAATCCAGTTATGGAACTAAAAATTGATTCCTCTTTGACTCGATTTTTGGAGGATTGATTTTCCCGCACATTTCTTCCCATTCATAATTTATACAGTCTTGTTTTTCTGGCCAACGCCAAAATGTGAGTTTTCTTTTCATACATTCAACAGTCATATCTTTTAAACTTAAAATCTTCCAAGGATACTGTCCGACCACAGTACGAAGAACCACGGTTGGCATAGTGCCAAGACGATTCTATTCACGCTGTAGGTAAGGCTGCTGAGGAAGGAGGGGTAAAAGTCTCGTATTCTCTCGACATTCTTTAGAATCGGTTACTAACTGCGCTTGCTTGCTTTTTCCTCGTCGCTTTTTCCACTTTCGCAATCCCTAAACAGAGCTGGTGAAATGACCGGGATATCAATGTCCAGTGTAAAAAGAATACGCAGAGAAGCAAAGGGTGAAGAAACTCCAAAATTTGAATCTCCGAGGAAACGTCAGAAAAAAAGAACCACCGAAAACATAGCTTTAGATAATTTTGATTGTGATGTAATCCGAAAATATCCACTCCTATAAAACTCCTATTTTTTAAATAGATTTGCTTCTTTCTTTTTATTATTTTGAAATTATTATTCACATATTCGATCAAAAATAAAGTTTTAAAAAATAACTTTAAAATTGCGGACAAAAAGCAGTCTGGAATACATTCCGTATTTCATAAACAAACACATCCGAAAATATAACGTTTTCCCCTATTTTCTAAGTAGACTAGCTTTCTCGCGCATGCGTAACAGCTTCCAGGGACCTTGCTTCCGTGGTCGGACAGTATTTAACACCATCATACGTCACAATTACAAAATCATCTATAGCATATGTACTAGTTCAGAGCTATACATGTACAAATTCAGAGTCTACCTGTCTTTGAGATTTACTTGCTTGTTTATAATGTTTTGTTTTTTACATTCTGAAGAGCTGGAGCATTGTCGTTTTCGCCTGTTTGAAACTGGACCCTTTTTAGAAGTAGAAGGAGTGGTTAGACTAACTTTGTCCCAACTGCCATGTTGGAACAAAGTTGCCCCAAGACAAGGGACAAAGTTTGCCTAATGTAGTAAATATTCATTAGTTGGCGAACCACAAAATAAATCAAGATAATGACAGTGAAAATAGTTGAAACAATTAATAATAAACTGAGGCAAATAGCTGGCCTGCTCTGAATCACGTACTGTATCACATTTACAAGGAAAAGTTGGAAGACAACAACAATATACGTTTTAGTGATACCAAAGTGAAGCAGCACTGTAGTTGTGGTAAACTGAGGAACTACAAGACAAAAAGAGTCAAGGGAAAGTCAAGGTAGTACAGCCACTCATTGGCCCTTGCAATAAATAAGTGATAATCACTCTCCTTTGTCTAGATACAGCACATACAATTTTTTTCGTTTGTTGGGCCAAAGTTACCCTAGTTGACGGTACAGTATCGCATCATTTATCCAATAAAAAATTTCTCAGTCGATTGAAAATTGCTATTTTAAAAATTATGTTTAATTTTATATATGTATGTCAAGTGTAGATGTCGCATGCGGCGACATCAGCCAACGATAGCGACCTCTGTGGAGAAGCGAAGAGTTCGTCGATGTAAGGTAAGTTAGTGTAACTGGACACATTGGGGTAACTGGGCCATCCCATCCTAGATTTTTCCTTTACCCATTAGGTGGAAATTCAATTCTGTGTG
>OU015492.1:217976371-217981371 GCA_907164885.2 Dolomedes plantarius | reverse complement strand
CATAAGCGCCAATTCTCCACTTGAAATGGAGAATTTGAATGTTTGATTTCCTCCCTACTCCTATACCACTTGAATGACGACTTATTTCCGCGAAGTGGTCAATGGTGGACACATATTTTCGATGCCCTTGGAAACGATAGTCTCGGCGCGCCCCGATCCGCTTACATTTTTCATTATCTCTCCAGCGCTTAGGCGCCGTTCTGGCGCCCGCGGCTATTTCCCCCGCGTCCGACTTATTGCTGCACAAGGAAATAAACATAATCAAACTCAAATTACTTCCAAACCTCATAAGTAACTTCTGCGGGGGAAATGACGGCAAGAATAATTTGGCGCTTTTTTTCCCCATCATCGAAATGCTCTCAGAGGAAAGAGAAAAAAAACTATATACAAGGTGCGCCCATAAAGTAACCGTGCAATCTATATATATAAAACAGTTCCGTAACTGACTCACTGACTGACATACAACGCACAGACCAAACCGCTGGACCTAAAGAGGTGAAATTTTGCATGGCGATTCTTCTTATAGTGTTGGGGTGCACTCAGAAAGATTTTTGAAAAATTATTCTTAGATTTTTTTAATTAAATTTTTAAGCTTTTTTTAAACTTTTTTTTAAGTTTGCATTTAAAATAATAATTTGAGGATTATAAAATTTATATCACGAGAAAGATCGTAAAAAGTCCTTTAAAATGAAACCTCTTTCGAACCTTTACCTCGATTTTCTGAATTTTGGTGAATTTTTAAAAATTCATTTTTAGAATTTAATTTATTAAATGCCGATCACGTGATTTCTTTTTCTGGTAATTTAAATAAATTTATCGTCACGTGCATAACAACTGAATAGACAAAAAAATATTTTTTTCTTGCTAATGCAGCAGACGATTGGATATTATCCAAAAAATATAAATATCCCTTACGATTTTTTTATAAATATATATATATATATATATATATATATATATATATATATATTTACATCAATTGTATACACTGATCGTCGCATTCAGTATAAATATATATATTTATTTTCTTTTGGCATTAATTGCATACATTGACCGTTGTATTTAATTTGAATGTACTCCGTAGCGAAGCGCGGGTTTTCAGCTAGTTTATATATATACTAAAACAGTTCAGTAACTGACTCACTCACTCACTCACTCACTGACATACAACGCACAGACCAAACCGCTCGACCTAAAGGGCTGAAATTTTGCATGGCGATTCTTCTTACAGTGTAGGGGAGCACTAAGTAAGATTTTTGAAAAATTCTTCTTAGATTTTTTAAAATTAAATTTTTAACCTGTTTTAGTAACTTTTTTTTTAAAGTTTGCATTTAAAATAATAATTTGATGGTTATAAAATTTATATCGCGAGAAAGATCCTAAAAATTCCTTTATAATGAAATCTTTTTCGAATCTTTACCTCCATTTTCTGATTTTTGGGGAATTTTGAAAGATTCATTTTTAGAATTTAATTTATTAAATGCTGATCACGTCATTTATTTTTCTGGTACAATAAATAAATTTATCGTCACGTGCACAACAACTAAATAGAAAAATTAATTTCTTGCTAATGCTGAAGACGATTGGACATTATCCAAAAAAATATTAAAATACAGTAAAAGATATTATGTTCTTCCAACTATACTATATTAACTTTACTATATTCTTTAACATTTCCTATTAGATTAAATTTGAATATTTTCTTCTACATTATTTTGTCCATAAGAATATCTCTTACAATTTTTTTATAAATATATTTTTTGGGTTTTTTTTACATCAATTATATACATTGATCATCGTATTTATTATATATATATACTAGCTGAAAACCCGCACTTCGCTACGGAGTACATTCAAATTAAATACAAGGGTCATGTATGCAATTAATGCCAAAAAAAATAAATATATATATATTTATAATAAATACGACGATCAATATATACAATTGATGTAGGAAAAAAAATATAGTATATTTATAAAAAAATCGTAAGGGATATTTTTATAGACAAAATAATGTCCAGTCGTCTGCGGCATTAGCAAGAAAAAAATATTTTTTTTATTTAGTTGTTATGCACGTGACGATAAATTTATTTAAAGTACCAGAAAAAGAAGTCACGTGATCAGCATTTAATAAATTAAATTCTAAAAATTAATCTTTAAAAATTCACCAAAAATCAGGAAATGAAGGTAAAGATTCGAAAAAGATTTCATTTTAAAGGAATTTTTATGATCTTTCTTGCGATATAAATTTTATAACCCTCAAATTATTATTTTAAATGCAAACTTAAAAAAAGTAAAAAAAACAGCTTAAAAATTTAATTTAAAAAAATCTAAGAAGAATTTTTGAAAAATCTTTCTTAGTGCACCCCTACACTATTAGAAGAATCGCCATGCAAAATTTCAGCCCTTTAGGTCCAGCGGTTTGGTCTGTGCGTTGTATGTCAGTCAGTGAATGAATGAATCAGTCAGTTACGGAACTGTTTTATATATATATATATATATATACATATTGGCATTAATTGCATACATTGACCGTAGTATTTAATTTGAATGTACTCTGAAGTACGGGTTTTCAGCTAGTTTATATATACGAAGTTAGTTATTCTTATATATTCAGCTAGTTTATATATATTGAATGCAATGCATGTTACGAATGCCAATTTTTGGAATTCATTGCATGACAAGATTGAAATGGCTCCATTTTAAAATCGGGGTAAATCCGTAAGGCGGAGAAAATTTTAATTAAATCACCTCAAGGATTCTATTTGAAGACTTCCTTTTATTTAATTACATCGTTCCGAGGGAATGAGAATTAAAACAGAGTAAAGGAGTGGACAAACCCCTCTCTCTCTTTCTCTCAAATTCATTATGCAACATGGATTCTTTATGCTCTCGTCTCATTCATTCGCGTGTATTAATCTGCAGTCGGACTGCCAAAATGATAACCCCTGGAATCACCGTAATTAAACTCAAGTAGGGTTGCCACGCTTTGAAAAGCATATAAAAAGTAATTGTTCAAAAAGGCGTGCGGAAATATTTAGATTTAATATTTATCAACACCTGTCAACTATCATTTATACAGTGAAACTTCTCTAGACGGCTCTGTTTTGTTCAGAAACGGTTCAAGACTCCATAGAGCCAATGTTATGGACGAAACCTCTTTTCAGCAGTCACCCCTTCCAAACGGCCACTTTTTTTTATTTCGGAACCATGGTCACCGAAGAGAAGTTTCACTGCATGTATGTGTGTGTGTGTATATATATATATATATATATATATGTGTGTATATATATATATATATATATATATATATATATATATATATATATATATATATATATATATATATATATACACATATATATATATATATATATGCATATATATACATATGTATATACATATATATATATATATATATATATATATATATATATATATACATATATATATATATATATATATATATGCATATATATATATATATATATGCATATATATACATATACATATATATATGTATGCATATATATACATATATATATATATATATATATATATATATATATGCATATATATACATATATATACATATATATACATATATATATATATACATACACATACACACACACATATACACTGCTGGCCACTGTAAATGCAACACCCTGAAGGAAACATGCAAATAACATGAAATTTACAACATGCATTAGCGGAGGTGAGATATGCAAATGATTAGAATTTCAGCGCAGACGCACATCACGCTCGCCTGTGGCGGCACTTCAAAGCGCTATTTAAGGCTTGGAGATTTCGACGGTTTCAAGTTCGGCAATTGTGTTTTTCTTGTGGTTTTTTCAAAAAAACGATCAATTATGCCTCGTCGAAAACAGCGATCATCTTTTTTCAAGTATCCGAGTTCGACAGAGGAAGGATAGTGGCATGCCGAGATTGTGGATTATCTTTCAGGGAAGTCGGTAGTCGTGTTGGACGAAACCAAACAACTGTAATGCGGATATGTGATCGTTGGATGCAGGAGGGTACGACGGACCGGCGTGTTCGATCGCATCCACCTCAGCGCACCACTTCACGTGATGACAAGCAAATTGTGCGCATGGCAGTGACGGATCGCTCAGTCACGTCACGAACCATAGCACAGCACATGCAGTCTGTAACGCATCATCCAGTGTCTGCGCGTACCATTCGACGCCGTTTACAGCAGAGTGGTCTGTCCGCAAGACGTCCATTGCTTTGTCTACCCTTGACGCAGAACCACAGACGTCTCCGCCGCCAATGGTGCGATGAAGGATGTGGACGGCAGAATGGAATGAAATTGTCTTTACTGACGAGTCACGCTTCTGTCTGCAACACCACGATGGTCGCATTCGAGTCTGGAGACACCGTGAAGAGGATGCTGAACAGCTGCGTTATGCACCGCCACACTGTTCCTGCACCGGGTATTATGGTATGGCGCGGTATTGGATATCACTCTCGCACACCTCTAGTACGCATTGCCGGTACTTTAAACAGCCAGCGCTACATCTCCGAGGTGTTGGAGCCAGTTGTCCTTCCTTACCTTCAGGGCTTGCCCACAGCCATATTTCAACAGGATAATGCGCGACCACACGTGGCACGCATTGTCCAACGGTTCTTCGTCAATCGCCAGATTGAATTGCTTCCCTGGCCGCCTCGCTCTCCGGATCTTTCGCAGATAGAAAACATGTGGTCCATGGTTGCTCTACGATTGACCCAGATTCCATCCCCAGCTGCCACAGCAGATCAACTTTGGCAACGTGTGGAAGCTGCTTGGTCTGCTGTACCCCAAGAACTCATCCAAAGTCTCTTTGAATCAATGCCGAGGCGTGTGGCAGCGGTGATCTCCAACAATGGCGGCTACTCTGGCTACTGAATTTGGCAGGAACCACACTTCACAGAAGTCTAAAAATTCAATCATTTGATACTTGGTCAACATGTTATCTACAAAATAAATTTTGTTGTGATAT
>OU015492.1:217938871-217968871 GCA_907164885.2 Dolomedes plantarius | reverse complement strand
TCCTTTGCAGGAAATAGTAGATATACCTATATCTCCGTTGTGGAAACCTATATCTCCATTGTAGGATAACAAACCCTGGTCGATGCCGCAAACGTATAAAGGTTGGGAATCCCTAAATGAGAACAGGGAGAATTTTTTATATAATTCTGATTAGAACAAGGTAAATTTAACGAAATTCTAGATTTTAGTGATAACAGAAGATATTGTATCACGCATTCTTAAATAGAAGAAAACTGATATAGGTTTCCACAATTCTATATACTGCTTAAGCAAAATTAAATACCACATAAAGTCCAATTACATTTAGAGTTAAAAAAAAAACGCGCTGTTACCGTACGAAATGGACCCGCATCGTTTTTCGGGTCAAAAGTGAATTCGACCAAACGAATCCAAATCACCTTTTAATGGCTCTAAGTGCACAATTAGCTTTAGAAATCTTCTCCTTTGCAGGAAATAGTAGATATACCTATATCTCCGTTGTGGAAACCTATATCTCCATTGTAGGATAACAAACCCTGGTCGATGCCGCAAACGTAAAAAGGTTGGGAATCCCTAAATGAGAACAGGGAGAATTTTTCATATAATTCTGATTAGAACAAGGTAAATTTAACGAAATTCTAGATTTTAGTGATAACAGAAGATATTGTATCACGCATTCTTAAATAGAAGAAAACTGATATAGGTTTCCACAATTCTATATACTGCTTAAGCAAAATTAAATACCACATAAAGTCCAATTACATTTAGAGTTTAAAAAAAAAAACGCGCTGTTACCGTACGAAATGGACCCGCATCGTTTTTCGGGTCAAAAGTGAATTCGACCAAACGAATCCAAATCACTTTTTAATGGCTCTAAGTGCACAATTAGCTTTAGAAATCTTCTCCATTGCAGGAAATAGTAGATATACCTATATCTCCGTTGTGGAAACCTATATCTCCATTGTAGGATAACAAACCCTGGTCGATGCCGCAAACGTAAAAAGGTTGGGAATCCCTAAATGAGAACAGGGAGAATTTTTTATATAATTCTGATTAGAACAAGGTAAATTTAACGAAATTCTAGATTTTAGTGATAACAGAAGATATTGTATCACGCATTCTTAAATAGAAGAAAACTGATATAGGTTTCCACAATTCTATATACTGCTTAAGCAAAATTAAATACCACATAAAGTCTAATTACATTTAGAGTTTTAAAAAAAACGCGCTGTTACCGTACGAAATGGACCCGCATCGTTTTTCGGGTCAAAAGTGAATTCGACCAAACGAATCCAAATCACTTTTTAATGGCTCTAAGTGCACAATTAGCTTTAGAAATCTTCTCCATTGCAGGAAATAGTAGATATACCTATATCTCCGTTGTGGAAACCTATATCTCCATTGTAGGATAACAAACCCTGGTCGATGCCGCAAACGTATAAAGGTTGGGAATCCCTAAATGAGAACAGGGAGAATTTTTTATATAATTCTGATTAGAACAAGGTAAATTTAACGAAATTCTAGATTTTAGTGATAACAGAAGATATTGTATCACGCATTCTTAAATAGAAGAAAACTGATATAGGTTTCCACAATTCTATATACTGCTTAAGCAAAATTAAATACCACATAAAGTCCAATTACATTTAGAGTTAAAAAAAAAACGCGCTGTTACCGTACGAAATGGACCCGCATCGTTTTTCGGGTCAAAAGTGAATTCGACCAAACGAATCCAAATCACTTTTTAATGGCTCTAAGTGCACAATTAGCTTTAGAAATCTTCTCCTTTGCAGGAAATAGTAGATATACCTATATCTCCGTTGTGGAAACCTATATCTCCATTGTAGGATAACAAACCCTGGTCGATGCCGCAAACGTAAAAAGGTTGGGAATCCCTAAATGAGAACAGGGAGAATTTTTTATATAATTCTGATTAGAACAAGGTAAATTTAACGAAATTCTAGATTTTAGTGATAACAGAAGATATTGTATCACGCATTCTTAAATAGAAGAAAACTGATATAGGTTTCCACAATTCTATATACTGCTTAAGCAAAATTAAATACCACATAAAGTCCAATTACATTTAGAGTTAAAAAAAAAAAACGCGCTGTTACCGTACGAAATGGACCCGCATCGTTTTTCGGGTCAAAAGTGAATTCGACCAAACGAATCCAAATCACTTTTTAATGGCTCTAAGTGCACAATTAGCTTTAGAAATCTTCTCCATTGCAGGAAATAGTAGATATACCTATATCTCCGTTGTGGAAACCTATATCTCCATTGTAGGATAACAAACCCTGGTCGATGCCGCAAACGTAAAAAGGTTGGGAATCCCTAAATGAGAACAGGGAGAATTTTTTATATAATTCTGATTAGAACAAGGTAAATTTAACGAAATTCTAGATTTTAGTGATAACAGAAGATATTGTATCACGCATTCTTAAATAGAAGAAAACTGATATAGGTTTCCACAATTCTATATACTGCTTAAGCAAAATTAAATACCACATAAAGTCTAATTACATTTAGAGTTTTAAAAAAAACGCGCTGTTACCGTACGAAATGGACCCGCATCGTTTTTCGGGTCAAAAGTGAATTCGACCAAACGAATCCAAATCACTTTTTAATGGCTCTAAGTGCACAATTAGCTTTAGAAATCTTCTCCATTGCAGGAAATAGTAGATATACCTATATCTCCGTTGTGGAAACCTATATCTCCATTGTAGGATAACAAACCCTGGTCGATGCCGCAAACGTAAAAAGGTTGGGAATCCCTAAATGAGAACAGGAAGAATTTTTTATATAATTCTGATTAGAACAAGGTAAATTTAACGAAATTCTAGATTTTAGTGATAACAGAAGATATTGTATCACGCATTCTTAAATAGAAGAAAACTGATATAGGTTTTCCACAATTCTATATACTGCTTAAGCAAAATTAAATACCACATAAAGTCTAATTACGTTTAGAGTTAAAAAAAAAACGCGCTGTTACCGTACGAAATGGACCCGCATCGTTTTTCGGGTCAAAAGTGAATTCGACCAAACGAATCCAAATCACTTTTTAATGGCTCTAAGTGCACAATTAGCTTTAGAAATCTTCTCCATTGCAGGAAATAGTAGATATACCTATATCTCCGTTGTGGAAACCTATATCTCCATTGTAGGATAACAAACCCTGGTCGATGCCGCAAACGTAAAAAGGTTGGGAATCCCTAAATGAGAACAGGGAGAATTTTTTATATAATTCTGATTAGAACAAGGTAAATTTAACGAAATTCTAGATTTTAGTGATAACAGAAGATATTGTATCACGCATTCTTAAATAGAAGAAAACTGATATAGGTTTCCACAATTCTATATACTGCTTAAGCAAAATTAAATACCACATAAAGTCTAATTACATTTAGAGTTTTAAAAAAAACGCGCTGTTACCGTACGAAATGGACCCGCATCGTTTTTCGGGTCAAAAGTGAATTCGACCAAACGAATCCAAATCACTTTTTAATGGCTCTAAGTGCACAATTAGCTTTAGAAATCTTCTCCATTGCAGGAAATAGTAGATATACCTATATCTCCGTTGTGGAAACCTATATCTCCATTGTAGGATAACAAACCCTGGTCGATGCCGCAAACGTAAAAAGGTTGGGAATCCCTAAATGAGAACAGGAAGAATTTTTTATATAATTCTGATTAGAACAAGGTAAATTTAACGAAATTCTAGATTTTAGTGATAACAGAAGATATTGTATCACGCATTCTTAAATAGAAGAAAACTGATATAGGTTTTCCACAATTCTATATACTGCTTAAGCAAAATTAAATACCACATAAAGTCTAATTACATTTAGAGTTTTAAAAAAAACGCGCTGTTACCGTACGAAATGGACCCGCATCGTTTTTCGGGTCAAAAGTGAATTCGACCAAACGAATCCAAATCACTTTTTAATGGCTCTAAGTGCACAATTAGCTTTAGAAATCTTCTCCATTGCAGGAAATGGACAAATGAATATAAAACGAGCGATTCTTTCCGAATTCTACTTTTTCATTATTTTTACTTACAATGCATTAAAAATCGCTCAAAATATTGCAGTCGAAGGAAAGGGGACGGATATTCCAAATGAGGTATAATTGTAGAACTGAACTTTCTTCAGAACAGATTTATGTCAAATAAAAATGATTTTTTTCTCTCGTTTGGAAGAACATTACGTACCTTTACTAAATATTTAGTCTCGTATATAAATTTCTAAATAACCCACTGAGAAATATAGATGGATAAACATAAAGATACTTATGTAGGTAGCTTTTAACGGAGGATTACGTTCCTCCATAACGGCCCTCCGGAATGCAAAATTTCAGGTGTCCTGCGTCGCGAGTTATAATTTCGGCAGCGCGCCAAACCCAGTCAGTATTGCTTGGGCAAGCAGTAAATAGTTAAACAGGAAAGTACCAAAATGCGTCAAAATTTTTATATACATACATACATATATATATATATATATATATATATATATATATATATATATATATATATATATATATATATATATATATAGTCGGACCTCTATTTAACGAACCTCTATTTTGCGAATTTCTCTATTTTGCGAACCGTTCCTCGGAACCAAGAACATCTTGCGAATTTCTTCGTAAAATAACCTCCAAATAACGAAGTGTATTCTCTATTTAACGAACTGCGTCTCTATTTAACGAAGTGCATTCTCTATTTAACGAACTTTTTCTTGTGATCCAATATCTTTTTCATCCATATTTCTCAAAATATTTCTGGACATTTCAAACTTATTATTTCTTTTAACACATTTTATGGTGATAAATGAACTTGAACTGGTTTTACCAGTCGCCTAACTCACCGAGAGCAGTAAATTAATTGGCTGTCATTCTTTGCATTTCATCCAGGAAATGCAACCTTTATCCCCTCCCCTCCCCCCTCCCACTGACCACTTCATTAAAATAACTTTCAATATCCCTCTTTTACCCTTAATGGAGCTGTCCCGTATAATTGAACTAGTCTCCCGTTTGTTGACTAGTCTCCCGTAGGTTGTTGATCAGAGTCGTGCTGGTAATTTCGGTTCTGAAAATTCAAAATACAGTGTATTCCCGGACAATGTTTTGTCTTATTCTTGTTTTCCTTGCAGATTTCTTTTTGATGGGTAAGATATATAAAACAAATAGACATTAATTTACAAAATAAAGGTGTGATTAATTACTTTTTTTAATAATATTTAGTGTTTATGAATTTTAAATATATTTTGTGTGAGTTTTAAGTATTTTAAAAGGTATATCTCTATTTAACAAATTCTCCATATAACAAACTTATTTTCGACATTTAGCGACTTCGTTAAATAGAGGTCCGACTGTGTATATATATATATATATATATATATATATATATATACGAGGGTAAGTCCGAAAATAAGTTTCCCCTGGCGACTGTGGACAGGGGTGTGTATGAAAGACAAAAAATATAATGAGACACTACAGTTAAGACGTAACATTATCTTTCCACATAAGTACGAAATACGTTGAGACATTTATCATACAGCTTTATAAGCTTCAAAAAGCCCTCCATGGAAAAATCAGGGCTCTGCATAGGGAAGAAGCGTTTAACGGCTTGCGTGACTTCAGCACTGCTTTCAAAGCGCCTTCCGCCGAGAATCTTCTTCAAAGCCGAAAACAGATGGAAGTCACTGGTTGCTAGATCAGGACTGTATGGTGGCTGGTCAAGGCGCTCCCAAACAAGAGTTGCAATATGGTTTTGCGTTGCTGTCGCCGAGTGGTTGTCTCGCATTGTCATCCAACCACAAAATGCCAGATGTGAGAAGGCCAGGCCGCTTTTTCCGGATAGTCTCCTTCAACTTCGACTGGGTGTGACAGTACCGCGTAACGTTAATGGTTCCAACCTCCAAAAAGTCCAGCAACAAAACTTCTTTAAAGAAGAATCTCGGTGGAAGACGCTTTGGAAGCAATGCTGAAGTCACACAAGCCGTTAAACGTTTCTTCCGTATTCAAAGCCCTGATTTTTTCCTGGAGGGCTTTTTGAAGTTTGCAAAGCGGTATGACAATTCGTACTTATGTGGAAAAATAATGTTACGTCTTATCTTTAATGTCTCACTATATTTTTTGTCTTTCATACATACCTCTGTCCACAGTTTCCAGGGGAAACTTATTTTCGGACTATCCCTCACATATATATATATATATATATATATATATATATATATATATATATATATATATATATAAACAGTTGCCGTAAAAGTCTAACCTTTCCCCGGCAGAGTCTAATAGAAATGTCCGTACATCAAGAGCTCATTTTATGTAGTAACCTTTCTTGACAAAGTCTGTGAATACTAGTTGTCTATAATATTGTATATAATATTAATATTGTTCTATTAACATTATATTGCTTAGTTGTTTCCAACACCGTTAGTAACATTATCATATATTTTTCAAAATTACCATCGTAATAAAAGAAGTAAAAAAGTTCCATGTATTTTTGTCATTTACTTTTATTACAGTTTCAGCATTATTTTATGATGAAAGTAGTGCATTGTAACAAAAAAATTTCAAGATTTATACATAAATATTTCCAAATACACTCCCGTTGGAATAAATAATAAATCTCCATTCTAAATACTTCAGCAGTTTCCACTTTTCTGCATTACCTTCCTGCACGCGCTAAACTCCCTTTTTCAAAACATACATACCAGACTTCGCAACGGTCTATTGCTCCTCTGGGATCTAGAAGAATAAGCACCGCAATATGGATAGCTGAAATGTTAAAAGCATAACGGTGCACACTTCGAAAACACGTTTGTCGCGCTGTAAATCTCGATGCACTTATCGGAAAGAAAAGCAGCTCCACGTCAGCCAAACAGAGCCATAACTTATGCTGTGCGGGTACACGTACAGCGAAGGACGACTCACGAACTTGCCCTGATGTACCACCTAGGGCACTGGTGAGCAAACTGTGGGTCGCGACCCACTTAGGGGTCGTGAAAAAAAATTGTAGGGGTCGCGGATTCTTTGAAGTAATTTTATGTCATATTGAATCATATAATTAATAAAAAATGCCTTGAAAGAAAAAGTTGGTTGCCACGGGAAAAAAAAGAGCAGTAGGCCTGAAAAAAGTTGAACGGTGAAGACGTATGTACCCACTTAAGGGATATTCATCTGTAAATATAAGTAGTTCATTTCACTTTCATCGTCTCTTTTTCACTTGATAAAGAAGTTATTAAGAAGTCATTCCCATCGATGATTATTAATGTCAGCAATTGAAGTCATGACATATATATATATATATATATATATATATATATATATATATATATATATATATATATATATATATATATATACACTGAAGTGCCACTGAATTAGGGATAGCAAAGCCTATGCAAATTGTGTATCGCTGCGCATCCTGTATGCGCAAGTGAGGGCACTGTGGTAACTGCATATATAGCGCGTACTGTGGTTGTTCTGAATTAGTTGTTGGAATTGCCAGTATGGGTAAACTGCCTGATTTAGACGCCTTCGATCGCGGACAAAACGTAGGTGCGCGACGCATGGGTCATTCAATTTCCGAAATCGTCAGACAGCTAGGATTTTCAAGGTCGACAGTGTCAAGAGTATACCAAGAATACATGGATGGTGGAAAAAAAACTAACGATCGGGCAAACTGCAAAGGACAATTAGCCTTGACAGTGTGTGGTGAGAGACGGCTCAGGCGTATTGTACGTAGCCAGCGAAGCCAAACATTAGCTCAAATTACCACCCAGTTTAATGACGGTGCCAGTCGTACAGTCAGTAAACGGACTGTGCAACGCTCGCTTCACCGTATGGGTTTCGGGAGCCGTCGACCTACGAGAGTACCATTGCTCTACTCGTCATCGGGCTGCACGTCTTGCCTGGGCAAGAGAGCACAGAGACAAGAGTGTAGAGGACTGGAAACGAGTAGCATGGAGTGATGAGTCTCGATTCCGACTACTTAACGCCGACGGGAGGCTGAGAATATGGCGTCAGGCTCATGAAGCCATGGATCCTACATGCCTGGCTGGAACTGTACAAGGTCATGGTGGCTCAATCATGGTCTGGCGTGTTTTTTCGTGGCACAGTTTGGGATCTTTGGTGCGTGTACCAACCTCCCTCAATTCAATTCGGTACGTAGAGTTGCTGGGTGATCACCTCCTTCCGTTTATGCTGTTCTGTTATCCGCACGGTAATGGAGTTTTCCAGCAAGACAACTGTACCTCTCACAAGTCCCGGTTGGCTACTGGCTGGTTGGATGAGCATTCCTCTGACTTCTCTGTCATGAATTGGCCACCTAGAAGCCCAGACTTAAATCCTATTGAGCATCTTCGGGATGTTTTGGAACAAGGCGTGAAAGGCCATCACACAGCCCCAAAGAACCTTACCGAATTATGGACAGCTTTAGCTAATATTTGGCAAGCCATTCCCGTGGAACGTTTCCAGAAACTTGTTGAATCTATGCCTCGTCGTGTGGCAGCCGTTATCAAGGCCAGAGGAGGCCCAACTCGTTACTAGGTAGGTATCCCTAATTCAGTGGCACTTCAGTGTATATATATATACAGGGTGATTTTTATTAAACTGACACTACTCAGAGCCATCTGTAGCGCGATCTATCAACCGGAATTCCACCAAAATTGATAGAGGGATAAAAACGACATGGGAAAGAGTTTCCATGAAAAAAAAAGAGTTCCAAAAGTCGCCGATAGGGGAATATGTGGCGCTGTTGATGTCGGCGCACGCGAGAATTTGCACAAAACTCTAGTCAAATATCAAAAGGTATATTCACGACTACGCAGTCGACAGCAGCGCCAGAATTTCGGGCTATAAAGATAAAGGGGTGAATGCCCGAAAAATTGTAATAAGCAGGCAAAAGGAATAAGAAAGAAATTTCACTGCAACACCGCTTTATGCAGCAAAGTCACTTCTCTCTCCCTCAATATCACTACAGTCCTGGTGGACGACACATTGTATCCTGAACACTGCGTTCTCAACGGCCAGGAGTAACATGTCATCAGGTATGTTCATCAAAGACCGTGATAGGTTGTCCTTTAGGGCCGCTAAGTTCGAGACTCCACCAAGATACACCTTAGACTTTAAATAACCCCACAGAAAGAAGTCACATCGGTTAGGTGTGGGGAGCGAAGTGGCCATGCAAGTGGTAAAAAGCGACTGATGACCCTTTCTTCTGTAAAGCGATGGCACAACAGATTCCGTACCGATCTTTATAGTTCAAAATTCTGGTGCTGCTGTCGACTATGTAGTCATGAATTTGCATTTTGTTGGTTTACCTGCATTTTATGCAAAACCTCGGGTGATCCAACAAATAAAAGCGCCATATCTTCAACTACCGACGAACTTTAGAACTAATTTTTTTATGGAAACCCCACGTTGTCCTTAGTCTCTCTATCAATTTTGGTGGCATTTCGGCTGATAAATTGCGCTACAGATGGCTCTGAGTAGTGTCAGTGTAAAAAGAAACCCCCCTATATATATATATATATATATATATATATATATATATATATATATATATATATATATATATATATATATATATATATATATATATATATATATAACTAAAAATAAATAATCCAACAGAGTTAGATAAAAACTAGAAGAATATAGACAAAAAACAAACAGAAATCAAGCACTCAGGGTATCCACGCACCAGAGGCAAGATTCTGTATAAGTGCCGGAACTAAACCAAAAAAAATAGCATTTAGACTCAGGGATTTTTTAAAGCTATTTAGGATAATTTTTTATGTTTTCATTTGTTTAAGCTGTAATGGGGGGTGGCGCTGTAGTATTGTTACAATGACGTAACTACTAGGATAGAATTGGCTGATATTTCGCCATAACCATCACTTACGGAATTGGGGTGTGTATGCATCTTTGGCTTTGCATTAGGATTATTTGTGTGCTTGCATGTACGGTGCGTTGAGCCCTTACTGTAAGTTGTGTTGGTTTTTTCAATTTCTTTCGACAAAATGTTTCCATTGGGAACTTTGGGCCTTGGGATGTCTTTTGGTCTTACCTGCATCCTATTCAGAAAGTTCCCCTTGAGGTAACTGATTTGGTTAGGCTCCCTGATGACGAGACCTGTCGGTTACTTCTATGTCTTTTTATGGTTCAGTTCCGGCACTTATACAGAATCTTGCCTCTGGTGCGTGGATGCTCTGAGTGCTTCATTTCTGTTTGTTTTTTGTCTATATTCTTCTAGTTTTTATCTAACTCTGTTGGATTATTTATTTTTAGCTATACTTTTATTTTCATTATGAAGATATGAAGCTTTTGCGCTATCCTTTATTGAAAAGTTTTATGTTTTCTTTGCTAGGGTAGGTGTTAAGTTAAAGTGTTTTAGCAGTCAATGCTTGATTTTTATTTTTTGTTTATTTGATTTGATTATATTTTACATATATATATATATATATATATATATATATATATATATTGTCTTTAATTTATATATATATATATATATATATATATATATAAATTAAAGACAAAACAACGTTTTTTCTTTATTTTTACTTTTCTCTTTATTTTACCAAATGAATTAATGTTAGTTATGTGAAATAAGCGGTTTAGAGTTATATAAACTTCCCGTTTTTCAATCCCTGGGAACTGAGTTGGGAAGGGAATCAGTGGGTGCCGTATGAAAAAAGGGAACTTTTTCCCTTATCAATTGGTTGGAGGAATGTAAAGATACACTTAAGAGAAATATTTTTCTCCCCTATCGCTTGCATTTACGTTTCCGCACAGTACAACCATTTTTATTTTTTATCTTTCATTTATCGTAGACCGGTTATCTCGTACCTTAGGGAAATTCTGTTTTACTCTGTAGATTAATAAAAAAGAAAAAACTGTTGAACTCTTTTACATCGTTTTCGAAAAGCATATATTGCGCGAGAAATTTTCTAATCTGCTCCCCATTTTGCAGCAGGGAATAATCGGGTATAAAATTTTAGCATAATATAGAGTATACTTCTATACTTTGAACATTTCTCAAGATGTCTGATGTCATTTTAAAGGAAATGGTGTAGATAGTTCCCATTATATATATATATATATACATATACAGGGTTAGTAAGAAATAAGTTCAGCGGGATCTAGAACGCGTTATATTGATTCAAATGAGATAAAATTTGAACTACAGATAATTCAAATGATGCGCTTGACATTTATTAAAGAAAGAACAAAATTCCACCGATAGGTGGCGCTGTACGCATGCAACCTGAAAAGGAGACAGTATAGTGTGATTTTACGTTTTATGATTGGACCTTTTTTTGTAAAAAAACAAAAGAGATAAGTGCAAATGGAATCCAAACATGTTCCATCACAGGACATCGGTACCGAGATATGCTGAGGTATTTTGTAATCCCACAACTTCAACAGCGTGGATGCCTACAGGACATCCTTTTCATGCACGATGGCGCACCACCTCACATTGATCGTCGTGTAAAGCAACTGCTAAGACAGCATTTCACAGATGCACAGGTTATCAGCCGTCATTTCCTTACAGCAGTGTTTCCCAAAGTGTGGTACGCGTACCCCCAAGGGTGCGGGAAGAGTTTGTTGGGGGTACGCGTTGCACTGGAGTTTGGTGGGGATATGCACTGCACCGTGCTTAGCTGCGTCTAATTCTACATTCTCATGTGTCAAGTCAAGACAGTCTTGTGAGACGTGAGATGGTCCGGTGTGACACGGCAGAAATATACCACACTTCGTTACAGAAACAACTTCCTTCGTTAATAGTTCTTGTAAAATAAATATAAGGATAAAACCTTATATATAACCTTATATATTAATAAATATAAGGATAAACCTTAACATCATTCTGGTTACAAATGCAACTTGTGTATCCGGTTTTAACAGAAAAAGTTCTAAAATACATCTTGCCTTTTCCAACTTCATATTTAAGTGAAGTTGCATTTTCAGCATTTGTAGACATTAAGTCGAAAAAAGGGAACAGACTGCTAAGCGTGCCCTACGACGTGCTACTACGACGTGCTAAGCACGGTGCAGTGCATATCCCCACCAAACTCCAATGCAACGCGTACCCCCAACCTCTTCCCGCACCCCTGGGGGTACGCGTACCACACTTTGGGAAACATTGCTGTAAGGAAATGACGGCTGATAACCCGTGCATCTGTGAAATGCTGTCTTAGCAGTTGCTTTACACGACGATCAAAGTCCAATCATAAAAGTAGGACGGGGAACCACATCTCAGATTAAAATTAACAACCAGGGAACCAAATTATGACGATCTGTTATCTCAGCACAAACAGTTTCATCCTTCGTATTGATCCAAATAAACGTTATCTATATAATTTATAATATAACTTTTATTCATATTTTATTATGAATAATTTTATTTCTCTTTTCTTATTATTTTGTGTATGTCACAAAAAAAAAATACATTTTGATTGTTATTAAAATACATCCATTTTTTGACGAGGGGTACTTAGCGCTACGAAAATTATAGAAGGGGTACACATATGTCAAAAGTTTGGGAAACACTGCCTTACAGCATGGCCTTCTCGTTCGCCGGATATTACACCCTGCGACATTTGGTTGTGGGGTTTCCTGAAGGACAATATCTACCGTAAAAGGCCAGCATCTGTGCCAGATCTAAAGGACAGCATTTGGCACCATGTTCTTGATATTCCAGCAGGCTCATTCCGGTCAGCTATGAAATATATGGTTCTGCGATTAAAGCTCAATGTTGAAAATGAAGGGCGACATATTGTGCAGTTGTAATGCTTTTTTTTAATTATTATTTAATATTTATAAAGCATATTAAATGTTTTAATGTGTATTACAGCGCCACCTATCGACGGAATTTTGTACTTTAATTAATGACAAGCGCATCATTTGAATTATCTGTAGTTCAAATTTTATCTCATTTCGACCAATAGAACGCATTCAAGAACCCTCTGAAGTGGGAAACTTATTTATTGCTAACCCTGCATATATATATATATATATATATATATATATATATATATATACACATGACACGGAGTGGCTGGTCACTAGGACCTAGCGTTTGGCAAAAGCTAATTCTATCCTAACTGGTACAATGGGTACTGTCATTTGAGGTGATATCGTTTCTTTTCCTACTCTGGCTATCTATACGGTTCTGTATGATGAATATTCATCATGATAAAAACCAGTAAAGTCAGTGAAGTTATTGCCTTTGATTATCACGGATACACAAGTTCATATGCGCGAGTGGTGAACAGCATCGGACGCAAAAAGATTTTTCAATACGGTTTCAATACGAGAAAATATTATAAAATTATAATTCGACAAACATTGAATAAAATGTAATTAGGAACATTAATTGCATCAGTATTCTATGCAAGACATTATATATATATATATATATATATATATATATATATATATATATATATATATATATATGACACGCCGAACTCTAACTTCGTACTCCTCATTTTTTTTATTTGCAGTGGTAGTCCGAGAGAATAATAAGTCCTTTAACTATTTAAGTAACTTTATTTAAGCAACAAAAATGCCCTCAGCTCCATAAGATATTACTACCATTTTACTATTCCACTCAAAAGGCCTAAAGTTCCATTTCATGCATAAATTCATTTTTCTGTTCACCCCACCCTGCGACATGCACGTTTTCTCCGTACCAAATCCTGCATCGCTCTGACTTCACTATTTCCGTTTCATCGAAAAACGCGCGCTTTCAACTTGTACTTCGAACATTCTATAAGTTTCGTTGCTCACCTAAGCAATCCGATGACTCCACCCAAGGCCACGAGCTGTTAAGACGAGAGATGAACAAGTATCGCCATATGTTGACTCTTTCTTTCCCTAATCTCTCAATACCCACAATTTAAGTACTCTCTCGTGCTATTTTACTTAATTTTAACCCATTTTAACCTAATTAAATCTATCTAAATTGCCTGAACTTGACACACACACACATATATATATATATATATATATGTGTGTGTGTGTGTGTGTATGTATATGTATATGTATATATATATATATGTATATATGTATATATATGTATATATATATATGTATATATGTATATATATGTATATATATATATATGTATATATGTATATATATGTATATATATATATATATATATATATATATATATATATATGTATATATATATATATATATATATATATTCATATATATATATATATATATATATATATATATTCATATATATATATATATATATATATATATATATATATATATATATATATATATATATTCATATATATATATATATATATATATATATATTCATATATATAAATATATATATATATATATATATATATATATATATATATATATTCATATATATATATATATATATACTAGCTGAAGTACCCGGCGTTGCCCGGAATTTTAAGAAGGTTTGTTAACGAAAATCAATTTAAAAAATTAACACAGTATAAATTAGCCAAAAAAAAGCATGTGAAATGTTATACATATCTCAGTATTTTGGTAGATGCAGTCTTTCATCATTGTACCACTAAAAGCTATAAAGTAAAAATGTCAAATTGTGGAATGTTTGTTAACTAAAATCAATTTAAAAACTTAACACAGTATAAATTACATAACCAAAAAAAAGCATGTGAAATGTTATACATATCTCAGTATTTTGGTAGATGCAGTCTTTCATCATTGTACCACTAAAAGCTGTAAAGTAAAAATGTCAAATTGTGGAATGTTTGTTAACCAAAATCAATTTAAAAACTTAACACAGTATAAATTACATAGCCAAAAAAAAAAGCATGTGAAATGTTATACATATCTCAGTATTTTGGTTAGATGCAGTCTTTCATCATTGTACCACTAAAAGCTGTAAAGTAAAAATGTCAAATTGTGGAATGTTTGTTATCCAAAATCAATTTAAAATCTAAACAATTTAGCAAGATTTAACCTTCTATGTTTGGAGCAAAAGAAGCTGATAAGTAAAACATAAAATATACATACATTTATAATAAACCACTAAAAGCTGAAAAGGAAAAATGTCAAATTGTCTTTTGGAAAGTAAAGCTGAAAAGTAAAAATGTCAATTTGTCGAATGTTTGTTAACCAAAATCAATTTAAAGACTAAACACAGTATAAATAACATAGAAAAATAAGCATGTGAAATGTTATACACCCAAATAATTTTTTAAAAATCCAATATAAAAATATATAAATTTATAATTAACTCCTCAGAATTCATCTAGATTTAACCTTTCATCTTTGGAGCAAAAGAAGCTGAAAAGTAAAACATAAAATATATACATTTATAATAAACCATTAAAAGCTGAAAAGGAAAAAATGTCAAATTGTCTCTTGGAAAGTTAAGAGTTTTAAAAAGTAAAGCTGAAAAGTAAAAATGTCATTTTGTCGAATGTTTGTTAAACAAAATTGATTAAAAAAGTAAACACAGCATAAATAACATTTAAAAAAAAACATGTGAAATGTTATACACATCTCAGAATTTTAGTAGATTCAGCCTTTCATTTTTCAAGTTTAAATTAAAAATGTCAAATTGTCTAATGTTTGTTAACAAAAAGTAATTTAAAAACTAAACACAGTATAAATAACATAGATTTAATAACAGTATAAATATCATAAAATATATACATTTATAATAAATCACTAAAAGCTTAAAAGTAAAAATGTCTAATTATCCATATAAATACCTCCATAAATGCAGGATTCTGTAGCCAAAAAAATATATAAATAAAGTATTAAAGTATTTGTTAAAGGCACTGACTGATGAAAAAATTAACAGAAATCTGCAGTTTGGGCTACACGCACCATAAATGCAAGATTCTGTAGCAATAATAGAAACATTCTGTCCTTATTAAACTCCATATAAATCTCTGTTCAATTAAACTGATCCAAATATCATCTGAAGTACCTTCATAAACTATGTTTCTCGTTTCTTGATTCGGGGTTCAATATGAATGTTTGTTAACCAAAGTCAACTTAAAAACTAAACACAGTATAAATAGCATAAGAAAAAAAACATGTGAAATGTTATACACATCTCAGAATTTAGATAGATTCAGCCTTTCATCACTAAAAGCTGAAAAGTAAAATTGTCAAATTGTCTTTTGCCTTGTGAACTCTGCATGAAAAATTAAACATAGTATAAAAAAGGGATGGGAAATGTCATACACATCAATACTAAAAAACAACGAATAAATTTTGGTTCGAATTTGACTCTTAGTGTGCTTCAAAATAGTTGAAACTCTTGAAAATAGTTGTTCTCAGATGTACGTGCTTCCAAACGTTGATGACCAGAATAACGCTTGACTATGCAGTGAAGGATATTTATATCTGGGCAGGTATGATTTATGAGTACAACAAAGAGACTCGATTGAATTTCTCTTTAAGTTAAATGTCAGATTGCAACTCTATGCATTCCATTTGCCAATTTGCTAGCATTATATCTATATCGACTGTAAATAAAATAGAAAACATGCAAAAACAAAAATTGTTTATTTTCCCCGAAGTCCTGAAATCAATTTTAAATTCTTGTACTAAATCGGAAAGTAGGGCTGCGTATTTTATAACATTTTTAGAATTGTGCTTGGGAAATTAAAATAGTAGCATTAAGATTTTTATGCAGTTATAGGCATTTTAGCTAAATTTCAATAAAAATTACTTCAAATTGACCAATTTATAGAAAAAGTATGCTATTTACAGTTAAGTTTTTGTTTCTTTTTTTTAATTTTTAAGTGCTATTTTACCATAAAGCACCAAAAAAAACCGTTAAAAAATCATTTTTTAAAACAAACAAATGGAATAGCTAAACACAAACATAGTTAACCGTAAATAAATCGCAAAACTGTGCTTAAGTTTAGACTGATTATTTTTAGTTAAGATATATTAATTTTTATGCTTTTAAAAGTACATCGTGAATTATAAAATTAAGAACAATATAAAATACAGTAACGGATTATTGCTTCTTTTAGGAAACAACAAAACAATGTTTCAAATTCAAACTTGTGTAACTACTGCCACTCGCTGCTACTGTCGTCTGATGAGCAAAAAAAAAAATTAAATAATTCAATATTATTCTGATTTTTCACGCTGGTGGAAAAATGCCACGCCCACTTTAGAGTCACTTGAAATAATTAAACACACACAAATATATAAATTACACAAAAGGTTTTTTTTTAAATTCTGTAATGTGTCTAAATCTCCACTATGGAAATATATCGGAAAATTCCATCATTTTAATAAGAAATGTCTAAAATGAAAATAGCAACAAATAACGTCTGTTTATAATCTGAAGACGATGTTAATTTCACTGAAATGTTTTAAAATATAAATTTTAGATAAGAAATATTTAACGCATTTACTACGCATTACATCGTTTCAATAAGAAATGTCTGAAATGAAAATGGCAACAGAGAACGTTTGTTTACAAAATAACACGGCGAAAATAAACGACGATCATTAATCGAAATGTCTTAAAGTATAAAATCTGACTTGAAAGATTATTATTTTCATTTATTATTCTGGTTTAATATATAACTTGAAACTTTTTGATTTTATTTATTTTTATCTTTTCGCTCGCTGTCAGCTAACCCTAACGTGGACGCCATATTCAGAGGGATGATGCCACAAAGTGTAACAGCTTACATTTAGTTTCAAAATTGTGGTTTTTTATTAATTAAAAATCAACGGTAATTAATTTCGATTTTTGAAATTCTTCAGACCCTCGGCTGTTTTTAAAGACGCCTGTATTTAAAATTTCACGATCGTTGCTCCTAAACTGTGGATTTCTATACAATTACAGAGATACAAACATTCATTTTTATATATTAGATATATATATATATATATATATATATATATATATATATATATATATACACATGTGTGTGTCGCTATATTGTAAATCTACACAATTTAAGGTATTTAATTACATGTGTACATAAATGAGTGAGTTTGCTTAGACGTATTAAAATCTAAGTCGAGGTTAAAAATAAAAGGTAGAGGAGACAGTAATTACTGAAATTTCCCCGACTGAATCACCAACCGAAGAAGATTACTTTATGCGGCCCAAATACGCTAAAGCATTAACGTGACGAAGCACTTGCGTTTGACTTGTAGTTAGGCACAAAACTTGATAAAGGAATCGGGTGGAATAATTGCATTAACTCTATGAGGTGTAAGTTCTCGTCACAGTAACCTTCTGTAACATACTCTGGATTGATTAGATAGTGAGGTTATGAGATCAAGTATCGCGTGTATTGGTCAAAACAAGTTCAAGTATAGTCATCGCTGTCATCGCGGTGGAAGGGACCGCGCACAAATTTAACTTCTCGAAACGGGAATGTCGATGTCTGCTTTGAAATTTTGGAAAAGTTGAATTTTTGAAAAAAAACTTTTATTCCTGTTATTCGAAATTAACTATGTTACTCTAAGAAAAGTAAACATCAAAGTGAACAGCTTCAATAAAAATAATCACAAGATAAAAAGAACTTTTTATATACCATGATTTTAAATTTTCTGTTGAATCTTATGAACTTGACAATTATATGTATTAATAAATACTTTTTAAAAATTTTTGATGAATCATCTCATCAACTTGAAAGAAAATGATGTTAAGTGGAAGTTAATTTTCGTTTAAATTTTCGTTCCCGTCCCAGCCGATAGATGGCTGCAAAGGTCTACAAACAAAATGAACTGAAAATTAATTCAATCCTGCTTAAAGATGGCTAAAAGTATTAAAATAATGCACTGTCATCGTGTTCTGAGCTATTCTAAAAATTTCAAATGTCTAGCTAGTCGGGGAGTTAGTTAAAAATCGATTGCAAGATTTGTACTGGACAAACACACAAACAAACAAACAAGAAAGCGAGTTAATAAATCTAAAGAAATCTAAACGAGTCTATTTCTAATCTAACTCATTGATATGTAACTAAATTTAGTGATCGTTATTACATCTTAAGGCTTCTTCTCTTTGAAATCTAAAAATAGAAAATTAGGGAATCTCTTTATCAGATATGGAAATATCAGATAGTTACGCGGACAGATTTCCGTGTTTTGGACATCAATCATCCCATTCATGATAAAATCTCTTACACTGAAAAAAAAAAGCTCAGTTGTTTTCTACGTTGATTTTGATCTCAAACGATAAGAAAGTTTATATGATTTTTGTATTAGTGTCAAAGCTGCGTGTAAAATGAAGTTGCAGCGTTTAACTTTTTAACGTTTAAAGATAACGTTTTTATGCTGAAGTGCGTTTTTTTTATCGTAGGAATACGTTCCTCCATAACGGCTCTGTGGAAAGGAAAATTTCAAACGTTAAATCTGTCCGTCCATCCTTCCTCGCGAGTTATAATTTTGTCAGCTCGCCAAACCCAGTCTATCGCTTGGGCATGTTAAACAGAAAGTACCAGGATGCGTCAAAATTTTGACATACATATCTGTATATATATACATACGTACATATATATATATATATATATATATATATATATATATATATATATATAGATAGATAGATAGATAGATAGATACATATATATACATACAAAACAGGTAAGCAACGATAAGTAATCCTACGTTAATAACCCATGTTAGTTTCGTGAGAAGAGACTACCTGAAATCTGTTTTTAGTTTATGTTTAGGACTTGATGAATAATTCCTGCAGATATGTACAATATACTCGTAGATGAGAATTTCTGAAGATATACTCAACTTTCTCTGTCGCAAAGAGACGTACGAGAAAACTGTATACAAATTCTCTTTAAAATTAATGTCTGGTTAATTTAAAATTTGTAGACCCAAGAATATATGGTTAGTTAAGAAGTTAATACAACGTTAAGAACTCTATAAAAATTCACCCTTCCCATTTTTTTTCACATCCACTTCAAACAAGATACATTTGCGTATCTCTCAATAATGGCGTGTCATAAACTCATAGAAGCAACTCCTTATAAAATGCCTCAAAAAAAACTCTTTAAAAATTTACCCTTCCCAATTTTTTTCACAAATACTCCAATATGCATTTGTGTAACTCTTAATAATGGCATGTCATTAACTCAGAGCAGCAACTCATTATAAAATGCCTCAAAAAAACTCTATAAAAGTTTACCCTTCCCAATTTTTTGCCATCCACTCCAAACAAGATGCATTTGCGTTACTCTCAATAATGGCGTGCCATTAACTCACAGAAGCAACTCATTATAAAATGCCTCAGAAAACTCTATAAAAATTTACCCTTCCCATTTTTTTCCCCTCCACTCCAAACAAGATGCATTTCCGTAACTCTTAATAATGGCGTGTCATTAACTCACAGAAGCAATTCATTATAAAATACCTCAAAATACTCTATAAAAATTTACCCTTCCTATTTTTTTTCACATCCACTCCAAACAAGATGCATTTGCGTAACTCTTAATAATGGCGTGTCATTAACTCACAGAAGCAACTCATTATAAAATACCTCAAAAAATTCTATAAAAATTTACCCTTCCCATTTTTTTCACATCCACGCCAAACAAGATGCATTTGCGTAACTCTTAATAATGGCGTGTCATTAACTCACAGAAGCAACTCATTATAAAATGCCTCAGAAAACTGTATAAAAATTTACCCTTCCCATTTTTTTTCACATCCACTCCAAACAAGATGCATTTGCGTAACTCTTAATAATGGCGTGTCATTAACTCACAAAAGCAACTCATTATAAAATACCTCAAAAAATTCTATAAAAATTTACCCTTCCCATTTTTTTTCACATCCACTCCAAACAAGATGCATTTGCGTAACCCTTAATAATGGCGTGTCATTAACTCACAAAAGCAACTCATTATAAAATACCTCAAAAAATTCTATAAAAATTTACCCTTTCCATTTTTTTTCACATCCACTCCAAACAAGATGCATTTGCGTAACCCTTAATAATGGCGTGTCATTAACTCACAGAAGCAACTCATTATAAAATACCTCAAAAGATTCTATAAAAATTTACCCTTCCCATTTTTTTTCACATCCACTCCAAACAAGATGCATTTGCGTAACTCTTAATAATGCGTGTCATTAACTCACAGAAGCAACTCGTTATAAAATACCTCAAAAAACCTCTATAAAAATTTACCCTTCTCCTTTTTTTTCACATCCACTTCAAACAAGATGCATTTGCGTAACTCTAAATATTGGCATATCATAAACTCACAGAACTAACTCAATATTAAATACCTCAAAATAACTTTCAAGTGACGTATTTAATATGTACGTGAAAAAAAAGTATGTACAAAAAGAAAAAAAACACGTTTCTCCGAACAGATGTCAGTATTTGATTGACAAAATATCTCCACAAAAGAGCAGAAAATTTACTGGCACGTGCCTGTGGACGAACGGGAATCATAAAACTCAAGGAAGATTAATAGTTTTGATAGCGACAGAGCTAGACGGAGGCTCAAAATTTACGATTTTACGTTCAGTCAAACTGTTAGATAAGATAGACGTTTCGCAAGGCCAAACAATGTGTTCACAGATCAAGAAAACATGCCCTTCTCGTGTAAGAGTTACAATATTTATCTAAAACACCTTTTGAAAGGAAAATGATCTGTGTTTCTTCCATTTACTGCATTATCAAACTTTCGTTACTTTAAATAGTTATTTTTTTCTGTACGTGTATTGCTTGCAATATTTTTTAATTATACTAGCTGAAAACCCGCGCTTCGCTACGGAGTACATTCAAATTAAATACAACGGTCAACGTATGCAATTTATGCCAAAAAATAAATATATATATTTATAATAAATGCGATGATCAATGTATGCAATTGATGTAAAATATATATCTATCTATATATATATATATTTATAAAAAAATCGTAAGGGATATGGATTTTTTTTGGATAATATCCAATCGTCTGCTGCATTAGAAAGAGAAAAAAATATTTTTTTTTGTCTATTTAGTTGTTACGCACGTGACGATAAATTTATTGAAAGTACCAGAAAAAGAAATCACGTGATCAGCATTTAATAAATTAAATTCTAAAAATTAATCTTTAAAAATTCACCAAAAATCAGGAAATGGAGGTAAAAATTCGAAAAAAATTTCATTTTGAAGGAATTTTTATGATCTTTCTCGTGATATAAATTTTATAACCCTCAAATTATTATTTTAAATGCAAACTTAAAAAAAGTAAAAAAAACAGCTTAAAAATTTAATTTTAAAAAATCTAAGAAGAATTTTTGAAAAATCTTTCTTAGTGCACCCCTACACTATTAGAAGAATCGCCATGCAAAATGTCAGACCTTTAGGTCAAGCGGTTTGGTCTGTGCGTTGTATGTCAGTCAGTCAGTCAGTCAGTCACTGAATGAATGAGTCATTTACGGAACTGTTTTATATATATAGATTTGCCAATTTTTTAAGGTTTCAATCTCCTGTCAAAAGAACTTGCAGATTTAATTAGTTTTGGTTGTATCTAAGTTATCAAATCCAGAACGTAGAATAAATTATGTTTAATGGGGGGGGGGGGGGAACTGGAAGTACACCAAATATTCGCTTTTTAGTTTGATTCAGTGAACAGTACCTGCACAGATTTTACAACAAATTATGGTGATAAAATGCTTTTTTGTTGAGTTTAAGAAAGCTTTACTAGACTTACCAATTCTTTGTTAAGAAATGATGTGAAAAGTTATTTTTATATTTTTTAATGTCTTGTAAACAATACTATGCAATTTTGCCACGAAACATAGTTTTTTATCGTAATACACGGTAAGTCTCCTTAGTTAACGATTTTGTTTTGCTTATTATCCATATTACCCGGATTATCCTGATTTTTGATTGTCCGGATTGCCTATTGATCCCAGTTAGTCCGGATAAACGAAGCTTTACTGTACTTGTATTTCATTTAGGTAAAAGAGCATGATTTCAAAATTATAAGCCTCCTATTAAAACAGTGAAAATTATAAACTGAATTTATTTATGGGGGTCCAGGACACAGAATTTTTCGAATTTTCGAAAAACATTTATTGCATTAAAATTTTCTGTGTTCTTTTGCGCTTAAAATGACGTTTAAGTCATGTTTCTATCTTAATTAGAACGGGAGAAATTATTATTATTTTTGCAACTTCTAATAGCAGCCAATTGTTATAAGTCAAGAACCGTGAAAGATAAATGGTTGAAACTTGTAACATGTCTTTTTCAAGTATTTTACCTTAATTTTCCTCCAGCAAATTTGAAAAAAAAATATTTACTTTTGAAAATATGATTTTTTTAAAAATAAGTTACATCATTTTTTTTCGTAATTTTTAATCTAAATATTTTTAATATTTTTAAAAATTAATATTTTTAAAAATGGTGAATTAAAATTAAAACTTAAATATTTCTATTTAATTAAATGAAAAAAAAATTTGAAATTCGACACATAATATTTCGAGTTATAACGATTTTAAATTACCCCACTTTTATTAAAAAATTTTTAATTTTAAAATTTTTTAAAAACTTTTTGAGAAGTTTTAGGATGTGATTTTGTTTACAAATTATATGGTTAACCTCTACAAAAAAATTCAAAATTTTAACTCAATGAATAAAAAAAATTTCAAAATGTGCCTCGGACCCCCTTAAATAAAACTTAAATTTTAAAAATTGAAGGAGAAGGGTGAGTTTGGACTTCTAAAAATACTTATTCAATATTTGTTGAAATATTTTAGCGTGCTACTCTCGTATCATCTTCCAGGTTAAGAATTGATCGTACCATCTCATGTTCAAAAGCCATTCTCACACAGATTGGTAGAAGCGAATGGAAGCAATGGAAGTACAGCTTTGCGAGACTGTTTGATTTCATATCATATCTATATATATAAAACAGTTCCGTAACTGACTCACTGACTGACATACAACGCACAGACCAAACCGCTGGACCTAACGGACTGAAATTTTGCATGGAGATTCTTCTTATGGTGTAGGGGTGCACTAAGAAAGATTTTTGAAAAATTCTTCTTAGATTTTTTAAAATTAAATTTTTAAGCTGTTTTAGTGACTTTTTTTAAGTTTGCATTTAAAATAATAATTTGAGGGTTATAAAATTTATATCACGAGAAAGATCCTAAAAATTCCTTTAAAATGAAATCTTTTTCGAATCTTTACCTCCGTTTTCTGATTTTTTGGTGAATTTTTAAAGATTAATTTTTAGAATTTAATTTATTAAATGCTGATCACGTGATTTCTTTTTCTGGTACAGTGGGTGATCGGTCAATGAACAGTTCGGACTACGAACAATTCGGTTAACGAACACCTTAACGAAATATTTTTTTGTTCGGACAACGAACATAAGTTCGGATAATGAACTAAAACGAATTCTACCGAACACCTCTATGACAAAAGGTCGAAAGAAGTTTCTAGTAGTCCAAGATCAACCAAGGGTTGGTTCAGTGAGTTTATGTAATACTTGTAATCAAAAGGTCTACAAACGATACAATTTTAGTTATAAACATTTATTTTACATGTATGTACAACCCTTAAAGGGGGTCTACAAATTGCCACTAATCTAAAAGCCATGCTTACATGGCGAAGTTCTATCTAGTCGGACTCTAAAAACGGTGGGGGCGCTGGTCGCTACATCATACGAAGAGAGAAAAGCAATTGACACTGGACATGTTCTTTAACGACCCATTGAAAAAAAAAAGATTGATTAATGTGCAAGACTGTGTTATTTTGGCAAAAAAATAAACTTATTAATAAATTATAAATATATATATATATATGTATATATTTTTTTAATTTAGTTTTTAGGGCCTCCAGAACGAATTTATCGAAGTCCCATAAAAATCTATGGTAAATCGATGATCGGTTAACGAACATTTCGGTTTACGAACATAGTCTTGGAACGGATTATGTTCGCAAACCGATCACCCACTGTACTTTAAATAAATTTATCGTCACGTGCATAGCAACTAAATAAACAAAAAATATTTTTTTCCCTTGCTGATGCAGCAGACGATTGGACATTATCCAAAAAAATATCAAAATACAGTAAAAGAAATGTTCTACAAACTGTACTATATTAACTGTACTATATTCTTTAGTATTCTTTAAATTAGACTTAATTTGAATATTTTCTTCTACATTATTTTGCCTATAAAATTATCCTTTGCGATTTTCTTATAAATATATATATATATATATATATATATATATATATATATATATATATATATATATATATTACATCAATTGTATACATTGATCGTCGTATTTAACATATAATATATATATATATATATATTTGGCATGAATTGCATACATTGACCGTTGTATTTAATTTGAATGTACTCCGTAGCGAAATACGGGTTTTCAGCTAGTATTTTCATAAAACAATATCGTATCATATAAGAAAATATAAATGAAAATATTTTAAATATGTTGTAGAAAATGTAAAGCATATTTTTTAATTAAATAATTCAATGATATCAAGTGACTTGAAACTATCCTCGACCCCTCCAATTTTTTTTCCGCGATTCACAATTTGTTCTTCCCTGGTGTACAGCATCTGAACAAAGCAGAACAATCAAATTGCAGTGCGACTTCATAAAAATTACCTGGCAGTTAGTACAAGCAAATATTCTACTTCGATAGCCAAGAGGACTTCATCTATATAAATAAAGCAAATGCTATCTATGTCTGTCGTGTCACAATTCCGGGTGAACCGGGTTTCCATTATGAAATTCGGCCATATTTGAAAATGTCGAAATCGATGAATTTGTTTTCATGAAAATACATAAATGTTACATATTTGGAAAGAGCTTTAAAAACTGATAATTTTTCCTGCGTACAGGAAAGAGACACAGTCTGCTAGTCAGTAGTTTAAACAAATGAGGACAAGTTTGAAAGAGTTACAGTCTGCAGTCTTAGACTGTAAATTCTACGATCATTTTATGGCGAGTTATCGTAATCTGAAGATGAAAAAGTCAATATTTTCCCACAAAACATAAAATTAAAAAACAACTTAAAGTCCGACGAAGATGAGACATTTCTTACTTTGGTCCCCCCCATTTTTCTGCATCCATTGGTATCGCTCTCGACCCCATACCCCCAGCGGTTTCGGAGGAGATAGCGTGACAATCTTTAGACAGCGGCAACAGGAGTTACGCTTTTTTTAGAACAGAGAGAAAATTTCAATTTATGTCGCATTAATATTTTCATCTTTAAATATTAACCTCCCCCCCCCTTCCTCCTCTTCACCCAGTGGTGCCCGCAGAACTCCCGCATTTCTGAAATATGCCCTCCTAGTTTAAAAGGTTGCCGAACCCTGATCTACAAGTATATCTTGAATTAAATGAACATCTTGTGTTTCTTTCGTTTCACTGGTTTCAATGCGAACTCTCGGTTATCAGAGACTGAGTGATTTTACTTTTATTAGTCCTTTATATGATTCTTCATAACATGACATAAATCATATTTAAATCACGTAGGAATTGAACAGATCGTTCGACATTGTCATCGTTTGCGAGAAAATGATTTCCAAGTTCATTGCCTGGTTTCTATAATTTGTTCCTGCAGCTAGTAGAACCCTTCCTTCGCCATCACTGCTCTAAAGTGACGTGGAAACATCTACAATTCTCCAAGATGCTATCTGATGACGTTTGAAATTTTTTATTCCGTGTTCCAGCAAGCAGCTCTCCATTTGGGTTTCATTAACAGAGTGGATTCGGGTCTTTTTCCCGAAGTCCTCCCAGATCGATAGATTCAACAGGTGGCACAATGGTTGTAACGTCGCTTACTCCAGTCAGCTGGATAAAGATGTGTTTAATGGCTCTACAGCCGGGGGAAATACGGCTGTGAGGCTCGCAATAGCTCTCTCTCTCTCTCTCTCTCTCTCTCTCTCTCTATATATATATATATATATTATATATATATATATATATATATATATATATATATATATATATATATATATATATATATATATATATATATATATATATAAATATATATATATATATATATATATATATATTTATATATATATATATATAATATATATATAATATATATATATATACATATATATATATATATACAGTCGAACCTCCATATATCGAACTTCGCCATATCGAAATTTTCTATATATCGAACCCTTAGCAAATCTCCATGTTCATTACATAGAAAAACTGTTTCTATACATCGAAAAAATCTCTATATATATCGAAATTTTTTTTCACAACATAATGGGAGATTTTATTCTACCTTAGAATAAATCTCCCAATTTTTGGCGTTTGAAACAATACGTCGTGGATTTCAATTCGCAGAAAATGACCCTGATGAAGTTGTTAGTGGACTGAATAAATGCGAGCATTTCTTTGATGAACTTTCCGAAAAACTGGCTGTTCAGCAAGATATTCGTAGTTTTTTTTTTTTTAAGAATGCAACTGTGATCACTGTAACCATTGTCTGGATTATTGGTTTTTTTTAAAGGTATATAGTACTCAATAAATCTTTCATATTAATTCATTTTTTAGTTATTAACTTTCATTTAATATGATTCGCATATAGATTAGAAATGGAGTTTCGTATACAAAAATTAGCTTTAATTTTAATGTTTTAGGAGAATTGTGATAAAACTAAGATCAATTCTATATATCGAAATTTCTCTATATCGAATTTTTTTCCGATATTTTGCTACTTCGATATATGGAGGTTCGACTGTATATATATATCAGTCGCATACTAAAATACGCCCAAAGTTGTGCAAAAACAACCTTTAAGTGTTCTCTTGTCTCATTAGAGACGTGTATTTGAAATGAGTATCCCTACTCGGATCAGCTACGCAGCTTTATTTAGAACTAGCCGGGCTTCGCCCGGCTAGGCTCGGGCTTTGCCTAGGTACGCTCAAGCCATCCGTGTAACATATTTATGTACTTCGGGTCCCACAAAAGAAAAAAGAGGCCTAAATTGTAATGCCTAAAATGTATAAGAAATATATAAGAATATAAAATGTATAAGAATGCCTAAGAGGCCTAAAATGTATTAAATTCAAGTGAATAAATTCCTTTCAATTTTCATTCCCGTCGCTGCCAACAGATGGCAGCACCACTGCACCAGACGATTTGGTTTCTCAGCAGTGAGTGATTTTAGAATTAAAATATCTCTAAAACTACTGAATTAACAGAATAAGTGAACGCAGAAAAATTTATCAGTTTTCGAAAATCTTTCCAAATATGTAACATTTATGTACTTTCATGAGAAAAAAAAAATACACCGATTCCTGTATATTTGTCCGCCCTTTTTTTTCGAGGATTAGTCAGCCCGGTCGCGTTACACTTACGTGATATATCGACAGACACCTCTGTCTCTTTATTAATATAGATTCTCGGATTCAAACGTCACTTTCCCTATCTCGTTTCTAACCAATCATCTTTCACTTTTCGCCATGCTCTACTTCCTATGCAATACCTACGTTGGAGGGCGTGGTCCACGGAATGCAGTGACTCCCTTACTCCTGTTGGCCCGTGGAAACGAGAGTTCCTCACAACGTCGGTTGGTCTAGTACCTGCCTGGAGATCGCGATACCGACTTCGACTGACGCCTTGGAACGATCTTCATCCCTACACGACTAGAGTTGCCAAAATATCTCTTTTAAAGAGAACATGTCCTCTCTTCTGGCCCCGATGTTTTGTTCATTCTCCTTTTTTTTAACCTCTTTTTTGTCATCTGTTTTCCTCTGGTATTTTGAATACAATCTTTTTTTTTATTGGTACCGTAAAATGTGTCAGCATTAATTTTTAAAACCAGGACGTAACGAAAATCGAAGGAAAAGAATTGCAACTTAGAGAAATTGATCATTTGGAATTCATTCCCTTCCCTAATGCGCACTTATCGGCTGTGCTTTCGGAAAGGTGAAAATGAGGTCCAACTCTGCTGGGTGCTATGTGTATGTGTGTATATAAACAGTAAAACTTTTCTCGACAGCCACACCGCTAAACTGGCACTTGGTTCTGAGGAACCATTGTTGGCGACCACATAGAACCCCCCCCCCCCTCAAAACGACCACTTTTTTTGGAACCATGACTGGCCGCTTTAGACAAGTATGTATGTATATATATATATATATATATATATATATATATATGTGTGTGTGTGTCTGTGATGTACCGAATGGACATCACAAGAAATAGGGGCATTCATCGTGGTCGGAAAATAATACAGTCAGCTTCAGGAGCAATCGAATTTATTTTACGTGTAAAGCAACACATCCATCTCACACCGAGTCAGTCCAGTGTCTACCGCAAAAGCGCCAAAAAGAATTAGTTCAGAGATGTTGTCAGAATTCGCGTAGGAAGTTACTGTGTGGAAAGGCGAGGCGTTTTCGCCAAGGAATGGAAAAGGGGTTACCAGGACAGAGATAATGTTCAGAATGGGTGATAATATTATCACAGTGGGTGATAATATTATCAGGGTGTAAATAATATTATCACATATATATATATATATATATATGTGTGTGTGTGTGTGTGTGTGTGTGATAATAATCACATTTGTAAAATTTAGCACAAGGGGATTGACGCGTAGAACTTATGGGAGATGCAGTCGTCACGAGGGTGTTGATCATACAGTAAATCGCTGCGCACAACTTGGAGAGATGCAGTCGGGCGTAGTGTTCATCCAGGAAAACACTGATGATATTTAGGAGCTTAACACACGCGGAGCCATAGAAGAGGAACACAGATTTCAGACGATATCCAGGAAATCACCTTTATTCAATTATGAAGCATCGCGAAGGCTGCAGCGGCCACTGGACTTGCCCGGAAGGGGCGCGGATTACATACAGGAGCGGACAGCAGATCCGACAGCAACGAGAGTTAGACACGCAGAGAGCAAAGTCTTCCGTTCACGCAAATAGTAAATGAGTGTTTTGCGATATTGTCGCCAGAGGGCCTAAACTATTTAATTTTTAATTGGGCGACTTTAGATTCGTG
>OU015492.1:217925192-217933371 GCA_907164885.2 Dolomedes plantarius | reverse complement strand
GGGCAATTTAAATATTTCAGAATAAATCCTAAATTATAGTATTTCCTCAATAACTGAAACTGGAGTACATGATATTGTAATGCCAACAATAAAACGGAAAGTATTACTAATAATAAAAACTCATTAGTCGAAGGTTAATTTTCGGCTGGTATAATAATAAACTCTTGGCGTCTTTGTCACCGAAGAAAAATCTGTTCGCTAGAAACCTGTTTATCCATTTACTAGCTGAAAACCCGCGCTTCGCTACGGAGTACATACAAATTAAATACAACGGTCAATGTATGAAATTAATGCCAATATATATATATATATATATATATATATATATATATATTTATATATATATATATATATATATATATATTTATAATAAATGCGACGATCAATATATACAATTGATGTAGAAAAAAATATATATATTTATAAAAAAATCGTAAGGGATATTTTTATAGACAAATAATGTCCAATCGTCTGCCGCATTAGCAAGAAAAAAACGTATTTTTTTGTCTATTTAGTTGTTATGCACGTGACGATAAATTTATTTAAAGTACCAGAAAAAGAAATCACGTGATCAGCATTTAATAAATTAAATTCTAAAAATTAATCTTTAAAAATTCACCCAAAATCAGAAAATGGAGGTAAAGATTCGAAAAGGATGTCATTTTAAAGGAATTTTTACGATCTTTCTCGTGATATAAATTTTATAACCCTCAAATTATTATTTTAACTGCAAACGTAAAAAAAGTTTAAAAAACAGCTTAAAAATTTAATTTTAAAAAATCTAAGAAGAATTTTTGAAAAATCTTTCTTGGTGCACCCCTACACTATTAGAAGAATCGCCATGCAAAATTTCATCCCTTTAGGTCCAGCGGTTTGGTCTGTGCGTTGTATGTCAGTCAGTCAGTCAGTGAATGAATGAGTCAGTTACGGAACTGTATATATATATAGATAAGATTGACTGCGGAACTCTTATATATATATAGATAAGATTGACTGCGGAACATTTAAGATAACGATAACTTTGGCGCATTTATCGCCTACGTGAAAAGGGGTATCCACTTCTCTACCTCAGCCTTATTAAGAGTTAGCCTCATTAAGAGAGAGCCTAATTAAGATAGATACTAATTAAATAAGAATTTCCTAATTCTTTACAAGAGCCCAATTGTTGTATGATTTTGGCAACCTCGCCAAAGCACGCCAAGAGTCCTTCACTTCTTTAAATTGGCCACCCATTAACAGTATCTGCTCAGTTAGCACTTATTTATTTCCCCGTTGATTCGCAGAAGGGAGACTGTCAATTATTCAGTCACTGTACACTCGCCACCAATTATGACTCTATCGATTATTGTCTCCATTTGCTATGATTACCGCTTTCGTCAGTCACAGACCTAAGTTTCAGCGATGTTATCTGGTAACAGAAATTCTCCCCAGATACACGTATGAAAAGATGTAAATAATGTGTTTAGATGCTTCATCTCCTCGTTGTCAACGCCTTGCCAGTTTAGGCTTTAAACTTTCCGAAAAGTGAACAGAATCCTTTCTCGGCCGAGTACAATAAATTCTTGATTTTCCTCAGCTCATAACATTAACACAGCTACGCTGAGGAATATTTTTAACCGCAGATTTATTTCAAAAGCTGCCGATATACTCCATCCATTAGTGAAATATTTAGAAGGACATGAGAACTAAAAGAAATCGCGATCTAATATTCAATAATTACAAGATAAAAAGAACTTTTCATATACCATGTTTTTAAATTTTCTTTTGAATCATATAAACTTGACAATTCTATGTATTAACTAGCTGAAAACCCTCACTTCGCTGCGGAGTACATTCAAATTAAATACAACGGTCAACGTACACAATTAATGCCAAAAAAATAAATATATATATATATATATATATATTTATAATAAATACGACGATCAATATATATACAATTCATGTAGAAAAAATATATATATTTATAAAAAAATCGTAAGGGATATTTTTATGGACAAAATAATGTCCAATCGTCTGCCGCATTAGTAAGAAAAAAATATTTTTTTTGTCTATTTAGTTGTTATGCACGTGACGATAAATTTATTTAAAATACCAGAAAAAGAAATCACGTGATCAGCATTTAATAAATTAAATTCTAAAAATTAATCTTTAAAAATTCACCAAAAATCAGAAAATAGAGGTAAAGATTTAAAAGAGATTTCATTTGAAAGGAATTTTTAGGATCTTTCTCGTGATATAAATTTTATAACCCTCAATTATTATTTTGAATGCAAACTTAAAAAAAGTTACTAAAACAGCTTAAAAATTTAATTTAAAAAAATCTAAGAAGAACGTTTCAAAAATCTCTCTTAGTGCACCCCTACACCATAAGAAGAATCGCCATGCAAAATTTCAGCCCTTTAGGTCCAGCGGTTTGGTCTATGCGTTGTATGTCAGTCAGTGAATGAGTCAGTTACGGAACAGTTTTATATATATAGATAAATACTTTAAAAAAAATTTTTGATGAATTATCCCATCCACTTGAAAGAAAATGAAGTCAATTGGAAGTTAACTCGTGTTTAACTTTTCGTTCCCATCCCGGTCGATAGATGGCTGCACCAGTCTACAAAACAAAATTAACTGAAAATGGATTCAATTCTGCTTAAAGATGGCTAAAATTATCAAAAGAATGCAATGCCATCGTGTTCTGAGCTATTCTAAAAGTTTCAAATGTCTAGCTAGCCGGGAAGTTAGTAAGAAATCGATTCCAAGATTTGAACTGGGCAAACACACAAACACACAAACAAACAAGAAAGCTAGTTAATAAAAACATGTACAAAATCTGAACAATTAATATGGAACGAGACCGCCGAAAAATCCTTCTTAGCAGCAAAACAAGCAATCGCGCAAGCAACTCTTTTAAGTCATCCTATTCCTGGTACACCCCTAAGGGTATGGGGTTGATGCATCCGATTTTTCCGCATGTGGCAATGCAACTCTCTAAGGAGAAATGGAAACCGATTGCCTTTTACTCAAAGAAATTAAACAATAGTCAACAAAAGTGGTCCACTTATGACAGAGAACTATTCGCGATTTATTCGGCAATAAAAAAATTCAAGCATATGTTAAAAGGCAGGAAATTCTAAATTTATACTGATCAAAAACCATTAATTTAGGCCTTCAAACAGAATTCAGATAAATGTTCACCTAAGCAGTCTTGAAATTTTACATCTTGAATTTTTACATCTTGACGCCATCTTGACGCCATCTTGAATTTTTACATGTTTTTATTAACTCGCTTTCTTGTTTGTTTGTGAGTTTGTCCGGTACAAATCTTGCAATCGATTTTTAACTAACTTCGCGACTAGATAGACATTTGAAACTTTTAGAATAGCTCAGAACACGATGGCAATGCATTATTTTAATACTTTTAGCTATCTTTAAGCAAAATTGAATTCATTTTCAGTTAATTTTGCTTTGTAGACTGGTGCAGCCATCTATCGGCCGGGACGGGAACGAAAAGTTAAACGCAAGTTAACTTCCAATTAACTTCATTTTCTTTCAAGAGTATGAGATAATTTATCCAAAAAATTTTTAAAAATGTATTTATTAATACATAGAATTGTCAAGTTTATATGATTCAACAGAAAATTTAAAAACATGGTATACAAAAAGTTCTTTTTATCTTGTAATTATATATCACAATACTCCACTGACATCATACATGTGCGAGGACCTAAAACTGTAGTGGCAAACTCACTTTCACGCATAGAATTGAATTCGATTACCAAATCTCGTTTTCTGAATTTTAGTGAAATGGCCAAACCTCAACAAAATGATCCCAAAACTCAAATGTTTCTCCAGGACAAAACTTCCTCCCTTTTTCAAAATAACCACCGTTTGCAGCAACAACGTGGAGCAGCAGTCTGAGGTCAAAATTCGCAGACGCCCGTGCAATCATTTCAGTTTGAATGTTCTAACAAACAGCAAAGATGTATTGTTCCAGTTCATCTACAGTTTGTGGATTGTGACGATACACCTGGTCTTTGAAGTACCCCAAAGAAAAAAATCGAATGGCGTCAAACCTGGCGAATAGGGAGGCCAATCCATGCCACTTTGCGTATGGTTCTTGCTTTGAAAACATTGTTTTATAGTTTTTCCCAGTCAGCAGCACCATCTGTTGACGAACTTTGTAACTAATTTTGAAAATTGGTGAGAAAAAATTCCCTGGTTACCTAAGCAGAATGCAGCAAACCGTACATTTTTATCACCATCCGTTTATCTGTAATCAATTTTTCAATCGTCGGTCATTTTTGGGACACCCGGTGTATATATATATATATATATATATATATATATATATATATAAATACACATATATAAATACACATATATATATATATATATATATATATATATATATATATATATATACATATATATATATTCAAAAATTTGTTACATGATTTAAAAATCATGCGTCTATACAACGCAATGAAAAATCCACCTTTTGTTACATGTCATGCCATCTGCTGTATGTATATATATATAAGAAATAGATGATAGAGAAAACCAGTAATAGCTCTACAGCTACTTGCAGCCAGGAACAAATAACATGAAAAGAAAAGTATGAAAGAGGTTTTAGACAGCATTTCTTCATCAGCGGTGTCAATGCTGTCTAAAAACCAATGGATTGTTTCCGATGAGTATGATCTATATATATATATATATATATATATATATATATATATATATATATATATATATATATACAGATATATATATATATATATATACACATATATATATACATACATATACACACATATACATACATATATATATATATATATATAGTGCTGGATCTGCTGAACAGCGACCATAATCGGTCCATTTATCGAGGAAATTCCCATTCAAGCTGACGCTCCTTCATATCGCTTCATGGACGGAACGAAAGTGAGCGGCGAATAAAATAGTTGATGGTCTAACCTTGTGGATTATATTATTTAACACGCTCCCAAAACACTTCAATTACTCTCTATCACTATAATCAGTGTATATTGATAGGTCATTATCAGTAATAATAATAACTTATCACTACTCACCTCAGACGATCATATTATTTTCCCTTTCTATGCGGGTCATTTTCTTACATTCATTATATTTCATTGGCGACTTTTTGCATAACGTTGGCGACAGGTCGGTGGAATGGGAAAATACGTTTTTTTTTAAGTCCGAATATCAAGTTCTCGTTACTTTTGCTCGTCTTCTTTTTTCTTCTTTTTTTTCTGTTTTCTCTTAGCGAGTACAACGTTATCATGGATCTTGCATTTATTTTTTCCCGTTACAGAAATAGTTAGTTAGATGATGAACACACGATATTACTTTTAATGCAGTTTTATTTTTCGATCGACTTTTCTCGTCACATTGGCTCGTAATCTTGTGAGTGGACTGCAAGGAAGAGATTTTTTCTTGTGAAATAATGATGTTTTCTCCCCTAAATATAATTCTTATATACAATTAAAGGTAGGATTTTTTTTCTCTGCCTTTGTGTGACGGTGTAAAAATGTTATCTATATATATAAAACAGTTCCGTAACTGACTCACTGACTGACATACAACGCACAGACCAAACCGCTGGACCAAAAGGGCTGGAATTTTGCATGGCGATTCTTCTTATAGTGTAGGGGTGCACTAAGAAAGATTTTTGAAAAATTCTTCTTAGATTTTTTAAATTAAATATTTAAGCTGATTTAGTAACTTTTTTTAAGTTTGCATTTCAAATAATAAATTGAGCGCCAACTTTTTTTACGTTTGCAGTTAAAATAATAATTTGAGGGATATAAAATTTATACCACGAGAAAGATCATAAAAATACATTTAAAATGAGATCTTTTCGAATCTTTACCTCCATTTTCTGATTTTTAGTGAATTTTTAAAGATTAATTTTTAGAATTTAATTTATTAAATGCTGATCACGTGATTTCTTTTTTCTGGTACTTTAAATAAATTTATCGTGACGTGCATAAGAACTAAATAGACAAAAATATTTTTTTTCTTGCTAATGCGGCAGATGATTGGACATTATTTTGTCTAAAAAAATATCTCTTACGATTTTTTTATAAATATATATATTTTTTTTACATCAATTGTATCTATTGATAGTCGTATTTATTATAAATATATATATATTTATTTTTTTGGCATTAATTGCATACATTGACCGTTGTATTTAATTTGAAAGTACTCCGTAGCGAAGTGCGGGTTTTCAGCTAGTATATATATATATTTACAAGATAAAAAGAACTTTTTATGTATCACGTTTTTAAATTTTCTGTTGAATCATATAAACTAGACAATTCTATGTATTAATAAATACTTTTTAAAAATTTTTTGATTAATTATCCCATCAAATTGAAAGAAAATAATTAAATGCTTATTAAAGAGGTATCAAATGCGTAATCAATCGTTTAGCTCGGGAATTGCGAGCGTGACTTGCGTTTTACTTTCTTTTCCGTCCCGGCTGATAGATGACTGCACCATTCTACAAAACAAAATTAACTGAAAATGAATTCAATCCTGCTTAAAGGTGGCTAAAAGTATTAAAAGAATGCATTGTCATCGTGTTCTGAGCTATTCTAAACGTTTCAAACGTCTAGCTAGTCGGGAAGTTAGTTAAAAATCGATTGCAAGATTTGTACTGGACAAACACACAAACAAGAAAGGGAGTTAATAAAAACGTGGTAATATATATATATATATATATATATATATATATATATATATATATATATTGGTCCATATTTCGGCCATATTTTGTCCAGAACAGATTGAAGACTCCATATTGCCATTTTTATGAAAGAAATCTCTTTTCAAACGGCCACCACTGAACGTGTCACTTTTCTTCGGAACCCTGACTGGCCGACTTAGATAAGTTTATATATATATATATATATATATATATATATTCAACGGGGCGGGCACATTGCCTTTCGATATTCGCCCACTAGACAGCGTGTTTTGTTTGTTTTTTGTAAAGGGGTCACCGCTTTAGGGGTCCAACATTACCCCCTGGTGCCACCTCCATTCTGACTGAGCAACCCCCAGGGGTGACATCTGGTAGGCTCGTACCCTCCTCCAAACCCCTGCCACCACATGAAAGGACTTTCCGGCCAACCCATAGAACGTGTCCATACCCGGCGTAGACACGAAACACTGGTATATAGCGAAACTACGTAGAATCCAAACAAAATGAATGGAACGATGGTTTAATTAGTTTAGCAAAAAAGGCCTGTTTGCTTTATTAACTTCATCGCACTTCACAATCGCACTTCACAATCGCACATCACAATCGCACTTCACAATCGCTTCACAATCGCACTTCACAATCGCACTTCACAATCGCTTCACAATCGCACTTCACAATCGCACTTCACAATCGCACTTCACAATCGCTTCACAATCGCACTTCACAATCGCATTTGAGAATAGCATTCCTACGTTATAAAGTAAAGCTAAAATTTTCATCTAAGTAATTATTACAAACCCATTCTATTGTCTAGTGCATTCTGAAATGCATGTATATATATATGTATGTACCCGTTTCTGGAAGTGGGTCGTAAGACCCGCTCTTCAATGTGGGTTGTTCGACTCGCCAAAAGCAAGTTCCCCTGTGCAGTGGATTTCAATCCGGCAAAGGGAATTCACAAACAAACTTTTTTTTCCTCTCTGTATGTAATTATATTTCTGTGTCATTTCTCTTTAAATTCTCATATACGTCAATTTTTTCCCTCAAACAAACCGATAAATTTCTAAAAAAAAACTCTTTAATTTATAGTATTACTAGCTGAAAACCCGCACTTCGCTACGGAGTACATTCAAATTAAATACAACGGTCAATGTATGCAATTAATGATAAAAAAAAATAAATATATATATATTTATAACATATACGACGATCAATGTATACAATTTATGTAAAAAATATATATACAGTGGAATCTCGATCGATCGTTTTCGGATCCATCGTTTTTCCGTATGTGTCGTTCATTTTATCCAGTCCCAAAGATCATATTGCTTTGTTATGTTTCCGCATCTATCGTTTTCCCGCATTTATCGTTTATTTCAATCGGTCCCTTGAAAAACGATAGATCGAGATTCCACTGTATATATATATATTTATAAAAAAAATCGTAAG
>OU015492.1:217915192-217920192 GCA_907164885.2 Dolomedes plantarius | reverse complement strand
AATTTAGAATATTTAAAATGGTGTCAAATAGTCAGTTCGCTTTTACTTATATGTGGGAGACTGGGTTTTCGAAATTCAGTAGCTATAAACACCAAACAACGACGATATGAGAGTGGCATTCTCAAATATTATTTCTCCAGTTATTGAACAAATACTATTTGAGGTCCAGGCTCGCCATTCTCCTTCATTTTACTCTAGTTTACATTTATCTAGATAAATAAAGTTTGAAATTATATCTGTACATCAATTATTGTGCCTCATTCCATTTTATATTAGTTACTTTTTTGCATATTCTTTCTTTCCATGCTTCTGTCTGAAACTCAATTTACATTCAATCTTTTCTCTTTTTGAAAAGAGAAAAGATTGAATTACTTAACTCTTTTGATTTTCATTCTACATGAATTAGAAGCAGAGTTATATCTATTTAAAAAAACATCTTCTGCTACAGAATTGAAGTGACAAACAACTTTAAATGCGTATGATGAAATATAATTATGTTTTATTTACTTTTTTATTTTACATTCTGTCTACAACTCTTTGCAATATTTCTGTGATATAATTATTTATTTTATTTTGGGCTGTTTTTATAAGGAAAGGAATGACGAATCGAAGAATATTTTCATATTGGAACATAAAATTGCATGTATTATTTTTGCATTTTCAAAATGCAAAAATAATACACGCAATTTTATGTTCTAATATGAAAATTTTCCCCGATTTGTCATTCCTTTCCTTATGAAAACAGCCCCAAATAAAAAAACTATTTATTATACATCAATTATTGTTCTTTTTTAACTGTTTTCACTGTTTGTTTATTTTCTATTTGCTAACGAAATTGTGTTATTATTGGATATTTTTGAAGGGCAGTGAATTTTGTAGTTATTTGGTGTTATTTAAAGTTAATTTTCTAATATTACACCTTTTGTTTTCTTTTTCATTAATCCTTTTTTACTGAGTTAATTCCCAGTATACGGATTACAGTTGAAATTATCTCTTTGGAATATTTCTGTGATATAATTGTGTTAAGCTTTTATTTTAGCTTTGATTACTGCTATTCCATTTGTGTGTTTTTAAGTATCCTCTTTTACTGTGTTCACTTTTTGTTTATTTTGTATTTGCTGTGCAGTAATATTTTATTCTTTCATTTATAGCGCTTTACCCACATCGTAGAAGATCTAACAACTGCTATTCCATTTTTGTTTTTAAGTATCCTTTTTTACTGTGTTCACTTTTTTTTAATTTTGTATTTGATGTGTAGTAACATTTTATTCTTTTATTTATAGCTTCGTTGAATTATATATTTAAATATTAACTGTGTAGTAGCAAATTTTTAGGTGATAATGCCTCCAAAAAAAGAAAATTTATCGGTCAAATACGACCACAAACAAGACGAGTGAAATTGCAACGAAGAGAAGAAACAGGTGAGGCCAGAGAAGAAAGACTTGCATACCTTCGTGAAAGTAGTAGTATTTCAAGGTCAGCAGAGACTGTAGACAAACGTAATGAAATACTTCAGGTTATGAGGGACACAGCCTCTACATCCAGAGCTTCTGAGACACTCCAGCAGCGTGAGACCTGACTTCAGGTCATGAGGGATACAGCCTTCACATCCAGAGCTTCTGAGACTCTCCAGCAGCGTGAGAGCAGACTTCATGATATGAGGGATACAGCCTCCACATCCAGAGCTTCTGAGACACTCCAGCAGCGTGAGACCAGATTTCATTATATGAGGGATACAGCCTCCACATCCAGAGCTTCTGAGACACTCCAGCAGCGTGAGACCAGATTTCATTATATGAGGGATACAGCCTCCACATCCAGAGCTTCTGAGACACTCCAGCAGCGTGAGACCAGACTTCAGGTTATGAGGGATACAGCCTCCACATCCAGAGCTTCTGAGACACTCCAGCAGCGTGAGACCAGACTTCAAGATATGAGGGATACAGCCTCCACATCCAGAGCTTCTGAGACACTCCAGCAGCGTGAGACCAGACTTCAGGTTATGAGGGATACAGCCTCCACATCCAGAGCTTCTGAGACACTCCAGCAGCGTGAGACCAGACTTCAAGATATGAGGGATACAGCCTCCACATCCAGAGCTTCTGAGACACCCCAGCAGCGTGAGACTAGACTTCTGGTTATGAGGGAGAGAGATGCAACATCTAGAGCCTCTGAGACAGTCCAGCAGCACCAGACTCGACTTCAGCGGTATCAACTTAATAAAAGCGATGCTAGAGCACATTTGTGGAGAGAGAAACGGAATGCAGCATTTGCATACAACCCCCCAATTTGGATTACAGGAATGATCCAGCATGTCTTATTCAAAATATAAATTTAAGATGTCAACACTGTTCTGCCATGAAGTGGAAAAATGAAGCTCCTGGAATGTGTTGCAGTGGTGGAAAAGTTCAAATTCCACTTCTCACCGATCCTCCACAGATGTTACAGAATTTGTTTAATGGTGACTCAGAAGATTCAGCACATTTTCTAAAATGTATTCGTCGTTATAACAGCTGTTTCCAGATGACATCTTTTGGGACAACCAAAGAGATTAAAGAACCTGGATATATTCCCACTTTTAAAATTCAAGGTCAAGTGTACCAGAGGATTGGCAGTCTACAGCCATTACCAAATGAACGGGCAAAATTTTTGAAAATTTATTTCAGTGGAGATGATTTTGAACAAGCTCGCCAGCGTTGTCAGAATGTACCACAAACAAGGGAAGATTTAGTTAGGATTTTGCAAGATATTTTGAATAGGGAAAATGCTTTTGTTAGAAGTTTTAAAATGGCCATGGAAAAAATTTCTCCAAATGTAAATTTAATAATTTTTGCAGATAAGACTCCTGTTGGTCATCATGAAAGAAGATTTAATGCACCTACGACATCAGAAGTTGGAGTTATTATGGCGGGGCAAGAACATGGCACTAGAGACGTTGTATTGGAATTAAGAAACAACACTATCAAAAAAATTGCAGATACAAACAGGTCTTATGATGCTCTGCAGAACCCTGTATTATTTTGGAAGGGAGAAGATGGCTATCACTTTGAAATATATCAAAGTAACCTTCATAATGCCATGCTTTCCCATAAAAAAGTTTCAGCTATGGATTTTTATTCTTTCAGCATTATGGTGCATTCGGAATCTTTCAACATTCTCCTCAGGGGGAGAGACCTCTTCCAACAGTTCATTGTGGATATGTATGCAAAGATAGAATCTGAAAGGTATTACTTTGCTCTTGGCTGGTGACTTCCGACAGACTCTGCCTATTATTCCACGTGGAACAAGAGCTGATGAAATACATGCATGCCTGAAATCTTCAGTTATATGGAATGAAATTGAAACACTTAATCTTCAAACTAATATGAGGGTTCATACGATAGGTGATGCTGATGCACAACAGTTTTCTGATACTTTACTTCAACTAGGAAATGGAAACTTGATGTCTCATGGCGATGATGGACTTATAGCAGTGGAAGATATTGGAAAATTAATTGAAAATCATGAAGATTTGTTACAAGAAGTGTTTCCAAACCTCTCTCAGCATTTTAAAGATCATAGTTGGTTACGTGAAAGAGCTATCCTTGCACCAAAAACGACAACGTTATACTCATTAATAGGCAGCTTTTAGGTCATTTGCCTGGCACATCTCAGATTTATAAGTCTGTTGATACAGTTTGTGCTACAGATGATACAGTACACTATCCTACAGAATTTTTGAACTCTCTGCGGCCATCTGGAGTACCGCCACATATATTGGAATTAAAGATTGGTGCACCTATTATGCTTCTCAGGAATTTGGATCCACCTACACTGTGTAATGGGACAAGATTATGCGTAAAGAGATTGATGAAGAACGTTATAGAAGCGACTATAATAAGTGGACAAGCCGCAGGCAAAGATGTATTTGTTCCAAGGATTCCGATAATCCCATCAGATTTACCTTTTCAATTTCGACGGCTTCAGTTTCCTGTTCAGTTAAGTTTCGCCATGACAATAAATAAAACTCAGGGTCAGTCTTTGAAAGTAGTAGGTCTCGACTTACAATACCCCTGTTTTTCCCATGGTCAACTATATGTCGGTTGTTCACGAGTAGGAATTAGACAAAATCTTAGCATTTATGCTCCAAATGATAGGACACTTAACATTGTTTATCCAGAGGTGCTAAGGTAATAACCTGTAATAGCTAGCAGTTTTTGAAAGAAATATATTAATTTTACTGCGAAATGATTTGTAATTTCATTGTTTCTATTTAATGTTTGTTTTATTGTAAGTTATTTTGCTAAACCTATACTTTAATATTTTGCTACAGAATCTTGCATTTATGGTGCGTGGAGCCCTTAATTGCAGATTTCTATTAATTTTTTCGTTAGTCAGTGCATTCTAGCTATACTTTAATACTTTAATTTTTTTGCTACAGAAACTTGCATTTATGGTGCGTGGAGCCCTAATTGCAGATTTCTGTTAATTTTTATGTTTGTCTGGGCCTTCTACCTACACTTTAATACTTTATTTTTTTTTAATTATTTACATTTTACCGAAATTCAATTCAAGCAATACTTTGTTTAGTTTTTTATTATACTGTGTTATTTATTCTATGTAATATATACTGTGTTTAATTTATAAATTAATTTTGGTTAACAAAATTGAGATTTTTACTTTTCAGCTTTTGGTGGTAAAATGATAAAAGGCTGAATCTACCTAAATTCTGAGATGTGTATAACATTTCACATGCTTTTTTTTCTATGTTATTATACTGTGTTTAGTTTTTAAGTTGATTTTGGTTAATAAAATTGAGATTTTTACTTTTCAACTGTTAGTGGTAAAATGATGAAAGACCTAATTGCCTTAAGTTGATGAGTCTACCTAAATTCTACAAAACTTAAGGAAACATAGCCCTACTGGGGAATCTTCGCCTTGCAAATATCGCAAAAGGAGGATAAGGCGCCTTTGCTGTACGCCTAGCGTGCTGTGGAAATCAGCAATTTATTAATTTAAAA
>OU015492.1:217895192-217910192 GCA_907164885.2 Dolomedes plantarius | reverse complement strand
AATATATATATATATAAATATATATATATATATATATATATATATATATATACATATATATATACATATATATATATAAATATATATATACATATATATATATAAATATATATATATATATATATATAAATATATCTATATCTATAAAGGAAGAAGTCCTGACTTATATATATATATATACATACACGTATCAACGCCCATCAAAAACTATTGGAGATACAGATATCAAATTTTAGGAGCTTATTACTTTTGTGCTGAAGGCGTCGTTTAAGAAGCGATTTTTCAAAATTCGCCCCCCAAGGGGGGGAGGGAGGCAAAACGTGTTTTTTACATATTCCTTTATATCTCAAAGAAGAAAATCGATATCCATAAGATTCTTGCTTTAATATGTAAGAAACATGAATACCTAAAAACTAATTTCAGGATTTTTCAAAATTCGTCTCCCAAGGGGGAGAGGGGGGCTAAACGTGTTCTTACGTGTTTTATCTATATATATAAAGGAATCAACACCCAGCAAAAACTATTGGAGATACAGATATCAAATTTTAAGAGCTTATTACTTTTGTGCTGAAGGCGTCATTTAAGAAGCGATTTTTCAAAAATCGCCCCCAAGGGGGGGAGGGGGGCAAAACGTGTTTTTTACATATTCCTTTATATCTCAAAAAAGAAAATCGATATCCATAAGATTCTTGCTTTAAAATGTAAGAAACATGAATACCTAAAAACCAATTTCAGGATTTTTCAAAATTCGTCTCCCAAGGGGGGAGGGGGGCAAAACGTGTTTTTTTACATATTCTTTCGTATCCAAAAGAAGGAAATTGATGTCCATAAGATTCTTACTTTAAAATGTAAGGAACACGAATACCTTAAATCCAATTTCAGGATTTTTTAAAATTTGGCCCCAGGAATGGGGAGGGGGGCTTAACGTGTTTTTCACGTATTCCTTCATATCTCAAAGAAAGAAACAGATATCCATAAGATTCTTGCTTTAAAATGTAAGGAACACGAATACATTAAAATCAATTTCAGGATTTTCAAAATTCGGCCCCATTGGGGGGGGGAGGGGGCAAAACATATTTTTTACATATTACCTCATATCTCAAAGAAAGAAACAGATATCCATAAGTTTCTTGCTTAAAATGTAAGGAATATGAATACCTAAAAACCAATTTAAGGATTTTTCAAAATTCGGCCCCCAAGGGGGTTAGGGGCACTAAACGTGTCATTCGCTTTAGATTTTGAAAAAAATGCTAGAAACAATCCAATAATTTATATTTCCTATATATCACCATTTTGAACACCAAATTGGTGGTAGGAGAAAAGAGAGAGATCAACCGTAATTAAATGAAGTGTGGAAAGGTGTGTGTGTGTGTGTGTGAATTGTATATATTTCGGTTGTTAGTACGTATACATCTAGAGCTCAGGTTAACTCCATTCATTTTTATTATCCTGAGCAACGTCAGGTAATTCTTTGTTTATGAAACCGGCGATTTTCATAAGGGTTTACAGGGAAGCCCTCAAACTCCTCGAAGGGCCGGGATCCAGTGGGTTATCAAAATTGAAAGAAACATTTTAATGCTGTCATTAGCATGGGGGGGGGTGTTATTATAATATGCTGATGGGATGATGACCAGTGAAGAGGGGTATAGATTGCCATAAAATACAAATATACATATCATACAAGTAAGCTTTATTAATGGTTCACCCGTGCAACGCCGGGTATATAAAGCTAGTATATATATATATATATATATATATATATATATATATATATATATATATATATATATATATATATATATATATATATATAAATTCCTCTTTTTAGCGACCTAATCGTGGGCTAATCGTAGTCAACATGAAAGGCTCCACTATGAATCTGGCAGAAAAACGGACCCATTACGAAAGCAGTTCTTGAGCTTCCGCAGTTTACAAATCATCCGAGATTTGCAATAAACTCCAAATAAGAGTGCTTAAAGCGCGATTTTATTACTTCACGCGGCACTTTACGGCATGCGTCCAGCCATAAAATCAGGTTATTCTGCCGTGGAAGTATTTTAAGTCTTTTATAAATGATTTCGACCCGTTTTATATTTCGGAACGCGGTGGAGGAATCCTCGATAATATTCTTAAAAAACGTGTAAATATTCCGAGACGAAGAGGGGGAGGCGTCATTTTGAGGCGCGAAATAAAAGTGATGAAAGTTGCATTCGGTAGATGCCGGCCGTTATGGAAAAAAATATTTCCTGCCCACTTTGGGTACATCGTTTCATGTAATGAAGCTAAAAATAAAAATCTCAGGTGGGATCATAAAAAAAAATATTTTTATGCGTCTGAACATGAACATCGGAACTTGCATATGTTTACAGAGGAAGGCGTGTAAAATATCCACCGCGCATATCGAGGCATGCAGTTGCAGACAATACACATGCCCTAATGGCTCTTAATACTTATAGAATGCATACATACATACATACATATATATATGTGTGTATATATATATATATATTTATTTATTTATTTATTTATTTATTTTTATTTATATATCTCTATATATAAAACAGTTCCGTAACTGACTCACTGACTGACATACAACGCACAGACCAAACCGCTGGACCTAAAGGGCTGAAATTTTGCATGGCGATTCTTCTTATTGTGTAGGGGTGCACTAAGAGAGATTTTTGAAAAATTCTTCTTAGATTTTTTAAATTAAATTTTTTAGCTGTTTTAGTAACTTTTTTTAAGTTTGCGTTTAAAATAATAATTTGAGGGTTATAAAATTTATATCACGAGAAAGATCATAAAAATTCCTTTAAAATGAAATCTTTTTCGAATCTTTACCTCGATTTTCTGATTTTTGGTGAATTTTTAAAGATTCATTTTTAGAATTTAATTTATTAAATGCTGATCACGTGATTTCTTTTTCTGTTACTTTAAATAAATTTATCGTCACGTGCGTAACATCTAAATAGACAAAAAAAAATTTCTTGCTAATGCGGCAGACGATTGGGCATTATTTTGTCTATAAAAATATCCCTTACGATTTTTTTATTAATATATATATATTTTTTTCTACATCAATTGTATATATTGACTAGCTTTATATACCCGGCGTTGCACGGGTGAACCCTTAATAAAGCTTACTTGTATGATATGTATATTTGTATTTTATGGCAATCTATACCCCTCTCCACTGGTCATCATCCCATCAGCATATTATAATAACTCCCCCCCCCCATGCTAATGTCAGCATTAAAATGTTTCTTTCAATTTTGATAACCCACTGGATCCCGGCCCTTCGAGGAGTTTGAGGGCTTCCCCGTAAACCCTTGTGAAAATCGCCGGTTTCATAAACAAAGAATTACTTGACGTTGCCCAGGATAATAAAAATGAATGGAGTTAACCTGAGCTCTAGATGTATACGTACTAACAACCGAAATATATACAATTCACAAACACACACACCTTTCCACACTTCATTTAATTAAGGTTGATCTCTCTCTTTTCTCCTACCACCAATTTGGTGTTCAAAATGGTGATATATATAGGAAATATAAATTATTGGATTGTTTCTAGCAATTTTTTCAAAATCTAAAGCGAATGTCGAAAAATCGTGACATTGATCGTGTTTCTTACATTTTAAATCAAGAATCTTATGGATATCTGTTTCCTTCTTTGAGATATGACGGATTATGTAAAAAACACGTAAAAACACGTTTAGCCCCCCTAACCCCCTTGGGGGCCGAATTTTGAAAAATCCTTAAATTTGTTTTTAGGTATTTATATTCCTTACATTTTAAAGCAAGAATCTTATAGATATCTGTTTCTTTCTTTGAGATATGAGGTAATATGTAAAAAATACGTTTTGCCCCCCCCCCATGGGGCCGAATTTTGAAAATCCTGAAATTGGTTTTAATGTATTCGTGTTCCTTATATTTTAAAGCAAGAATCTTATGGATATCTGTTTCTTTCTTTGAGATATGGAGGAATACGTGAAAAACACGTTAAGCCCCCCTCCCCGTCCCCTGGGGCCAAATTTTAAAAAAATCCTGAAATTGGATTTAAGGTATTCGTGTTCCTTACATTTTAAAGTAAGAATCTTATGGGCATCAATTTCCTTCTTTGAGACACGAAAGAATATGTAAAAAACACGTTTTGCCCCCTCCCCCCTTTGGGGGGCGATTTTTGAAAAATCGCTTCTTAAATGACGCCTTCAGCACAGAAGTAATAAGCTCTTAAAATTTGATATCTGTATCTCCAATAGTTTTTGCTTGGTGTTGATTCCTTTATATATATAGATAAAACACGTAAGAACACGTTCAGCCCCCCCCCTCTCCCCCTTGGGAGACGAATTTTGAAAAATCCTGAAATTGGTTTTTAGGTATTCATGTTTCTTACATTTTAAAGCAAGAATCTTATGGATATCAATTTTCTTCATTTTATTCATGTTCCTTACATTTTAAAGCAAGAATCTTTAACATATCAATTTCCTTCTTTGAGATATGAAGGAAAACACGTTTTGCCCCCCCCCCCCTCCCTCCTTGTGGGGGGGCCGAATTTTGAAAAATCCTGGAACTGATTTTTAGGTATTCGGCTTCCTTTTATTTTAAGGTAAGAATCTTATGGATATCCGTTTCATATGAAAAACACGTAAAATCACGTTTAGCCCCCCTCCCCCCCTTGAGGCCGAATTTTGAAAAAAATCCTGAAACTGATTTTAGGTAATCAAGTTCCTTACATTTTAAAGCAAGAATCTTTTGGATATCAATTTCCTTCTTTGAGATATGAGGGAATATGGGAAAATACGTTTTGCCCCCTCCCCCGCATGGGGGCCGAATTTCAAAAAATCCTGAAATTGGTTTTTAGGAATTTATGTTCCTTATATTTTAAAGCAAGAATCTTGTGGATATCTGTTTTCTTCTTCGAGATATGAAGGAAAATGTGATAAAACACATAAAAACACGTTTCCCCCCCTCCCCCCCCCCCTTGGGGGCCTAATTTTGAAAAATCCTGAAATCGGTTTTTAGGTATTCATGTTACTTACATTTTAAAGCAAGAATGTTATGAATATCAATATCCTTCTTTGAGATATGAAGGAATATGTAAAAAACACGTTTTGCCCCCCTCCCCCCCTTGGGGGGCGAATTTTAAAAAATCGCTTCTTAAATGACGCCTTCAGCACAAAAGTAATAAGCTCCTAAAATTTGATATCTGTATCTCCAATAGTTTTTGCTGGGCGTTGATACGTGTATGTATATATATATATATAAGTCAGGACTTCTTCCTTTATAGATATAGATTGTCGCATTTATTATAAATATATATATTTATTTTTTTGGCATTAATTCTATACATTGACCGTTGTATTTAATTTGAATGTACTCCGTAGCGAAGCGCGGGTTTTCAGCTAGTTATATATATATATATATATATATATATATATATATATATATATATATATATATATATATATATATATATATATATATATATATATATATTATATATATATATATATATATATATTTATATATATATATATGTATGTATGTATGTATTCTATAAGTATTAAGAGCCATTAGGGAATGTGTATTGTCTGCAACTGCATGCCTCGATATGCGCGGTGGATATTTTACACGCCTTCCTCTGTAAACATATGCAAGTTCCGATGTTCATGTTTGACATAAAGCTTTTTGTCCGTGCACCAGATATGACATCATACTTTCCTTTCGTCTTTTTAGAAAGTCGTAAAGGTATATTTCTTGGGTCCATTTTTTGTTCATGGACTCTAAAGCAAGGAATCTTGCTGTGAATCGGTCTTGATGAAACACCCTGTATAGTCCTCGACTCGAATTGCAAATTTATTATCAACATACCAATTGAACCCGTAGTGTTTGCAGTGGCGTAGCGAGCATAACTGGCGCCCGGGGCACGATACTTTTGTGCCCCCCCCCCCCCCGCAAAACATATATTAATATAATATATAGACCTTATATTGGCGCCCCTCCCTCAAAAAACATATAATAATATAATATATAGATCTTATATTGGCACCCCCCCGAAAACATATTAATATAATATATAGACCTTATATTGCCCCCCCCCCCGAAAAACATATAGTAATATAATATATAGACATTATATTGGCGCCCCCCCCCTTGAAAAACATATAGTAATATAGTATATAGACCTTATATTGGAACCCTCCCCCCGAAAAACATATAGTAATGTAATATATAGACCTTATAATGGCGCCCCTCTGCAAGTGGCGCCCGGGGCATGATAGACCCCCTTGCCCCCCCCCTCCTCGCTACGCCACTGAGTGTTTGTTCTAAAAGGTGAGCTTGATTCCATTACTAAAAATTATCCCCGAACAGTCTGGCACGTATCGCAGGTAGGGTTGCCAACTGTCCATGATTGGCCGGGATTGTCCCAGAATTGGAATCGTTGTCCCTGATCCCGGATGAATGCTAAATTGTCCCGGAATGTAGCGGAAACTATTCCAATTTTTTTTTTTTTAACTGAAATTGACATCTTGTAAATCCGTTGAACGTTGTGACGTCGTAGTAATCCGACAGGTGGCGTGAACGTCGCAGACTAAAATAAAAGTTTCCGCGATATTTATTTACAAAATCAATTTATATACAGGTCAGTTTAAGTACACGGTGATGGCACAGATGGTGATTGCAATGACAAACTATGGGCAGATTATTTCGAAAAGCATGAAAAATCGGTCGAGAGATGATGAAAATTGTGTCTTTCATTTTGTCCATCCCTGCGAGTAAGGCTTACCCAGAGAGAGTATTTAGTCACATAAACAGTGTGTGGACGAAGGCCGGGAATAACATGAATATCGACATAGTGAAGGCGGAATTGCAAATACGACTTCATAGGGAATCGTGTGCAGAATTTGCGAACTTTTTAAATACGGACTCACTCGCGAAAGTATTGGTGATTGCAGCAAAAAGTGAGAGAAAATATTATTGGAAAAACCCATAAAAATATAACGTTAAATTTGTTATTATAAGATTTAAAAATTTTATTATTATTATTATGTAATTAATATATATATATATATATATATATATATATATATATATATATACAGTGGAATCTCGATCTATCGTTTTTCAAGGGACCGATTGAAATGAACGATAAATGCGGGAAAATATTGATGCGAAAACATAAAAAAGTACAGTGGAATCTCGATCGATCGTTTTCGGATCCAACGTTTTTCCGTACGTGTCGTTCATTTTATCCAGTCCCAACGATCATATTGCTTTGTTGGGTTTCCGCATCTATTGTTTTCCCGCATTTATCGTTCATTTCAATCGGTCCCTTGAAAAACGATAGATCGAGATTCCTCTGTAATATGATCGTTGGGACTGCATAAAATGAACGATACATACGGAAAAACGATCGATCGAGATTCCACTGTGTGTATATATATATATATATATATATATATATATATATATATATATATATATATATATATATATATATATACACTCATGGACAAAAAAATTAGCGCACAGAGAAGGAGTCGTCAAAATGAAACGAAATTTTACATACGTAATGACTACTTTGATATAAGTAAATGATAAGAAAATCAAAGAAAAAGGATAATTTATTTCAGAGAAAAAGGCAAAAGAACGGAGGAGTTAATACTCCGTTGGACCCCCCTCTAGCGCGAATGCACGATGCGATACGATCGGGCATTGAGTCATACAAGTTCTGACTGATGTCTTGAGACATTTCGTTCCATATTTGCTGTAACCTTGCCTCTAGTTCGTTCAAACTCGTGGGATGCCCAACTCGTCGTCCCAAATGATCCCAGATATGCTCGATTGGAGACAAATCTGGGGATCGGGCAGGCCAAGGAAGGGTAGTAACAGTGCGGAGACAGTCTTGTGACACCCTTGTCGTATGAGGCCGAGCATTGTCTTGTTGAAAAATGGCTCCTGGGAGCCGTTGCATGAGTGGCAACACATGTGGTTGCAGGATTTCATGAACATACCGCTGGGCTGTCATGGTGCGACGGAACAATACTAGGGGTGACCGTGTATTGTAGGCAATGGCACACCATACCATCACACCAGCTGTGGGAGCGATGTGTCGCTGTACAGCAAAGGCAGGATTGAAGCGTTCACCACGGGCTCTCCACACACGAACACGATTGTCATCACTGCCGAGATTGAATCTGGATTCGTCGCTAAAGACGACCTGGTTCCATTCCGCTGCAGTCCAGTTTCCTCGTGCGTGGCAAAACTCCAAACGGAGGCGTCGATGGGTGGGCGTCAAGGGCAGCAGACGTAATGGGCGCCGCGATACCAACTGTCCTTCAGCCAGGCGCCTTCGTATGGTTCGAGAAGACACAGAGGCCCCTAGTGAAGGTGCTACCTGTGCCTGGATGGCGGCCGATGAAGCAGTTGGCTATACGCGTGCATTTCTTACGATGTGGCAGTTTTCTCGACGACTGGTCTGCCGAGGGCGTCCTGAGCCTGGTCTTCGTGTACATGACATCTCTCGGGTCCACTGGTCCCAACACCTCCTCACAACACAATCAGAGCGGCCTAATTGACGAGCTACTCGCCTAGCTGACCACCCAGCTTCCATCATCCCGACGATTCTCCCCCTCTCAAACTGCGACAACTGCTTATATTGTCTTCGAACACGGCGAAATGGCATGTCTATCTCAGCTCTTCCTTTGTAAATGATTCAGCACACTCAAACAAGCTTTGGTTACCTGTTTTATACTCCACAGAGTACGATGTTCAACGCCTTCTACCGGCTATACGTAATGCGCAATCACGCTGCATTTCTAATCATTTGCATATCTCCCCGACATGTACCTTCATTGCAAGTTTCGTTACGATCCCGCAATTATTTCTTGGTGCGCTAATTTTTTTGTCCATGAGTGTATATATATATATAATTAAGTTTCTATAATAGTTAAAATAAAAAATATAGAAAATAAATTTTAAAAAAAACTGTATTTTAATTTTTTCATACATAAAAAGTTTCCTCGGAAAACTAGGTAATGGCTGACTGATAATGACGCTGATGTTCAGTTTTGAGCTATTTGTCCCGGAATCATCACAGAAAAAGTTGGCAACCCTAATCACAGGTTGAGAAGCGGTGTGCCGGAAACGAGACGGCGGCGGTCTCCAAGTAAACAAATGCAACAGCGTCGAACAGAATCGGCAGTCTATTAATAGCCGACGTGGTTCAATCCGATGATTATCGGCCGTATTGACGTTCCGCTTTTCGGGAATGCCAACGAGAGAGGTGAAACAATCGGCCCTTTCACCTCCTTCTCGAAAACCCTAGCACCAAGTGCTCACGCCACCACAATGGCCACCTCTGTCCTCCGAACGACGTTTGACCACATGATCGATTTATATTACGAAAGGAAGCTGAAATTTGACGAGTTGATAAATGCTTTAAAAATAGAGTCGAGGCATGTCACGGCTCTTCACAAAACGACTGAAATCGCAACGGAGGGCGATTACGAAATGTAATTACGACATAACTGAGTTACCTCCTCGTGTTCGGGATTAATATTAATTGAATTACTACGCGACACGTTCGTAAGTGCCCTCAACGATCCACTTATCCTCTTAAATGACATCAAAGAAAGCGACAGCGAGCTCAAAAAGGATATAAACAAGATTTCTGGGATTTTTATTGTTAGGTCTAAGGTGCGACTGTTTTCACAGATTTGCCTTCCAAGATCGCCGAAATTTCCGCCAAAAGAAGTGACATTAGCAACGATTTGGCGATGTTTTACAGGGGAATAAAACAATTGGACCGAGATATATTTTTACATTTTTTGTTTTTTTTAATCTATACTTATATATAAAGAGAGAGAGCGATTTTGTACGTGGAAGGTAATCTTCAGAACCACTGCACCTATTTGAAAAATTCTTTCACTGTTTGAAAGGTACATTATTCCAGATGGACATAGGCCATATATTATGTATATCTGATCAGTAGAAATAAATTTAGGGGCTTAATCCTAACAATCTCAATTGTTTCCGCTACTGTCTTCTACCGCTTTTTGTACCGAAGATTTCAACGGTCCTTATCGTGGTGCTATCGCAGTGGGCTTCTGTTCTGACGCTAGCGGTTCGAACCTAGCCGTTCTCCGGCACGCTTTTTTCTTTTAAAAAATTTATTTTAATTATTATCTAACATAAAATTAATTTAAGGTATTATTTAGGTTATTATTAAGGTAAAAAAAGATTTACAATTTATTGACTATCAACTGGAAATTTATTGGTATTTTTTTTTTTGTTCAACCCGGACAAAGTCGGGACGGGCCGCTAGTATATATATATTTATACAGTGATACCTCGACTTACAAGTTTAATTCGTTCCATGACTTAGCTCGTAACTCGAAATACTCGTTTCTCGAATCAATTTTCCCCATTGAAATGAATGGAAATCCCATTAATTCACTCCGGGCTCCCCCAAAAACACCGCAATTCTTTTGCTACATGTTTTTAAATAAGAAAAACGTGCTTATAAACGACGAACATAGTGTAAAAACGCAATACAATAGAATGTACTACAGTAAATTTGTTTTATTAAGTGTAATGCACAACATTTATCTTGGAGATCAGACTTGAAGATACTGATGGAAGAGGAAGAGAAAGGTTAAACTGAAAAGTTAAATCTTATTCGTTTATTTTTGATCTTTTCGCCCCGCTTTCCTCAATTTCGCTGGGCGATTGTTGCATCGTTCACTGTGGCTGTAATGTCCAGATTCTTCTTTCTGAGAATCCGAAGAACGTTTTCTCAGAATCCAATCTCTTGGTTTAAGACTGGATAGTAGTCTCAATAATATTATACAATTGTATAATAATTGTACATAAAGGTTGTAAATATCATATGCTTCTTGTGTTCTCATTTGATGAGCACGTAACATGACATTCGATGCTTAACTAGCGGTGGGATATCTGAAGCTTGCTCGTAACCCGAATTTTAGCTCGTAACTCGAAGCAAAAAATCTACCGAGAGAATGCTCGTATCTCGAAAAACTCGTAAGTCTAGGTACCACTATATATATATATATATATATATATATATATATATATACAGGGTTTTTTTTATTAAACTGACACTACTCAGAGTCATCTGTAGCGCGATCTATCAACCGGAATTCCACCAAAATTGATAGAGGGAGACAACATGGGAAGACATGGGAGTTTCCGTGGAAAATAAAAAAGTTCCAAAAGTCGCCGATAGGAGAAGATATGGCGCTGTTGTTGTCCGCAAAATGAGAGTAAGAGAGATAGCTGACATCGTAAAGATATCAACAGAATGGGCGAGACATATTTTGCATGAGCATTTAAATATGAAAAAGCTTTGTGCGAGATGGGTGCCACGTTTTCTAACAATCGACCACAAACAGGAGCGTGTCGATAATTCAGAGCGCGCTTTGGAGCTATTATAGCGTTTTCCAGACGAGTTTTTTTTTCCGTCAATTCGTAACAATGGATGAAACGTGGATCCATTACTACACACCTGAGTCGAAAAGGCAGTCTGCAGAGTGGTTGCAAGCTGGCGAAAGCCGCCCAAAGCGACTAAAGGCGCAACATTCGGCTGAAAAGGTCTTGGCCAGTAGATTTTGGGATGCACGTGGCATAATATTCATCGACTATCTTGAGAAATGAGAAACAATCACAGAAAAATATCATGAAGCCTTAATGGATCGCTTAAAGGACGAAATCAAGAAAAAAAGGCCGCACATGGCGAAAAAAAATGCTGTTTCACCAAGACAATGCCCCGGCTCACACATCAATGAAAACTATGGTAAAATTCAGGGCCGCCCAGAGAAGGGGGAAACTGGGGCACTTTGCCCCAGGCCCCTAACTGCTGGAGGGGCCCCAAAAAGTTTAAAAAATTAATTTATTAGATTTCACCCAAAAGAAAATTCTGAAACTTGTACCGTTCTTCAAAATTCAAAATAATCTCCTGGGAAAAAAAACCCCAACACCACCACCAAAAAAAAAAAAAAAAATAGTCGATTAATTAGATTTCTCTTACTCAAATATAGTCTTCTAAAAAATACGCGATTTAGTTTCAATGAAAAATACAACTGTTTAGTCCTAACTGCTATAAAATTACATTCTCTCTAATAAATTGAAGACAGTACTAACTACTAAAAATAGATAGCAAAAAAAGCGTCGTGGGTGTAAGATGTCATATTTATTGGAGAACATAACAAGAGAGCAGTACAATGAAATATAATGATTATGTTAATCATTCATGTAATAAAATCTTAAATATGAGTAACTTAATTTGAATGTTTGTTTTCGTCTCTTTCCATTTTTTATTTTTCTTGGGGCCCCCAACAGAAGTTTGCCCCAGGCCCCGTAAAGTCTCTGGGCAGCCCTGGTAAAATTTAATGAATTAAAATGCGAATTGCTCCTCAATCCCCCGTATTCTCCAGATCTGGCCCCCAGCGACTATTATTTCTTTCCTAACTTTAAGAAATGGCTCCAGGAGAAGGGATTTTCATCAAATGAGGATGTCAAATGCGAAAATGATGCCCATTTTGAAGCCCTTTACTAATCTTCTATATATATAAAACAGTTCCGTAACTGACTGATTCATTCATTCACTGACTGACATACAACGCACAGACCAAACCGCTGGACTTAAAGGGCTGAAATTTTGCATGGCGATTCTTCTTATGGTGTAGGGGTGCACTAAGAAAGATTTTTGAAAAATTCTTCTTAGATTTTTTAAAATTAAATTGTTGAGCTGTTTTTGTAACTTTTTTTCAGTTTGCATTTAAAATAATAATTTGAGGGTTATAAAATTTATATCACGAGAAAGATTATAAAAATGCCTTTAAAATGAAATCTTTTTCGAATCTTTACCTTCATTTTCTGATTTTTGGTGAATTTTTAAAGATTAATTTTCAGAATTTAATTTATTAAATGCCGATCACTTGATTTCTTCCTCTGGTACTTTAAATAAATTTATCTTCACGTGCATAACAACTAAATAGACAAAAAATATTTTTTTTCTTTCTAATACAGCAGACGATTGGATATTATAAAAAAAATATCCCTTACGATTTTTTTATAAATATATATATATATATATATATATATATATATATATATATATATATATATTGCATAAATTGTATACATTGATCGTCGTATTTGTTATAAATATATATATTTATTTTTTTTGTCATTAATTGCATACATTGACCGTTGTATTTAATTTGAATGTACTCCGTAGCGAAGTGCGGGTTTTCGGCTAGTAATACTATAAATTGAAGAGGTTTTTTTAGAAATTTATTGGTTTGTTTGAGGGAAAAATTGACGTATATAAGAATTTAGAGAGAAATGACACAGAAATATAATTACATACAGAGAGGAAAAAAAAAGTTTGTTTGTGAATTCCCTTTGCCGGATTGAAATCCACTGCACAGGGGAATTTGCTTTTGGCGAGTCGAACAACCCACATTGAAGAGCGGGTCTTACGACCCACTTCCAGAAACGGGTACATACATATATATACATGTATTACAGAATGCACTAGATAATAAAATGGGTTTGTAATAATTAGATGAAAATTTTAGCTTTACTTTATAACGTAGGAATGCTATTCTCGAACCGTCATGCGATTGTGAAGTGCAGATCTTCTTAGATTTTTTAAAATTAAATTTTTAAGCTGTTTTTTAAACTTTTTTTACGTTTGCATTTAAAATAATACATTGAGGGTTATAAAATTTATATCACGAGAAAGATCATAAAAATTCCTTCAAAATGAAATTTTTTTCGAATTTTTACCTCCATTTCCTGATTTTTGGTGAACTTTTAAAGATTAATTTTTAGAATTTAATTTATTAAATGCCAATCACGTGATTTCTTTTTCTGGTACTTTAAATAAATTTATCGTCACGTGCGTAACAACTAAATAGACAAAAAAAAATTTTTTTTCTTGCTAATGCGGCAGACGATTGGACATTATTTTATCTATAAAAATATCCCTTACGATTGTTTTATAAATACATATATTTTTCCTACATCAATTGTATATATTGATCGTCGTATTTATAATAAATATATATATATTCATTTTTTTGGCATTAATTGCATACATTGACCGTTGTATTTAATTTGAATGTACTCCGTAGCGAAGTGCGGGTTTTCAGCTAGTCTATATATATAAAACAGTTCCGTAACTGACTCACTGACATACAGCGCACAGACCAAACCGCTGGACCTAAAGGGCTGAAATTTTGCACGGCGATTCTTCTTATGGTATAGGGGTGCACTAAGAGAGATTTTTGAAAAATTCTTCTTAGATTTTTTAAAATTAAATTTTTAAGCTGTTTTAGTAACTTTTTTTCAGTTTGCATTTAAAATAATAATTTGAGGGTTATAAAATTTATATCACGAGAAAGATCCTAAAAATTCCTTTAAAATGAAATCTTTTTCGAATCTTTACCTCAATTTTTTGATTTTTGGTGAATTTTTAAAGATTCATTTTTTGGAATTGAATTTATTAAATGCTGATCACGTGATTTCTTTTTCTGGTACTTTAAATAAATTTATCGTCACGTGCATAACAACTAAATAGACAAAAACAATTTTTTTTTCTAATGCAGCAGACGATTGGATATTATCCCAAAATAAACAAATATCCCTTATGATTTATATATATATATATATATATATATATATATATATATATATATTTGTATACATTGATCGTCGCATTTATTATAAAAATATATATTTATTTTTTTGGCATTAATTGCATACATTGACCATTGTATTTAATTGGAATGTACTCCGTAGCGAAGCGCGGGTTTTCAGCTAGTCGTACTATATGAAAGGTATTCAAATGCTAGAGGACCGTTGGAATAAGTGTATCGCTCTTGAAGAAAACTATGTTGAAGAATAAAATCGATTTTTGCCAAAAATAATTCTTTTTTTTTTTCGTTGCTAGTCCCGGGACTTTTCA
>OU015492.1:217880192-217890192 GCA_907164885.2 Dolomedes plantarius | reverse complement strand
ATTTCCCGTTCTAAAGAGAAAATCGGAAATATGGGCCCCGTAAGCTAAAGGTTAATAAATACTTTTAAAAAAATTTTTTATGAATTATCCCATCAACTTGAAAGAAAATGATCAAATGCGTAATCAATCGTTTAGCTCGAGAATTGGAAGTTAACTTGCGTTTAACTTTTCGTTCCCGTCCCGGCCGATAGATGGCTGCTCCATTCTACAAAACAAAATTAACTGAAAATGAATTCAATCCTGCTTAAAGATGGCTAAAAGTATTAAAAGAATGCATTTCCATCGTGTTCTGCGCGATTCTAAAAGTTTCAAATGTCTAGCCAGTCGGGAAGTTAGTTAAAAATCGATCGCAAGATTTGTACAGGACAAACACACAAACAAACTAGAAAGCGAGTTAACAAAAACATGGTAATAAACATTTATTGCTTCTCCTTCAAAGTAATGTCCTCCGACTGCAATGCACTTTCTGCCAACGTTTTTTCCAATCATCAAAACATACCTTAATGTCGTTTTTGTGATACCCCTTCAGAATTCGTAGAGAATTTTCTTTTATCGAATTAATGGACTTAAAACGGTGACAACGAATTCAACCAAGGCAATTTCAACCGTGTAAATAAGAACGACTAACACGGTGCGATATCAGGTGAATAATGAGCTCCTGGAGCAGTATTTGTTGAATGTTTGATAAAAAGCTCGCACTGTGAGAAGGCGCATTGTTGTGCTGTAAAACCCATAAGTTTTCTCGCCACATTTCACGCTGTTTTCGACGAATTGCTTCACTCAAACGGCAGAACACTCAAATAATAATATTTAATTGACTGTCTGGCCAGTTGGTATGAATTTGCAGTCGCTTGCAGGTAGCACACTGAATAACAATTTTTGGGGTACTTACGGAAATTTACGGCCCCCGCGATAAATCGACAACTATAGTTGGAAAAACGTCGCCATGTATATATATATATATATATATATATATTATATATATATATATATATATATATATACAGTCGAACCCCGTTATAGCGAACCCGGTATATAACGAACTCCCGGATATAACGAACGAAAATTTTGGTCCCGCTGTTTTCCTATTGTATTTAATGCTAATTTGTCCTTTTATAGCGAACCTCCGAAATCTTAAGAATCGGCTATAACGAACATTTTTTTCAACAGAATTTTTTTAAAATTCTTAAAATTTTGAAGAATGAAGAAGAAGCAAAGAATGTTGAAGAAGAAGATGATGAAGATTTACCTATCGCGATGTGGATAGAAAAGCACAAAATTTCATCATTCTCTGATTGTGGCGTTCAATTGTTCGAAACATGCGATGATGAAGTCCTTACATGGGAAAATCCGACCGATGAAGATACTGTGGAAGACATTAAAATGAATCATTCTGAAATCGAAGATTCTGCTTCTGAGGCCGATGAAGAGGAGGAGTACATAAATGACGAAATCCCCACCATCCAGGATGCTACAGCAGCGATGCATGTCATTAATAAGTTTTTGTCTACACAAACAGTGGAAGAAAGAGTGTCGGAGTCATTCGATGCATTGGACAAAGAAATTCATAAAATGTTTTTGAAATCGGCATCTCGTCAGCAGAAGATAACCGATTATTTCTGTATCAAAACAGTGAGCAACAATTGAAGATAAAATCAATTTGTTTCCATCTATCTTCATTTTTAGTTAATTTAATTAGTATCGTGTCAGTTTAATGCAATAGATTTTAATCAATTTAATTCATGAATGATCATTTTAATAGATTTTATCATTCTTTCAATACATCATTATTGAATATATACATAGAAACTAATGAATTATACATTTTGTGAACTGTAACATTTTTCTTAATGGTTCGGATATAGCGAACCACCGGATATAGCGAACAAAACCTTTGGTGCCTTGAAGTTCGTTATAACGGGGTTCAACTGTATATATATATATATATATATATATATATATTACAGTTGTATATATATATATATATATACAATATATATATATATATATATATATATATATATATATATATATACAATATATATATATATATATATATATATATATATATTATATATATATATATATATATATATATACAGGGTGAATCTGAACAAGTGGGCCAAACTTACGGGGTGATAGAACACAGCATATGAGGCAATATTCGTCATGGAATGTATGGTCGGAATGCAAAAGGTGATAAGTTAAAAGGAAGTTTTCCACTGTCACATTTAAAGAATTAACACAAGAATGAGAGGAGATACTGAAGAAAACATTTTATTAACAGGAATGTAATTGATTTACATGGTCAAAGAATTGCTCAAAAGAGCTTCCGCCAGCTGCAATGCAGGCTTCACACCTGCGGGATAGGGACTGACGCACTTTTGCGAAGACACCAGGCATTTCCTGAATATCGCCGGCAAACAACGGCAATCCTGGCGACTAGTTCCATATTGGTTTCAATGGGGTACTCGTAGATTAGGTTTTTCATATGTCCCCACAGCAAAAAGTCCAAACACGAGAGATCCGGCGATCTTGGTGGCCAGGCAATGGGACCACCTCGGCCAATCCATCGCCCTGGGAATGTTGCATCTAAATTGTTCCGCACATCCAAGCTGAAGTGTGCAGGCGCACCGTCGTGCTGGAACCACATTCTCGCCTTGATGGGGGTTGGAATCGGATGTAGCAGCTCCGGCAACACCACTTGTAGCAATGTGTGATACGATTCGCCGTCCAGACGGGGTGGCAGGAGGTATGTATGGGCCAAGCAAACGGTCATGGAGGATCCCTGCCCAAGCATTTACGGAAAACCGCCGCTGGAGCGAATGAGGACGTGTGGCATGCGGGTACCATTTACAGCGCCACCTAGCGCCTCGCTGTTTGCGTTCCGCCCATACTTTCTATGACGGATATTGCTCATGTAGATGCGTTCTATCACACCGCAAAGTTTTGCCCACTTGTTCAGATTCGCCCTATATATATATATATATATATATATATATACACACACACATATATATATATATATATTATATTATATTTCTGCCTTAGCGATAAATTTATCACGGAGGCGCCAAGGGGGCCGTAAACTTCCGTAAGTACCATTTTTTGTTATCTATATTTGTGTTAAAATAACTTTATTTAATGTAACGCGCCTTTGGCGCGTACATTAAATAAACACACACACATATATATACATATATTAGATAATTTACCATAAAATACTCTTTAATTTACGTTAATTATCTTTTATTAAAATTAATTTTTATAATTTTAAAAATACAACTTAATTTCTAGACCTATAAATAGATACTCATGATTATAGTAAGAGAAGAAAAAATCCAATATTTGTTACAACATACCAGCTTAACAGTTTTAACATTTGAACTACAGGAAGGGAGCAAGAAAAAGTTTTCTATGGTAGTTTGACGGAATGAAGTTTTCAGGAGGCTGCTTCAATACTCTTTCAATACTAATAGTCGCAGACGAAGATTCACCTTCTAGCTTACGTTTCACGGTTTGATAACGTGCTGAATCTACTAATGTCACGTTTGCCTAAGTGATAGTGGACACTTCGCCGAAGATTTGTGTGTTTCAGGGTCCAGGAAGCCGCAACCAGAATGTGGGAGGTGGGAAAAAAAAAAGGGCAACTATTTTGTTTGTCAGTGCAGAAAAGTGAAATCGGACCCGGACGGGTAATGATGCCCCTGGGTCAAGCTAACAGGACAGTGTTGTGCTAAATTGTTTGAGGGGAAACTATTATGTTATGTCTAACAACGATAGGGATGCCTCTTACGACTGTATTCCATCCCATCTTATCACTCTTTCTTAAAAAAATAAAGAAAGAACTTCGTGTCTTTTTAGGGTTTAGTGGCTTTTTTAGAAAAATGAAAGGAAAGCGAAGAGTGTAAACTGATTCTTATAACCGGTGGATTGATTCTTTAAAGCGAAAATTTAACGTGGAAATAATGCATTTGTTTTTGTTTTCGCGATATTGATTCTTATAAACGGTTGATTCTTATAACCACTGATCACTATAAGCGGGTGGTAACTGTACCAATCAAATTCTGTTGTTTTGATAAACAGTTGTATTTGAAAGCTTTTTTTGGCAACATTTCAAACGCTTTTTGTAGCAGAAATTTCATTGAGAAAAACAAAATTTAACGCGTGTTCTTTGCTCAATAACATCGGAAATCGACGGAGTGAAAATTCTTATCTTGTTAAAAACAAATTTATTTTCATGCGATAAAATGAAATAAAAATTCCTGACTATTTCCAGATGTTTATAGAAGTCGTGATAATGTTTGCTAAAAGTTTGCAGGCGATATCTACTATACATGTACTTTAAATGAAGCATTCTGCATACTTTTTGATCACATTAGTCTATATATATAAAACAGTTCCGTAACTGACTCACTGACTGACATACAACGCTCAGACCAAACCGCTGGACCTAAAGGGCTGAAATTTTGCATGGCGATTCTTCTAATACTGTAGGGGTGCACTAAGAGAGATTTTTGAAAAATTCCTCTTAGATTTTTTTTTAATTAAATTTTTTAGCTGTATTTGTAATTTTTTTTAAGTTTGCATTTAAAATAATAATTTGAGAGTTATAAAATTTATATCACGAGAAAGATCATAAAAATTCCTTTAAAATGAGATCTTTTTCGAATCTTTACCTCTATTTTCTGGTGAATTTTTAAAGATAAAATTTTAGAATTTAATTTATTAAATACTGATCACGTAATTTCTTTTTCTGGTACTTTCAATAAATTTATCGTCACGTGCATAACAACTAAATAGGCAAAAAATATTCTTTTTCTTTCTAATGCAGCAGACGATTGGATATTATCCAAAAGAAATAAGTATCCCTTACGATTTTTTTATAAATATATATATACTAGCTGAAGTACCCGACGATGCCCGGGATTTTAAGAATGTTTGTTGTTAACCAAAATCAATTTAAAAATTAACACAGTATAAATAACATAAAAAATATATGTGAAATGTTATACACGTCTCAGAATTTCAGCCTTTCATCATTTTAATACTAAAATCTGAAAAGTAAAAATGTCAAATTCTCTAATGTTTGTTAACCAAAATTAATTTAAAACTAAGCACAGTATAAATAACATAGAAAAAAAACCTTGTGAAATCTATAATATATAAATTTATAATAAACTCCTCAGAATTCAGCTAGAATTAGCCTTTCATCATTGGGGTAAAAAAAAGCTGCAATTACAGGGTTCAGCAGAAATTTCCAATAGAACAATGATATGACTGCAGCGTTGCCTCTTAAAAAATGAAGTGTTTGATTGAGGGCTGCAAACCATTCAACTCCACTCCACATTTAACTCCTATAAACATCCTCTACATATTAAATTCCTTTCTCTCCATAATAAACTCCTCAGATTTTGTATATTCAGCCTTTCATCATAGTACCACTAAAATCTGAAACATCCTCTCCAGAAATATAAATTTATTAATTTCAATAATTAAACACACACAAATATATAAATTGAGCAAAAGTTTTTTAACCAACATTTGAATAATTCGTAAATGAAAAAGCATATGAAAATAAAGATAAGAACTTCCGGAATCGAAATTAATTACCCTTAATTTTTAATTAATAAAAAACCAACATAATATGAATAAAACGATAGTTGCTTAAAACCATATGAAAATAAAGCTATTATAAAGATGATAATAATAAAAAAAGCATAAGAAAAATAATGCTCGCGCATGAAGTTAACGTTACGATATAAAGATAGTAATAATAATATAAACCGCGTGCATAAAATATTTAGCTTTTCAAGCGAAATAAATTGATTTTTAGAAAAAAACTACTTTTAATCGAGAAAATTAAATACATTGCACAAAATTTTAATTTTACCAACTTTCCACCCTACAATTTACACCCTACTTCTTTTAAATAGGATGTAAATATAAAGTTTTAACAGCCAATTGAATGCCAGTTAAAAATAATGTGTGCGCATGAAGTTAACGTTACGATATAGAGATAGTAATAAAATCTATATATATATAAAACAGTTCCGTAACTGACTAACTGACTGATTGACTGACTGACATACAAAGTACAGACCAAACCGTTGAACCTAAAGGACTGAAATTTTGCATGGCGATTCTTCTTATAATGTAGGGGTGCACTAAGAAAGATTTTTGAAAAATTCTTCTTAGATTTTTTTAAATTAAATTTTTAATCTGTTTTTGTAACTTTTTTCAAGTTTGCATTTAAAATAATAATTTGAGGGTTGTAAAATTTATATCACGAAAAACATTCAAAAAATATTACATTCAAAAAATATCATCTGTAGATAGAAAGGGGAGAGAAAATTTAATGAAATGTAAATTTATAATGTACTCAGGGAATGTATTATTGTGGTTCTATATCAGAAAAATAATAAAATACATAAATCATAAAATTAAAAATATACATTAGCATATTGGGCACGAAGTTGAGTATCTTTCATGTAACATCAAACTCCCTTATTTTAATTCAAATGTTTAAAAAAATTTAAAAATAATAACATTTGAAAATTTCGCATAAGTTCATTTTGAAAAATTCATGTATTTCATATATATCTTATTTATTCTGCACTTTGTAAAAAAATAAAAATATGCCTGTCAAAAAACAGTAGTCAACTGCCCCAGAGAGCGCGTTGCAACGCTCTCATGTGTACGGTCTAATTCAACACAAAGAAACTCGAGGCGCGCTGCAATCGCGCGATCTGCGTGGAACTCTCCAAACGCGCGTTGCAACGCGCGTTCTAGTAGAAGAGAGCGTTGCATGTGTACGCAATCGTTTGATCAGTTGTATTTTTCAACGCGCGATGCAACGCGCATTAGAAAGCGCGCGTTGCAACGCTCTCATGTGTACATAGCCTAAAGGACTGAAATTTTGCATGGCGATTCTTCTTATAATGTAAGGGTGCACTAAGAAAGATTTTTGAAAAATTCTTCTTAGATTTTTTTAAATTAAATTTTTAATCTGTTTTTGTAACCTTTTTCAAGTTTGCATTTAAAATAATAATTTGAGGGTTGTAAAATTTATATCTTGAAAAAGATCATAAAAATTCCTTTAAAATGAAATTCTTTTCGCATCTTTACCTCCATTTTCTAATTTTTGGTGAATTTTTAAAGATTAATTTTTACAATTTAATTTATTAAACGCTGATCATGTGATTTCTTTATCTGGTACTTTAAATAAATTTATCGTCACATAACAACGAATAGACACAAAAAAAATTAAATAGTGGCGCCATCTACTGTACGCTTGTGAATCGAGAGTTGTTGGTTATTTATTAATTAAAAATATTGGAAAGTTCTTGTGGATCTGTAAATATACATGTGGTAACAGTTTTAAAATTTATAAATTATCAACCTACACAGGTGATAATTTATCCGGCGTTGCCCGGGATTTTAAGAATGTTTCTTAACCAAAATCAATTTAAAAACTAAACACAGTATAAATATCATAGAATAAAAAGCATGTGAAATGTTATACACATGAATAAAAAGAAAACTCAACATAAAAAACCGTAAATTTACAATAATTTCTTCAGAATTCAGCTAGATTTAGAGTTTCATCATTGGAGCAAAAAAACCCTGAAAAGTAAAGCATAAAATATATACATTTATAATAAACCACTAAAAGCTGAAAAGGGAAAATGTCAAATTGTCTTTAGGAAAGTAAAGCTGAAAAGTAAAAATGTCAAATTGTCGAATGTTTGTTAACCAAAATCAATTTAAAAACTAAATACAGTATAAATAACATAGAAAAGATTTAGCCTTTATCATTGGAGCAAAAATTCCTGAAAAGTAAAACATAAAATACATAAATTTATAATAAACCTACCAAAATCCATTAAAAAAATAAACACAGTATAAATAACATAGAAAAAAAAGTATACGAAATGTTATACACATTAATAATATGAAAAATAAAATAAAATAAAAAATAATAATTTTTAAAAATAATAAAATAAAATAAAAATAATTTTAAAAAATAATAAATAAAAATAATAATAATAATAATTTAAAAAATAATAAAATAAAAGCTGAAACAAAAAAGCCTCCATAAAAAAGCTGAAAATACAGGTTTAGCAAAATCTGTGCGATTCGTATTCGAACCCGCGTCGTGTAGTATAGTAAATGAACGCTCTTACCGAATGCGCCACAATAACATGCTGGTGCATTGTGTAAATAGGAGAATATTTGTACTAAAATTACTGGAAAGTTGCTATGGGTTGGTGAATATACATGTATTTATGGAGTAAGAGGAGTTTTAAGTTAGAAATAAGTTAGCAGGATAGAAGCTTAGTCTTTAACTCTTCAATAGACACAAAGACATAAGCGAGGGGGGTTGCAGTAGCGATTAAAAATGATCTTGTGACACTTAGCGTGGTTGATTCGAATTTTCCATCGCGTGTGATAGTGTCAATATGCCGTTGGATCCGATTTATTTTAGAGTATAAAATCTGACTTGAAAGATTATTATTTCATTTATTATTCTGGTTTAATATATAATTTGAAACTTTTTGATTTTATTTATTTTTATCTTTTCGATCGCTGTTTGCCAGCTAAGCCTAACGTGGACGCCATATTCAGAGTGGTGATTCCACAAAGTGTAACATCTTACATTTAGTTTCAAAATTTTTGGTTTTTTATTAATTAAAAATCAACGGTAATTAATTTCGATTTTTGAAGTTCTTCAGACCCTCGGCTGTTTTTAAAGACGCCTGTATGTAAAATTTCACGATCGTTGCTCCTAAACTGTGGATTTCTATACAATTACAGAGATACAAACATTCATTTTTATATATTAGATATATATATATATATATATATATATATATATATATATATATATTATCAAGATTATATAAAACTTGTTTGGAAAATGAACCCTAAAAGGGCTGCCTAAACTTCAGTTTATAAGACTTAGGGCCTGTTCACATAGGAGTCCGTTGCGGAGCGTTAAAGTATTGAAATATATTTAACCAATGACAAACCTCCAAACGTTTAGCAATGAAATTTTTAACTCCTATGATTGGTTTATTTTCGTCTCAACGACATCTTTCCCTTAGCGCCACGCAACGGACTCCTATGTGAACAGGCCCTTAGTTTACCTGTATTACTTTCCGACATTCACGCTATCGTTTCAGACTCACATAGCACTTGTCACCTAACAACCAATGGCGTTACGGCAACTTTCGACGTCATACAACTGAGTAATGGAGTTTTTCATTTCTTTTGGATTATTGTTTTTCCTTTCCAGTGTATTTTATGCAGTTGTGTGTTGATTTGATCTTCCTACACTGCGAGCACACATTCGCGAAACAGAGAGCGAAGTGTAGGGGAAAGCAGTGATTTATTGGCCCCGTCGCCGAGAGGAGGTTTTATGACGTCCCTCGTGCCTTTGATCATTCGTACTCAGACCGCTCCGGAGAGCAGTTTTAAGACGAATGATCAAAGCGACGAAATACTTCCCCCACGTTGGAGGGGGGACTAATTGACACCAAAATGTGTCAAGAGGCGACGGGGGGAGCTGATTCGCTTGTGTGTAGATGCGCCTTTAATGCCGCTCGTGTTATAGCAAATGTAATCGGGTAGCACACACAGTCGGACCCACGAGCTAGTGAGATTCGTTTGTTATAAGTGTCTGAGAGAGATGATTTTGTTAGCACCGCTGTTCTGAGTTTATAGATTTAACGTTCATGGAGCGAGTTTGTTAAAAGTTAGTTTCTTAATTGTGCTTTTTAACATTTTAACGTTTATTAAGTTTCTGAAATAAACTGTAATTTCTCCTAAAGTTTTGTTTATTCATATACCCACACCATGCTAGATAACTGCAGTTACATTGCCCCATTCAGTGACATATATATACGTATGTTTGTGTGTGTTTGTTTACATGAGTGTGGTCCAACCTTTAGTTACCCGAGAGCCAATCAAACTTTAGTATAGGAATGTGAGGGCCAGA
>OU015492.1:217872692-217875192 GCA_907164885.2 Dolomedes plantarius | reverse complement strand
CTACCCTTGACGCAGAACCACAGATGTCTCCGCTGCCAACGGTGCGATGACAGAAGGATGTGGACGGCAGAATGGAATGAAATTGTCTTTACTGACGTGTCACGCTTCTGTCTGCAACACCACGATGGTCGCATTCGAGTCTGGAGACACCGTGAAGAGAGGAGGCTGAACAGCTGCATTATGCACCGCCACACTGGTCATGCACCGGGTGTTATGGTATGGGCTGTATTGGATTACACTCTCGCACACCTCTAGTACGCAGTGCCGGTACTTTAAACAGCCAGCGCTACATCTCGAGGTGTTGGAGCCAGTTGTCCTTCCTTACCTTCAGGGCTTTCCCACAGCCATATTTCAACAGGATAATGCGCGACCACACGTGGCACGCATTGTCCAACGGCTCTTCGTCAATCGCCAGATTGAATTGCTTCCCTGGCCGCCTCGCTCTCCGGATCTTTCGCCGATAGAAAACATGTGGTCCATGGTTGCTCTACGATTGACCCAGATTCCATCTCCAGCTGCCACAGCAGATCCACTTTGGCAACGTGTGGAAGCTGCTTGGTCTGCTGTACCCCAAGAACTCATCCAAAGTCTCTTTGAATCAGTGCCGAGGCGTGTGGGGGCGGTGATCTCCAACAATGGCGGCTACTCTGGCTACTGATTTTGTCAGTAACCACACTTCACAGAAGTCTATAAATTTAATCGTTTGATACTTGGTCAACATGTTATCTACAAAATAAATTTTGTTGTGATATCTCTTGTCTTTCTTGGTGTTGCAATTTGGGTGGCCAGCAGTGTATATATATATATATATATATATATATATATATATATATATATATATATATATATATATATATATATATATATATATATTGTATATATATATATAATTACTGCGAATCCTTTTATATTCGCCCCCTCTAACCCCCTTTAAATTTTGGCCAGACATTTTCCAGTCATCCTGTATATGAGGCGGTGAAAGGCAAAGTGGTATAAGTCAGTCAGTCAAGTGGTGTCAGTCCAAAGCGTTTTACTGCAAAAACTACAAAAAATTCCACGATAAATTGAACAAATTATAATTCGTAATAATTATTATAATATTGCAAAATAATAACTATTTACAATTCCACCATAAATTGAACACGGAGATTACATTTTTGCCCTCAAATAAAAAAAAGTTGAAAATGTAACTTACACCACTTTGCCTTTCACCGCCCCATATGTATAAATCGCTGTGATGACATTTTTCGTACCAGAGTCAGTGGTCACTTTCTTGACGTGGAGGTTTTGTAGCCGTTCGGGATCTGCTTTAAGCAGTAGATCGCGCTGTAATAAGCCCTCCCTCCCCCCCCCCCCCCAAAAAAAAAAGACCGCTCTCAACTAATCATAAATCGATGTATGACAGATGATTAAACTTGCGGCTTTAGTTGAATCTGACGGTCAAGGAGTTTAAAACTTTCGGGCGATTTCTAGTGAAGAGAACAATCTAAATTCGGTCTTGAATTACCAATAATTACGAGAAAAAAAAAGAACTTTTTATATACCATGTTTACCTTTTTATATACCAAGTTTTCTGTTGAATCATATAAACTTGACAATTCTATGTATTAATAAATACTTTTTTTTAATTTTTTGATGAATTATCCCATCCACTTGAAAGAAAATGAAGTTAATTGGAAGTTAACTTGCGTTCAACTTTTCGTTCCCGTCCCGGCCGATAGATAGCTGCACCATTCTACAAAAAAAAAATTAGCTGAAAATGAATTCAATGCTGCTTAAAGATGTCTAAAAGAATTAAAATATGCATTGCTATCGTGTTCTGAGCTATTCTAAAGTTTCAAATGTCTAGCTAGTCGCGAAGTTAGTTAAAAATCGATTCCAAGATTTGTCTCGTATGAAGAAAATTCCTATTGAAATACTAATTTATCTAGGTAAAAATTAACTAATATTAAGAGTATTATCTTAAAATTATAAGTTTAATGTTAAAACATTGAGAATTATAAACTTCATTTATCTACATAAAACTAAACTAGAATAATTACAAGATAAAAAGAACTTTTTAAATACCATGTTTTTAAGTTTTCTGTTCATCATATAAACTTGACAATTCTATATGTATTAATAAATACTTCTATATGTATTAATAAATATCTGTATGTATTAATAAATACTTTTTAAATTTTTTTGATGAATTATCCATACACTTGAAAGAAAATGAAGTTATTGGAAGTTAACTTGCGTTTAACTTTTCGTTCCCGTCCCGACCGATAGATGGCTGCACCAGTATACAAACAAAATTAACTGAAACTAATTTAATTCTGCTTTTAAAGATGGCTAAAAGTACTAAAATAATGCATCGTCATCGTGTTCTGAGGTATTCTAAAATTTTCAAATGTCTAGCTAGTCGGGAAGTTAGTTAAAAATCGATTGCAAGATTTGAACTGGACAAAACACACAAACAAGAATGGGAGTTAATAAAAACACGGAATAAAAAAAGTCA
>OU015492.1:217865119-217872192 GCA_907164885.2 Dolomedes plantarius | reverse complement strand
AAACCAAAAAATATTGAATGAAACAGTAATTAATATATATATATATATATATATATATATATATATATATATATATATATATATATATATATATATATATATATATATATACTAGCTGAAAACCCGCGCTTCGCTACGGAGTACATTCAAATTAAATACAACGGTCAATGTATGCAATTAATGCCAAAAAAAATTATATATATTTATAATAAATGCGACGATCAATGTATACAATTAATGTAAAAAATATATTTTATAAAAAAATTCGTAAGGGATATTTATTTTTTTTGATAATATCTAATCGTCTGCTGCATTAGAGAGAAAAAAAAATTTGTCTATTTAGTTGTTACGCACGTGACGATAAATTTATTTAAAGTACCAGAAAAAGAAATCACGTGATCGGCATTTAATAAATTAAATTCTAAAAATTAATCTTTAAAAATGCACCAAAAATCAGGAAATGGAGGTAAAAATTCGAAAAAAATTTCATTTTGAAGGAATTTTATGATCTTTCTCGTGATATAAATTTTATAACCCTCAATGTATCATTTAAATGCAAACGTAAAAAAAGTTTAAAAAACAGCTTAAAAATTTAATTTAAAAAATCTAAGAAGAATTTTTGAAAAATCTTTCTTAGTGCACCCCTACACTATTAGAAGAATCGCCATGCAAAATTTCAGCCCTTTAGGTCCAGCGGTTTGGTCTGTGAGTTGTATGTCAGTCAGTCAGTGAATGAATGAATGAGTCAGTTACGGAACTGTTTTATATATATAGATAATAAATGCGACGATCACTGTATACAATTGATAATATATACATTATATATATATATATATATATATATATATATATATATATATATATATATATATATATATATATATATATATATATATATATATATAGAGAGAGAGAGAGAGAGAGAGAGAGAGAGAGAGAGAGAAATCGTAAGGAATATTTTTTTTTTTGGATAATATCCAATCGTTTGCTGCATTAGAAAGAAAAAAAAATAGTTTTTTTGTCTATTTAGTTGTTACGCGTGATATAAATTTTATATCTTTCTCGTGATATAAATTTTATATCACGAGATATAAATCTTGATAAATATCGTGATATAAATTTTAACCCTCAATGTATTATTTTAAATGCAAATGTAAAAAAAGTTTAAAAAACAGCTTAAAAATTTAATTTTAAAAAATCTAAGAAGAATTTTTGAAAAATCTTTCTTAGTGCACCCCTACACTATTAGAAGAATCGCCATGCAAAATTTCAGCCCTTTAGGTCCAGCGGTTTGGTCTGTGCGTTGTATGTCAGTCAGTCAGTCAGTCAGTGAAAGAATGAGTCAGTTACGGAACTGTTTTATATATATATATATATATATATATATATATATATATATATATATATATAATGTATGTATGTATGTATGTATGTATGTATACTTGTCTCGCCGGCGACTCCTATCGGCCACCCCTCAAAACGACCACTTTTTTCGAAACATGACTAGCCGCCATAGAGAAGTCTTACTGAATTAAGAAATACACATCATTGGAAACAGAAATTCACCGTAAAAGTATGAAAAATCATTTAATTCTAAAACAAAATCTTCAAAAACTCGAGTCCGACAGTATCTCGTATTCCATCGTCCACATAGCTAACAGGTTCGGTCGAGAATCGAACCCGGACTTTCTTCATAGGAGCTCCTTTCTTCATAGGAGTCGAGGCCACCTCCGTTAGTGAACCTTACAACATAAAGAATTCAAATATTTATTAGAATTCTTTATGGAATAAGCCCCAGCGCTTTGCAATTTCTCTCTTCCGTGAAATTCAAGAAACTTTTCTATTCATGCTTCCTCGTACTCTTAAAAATAAAATGTAAGAGTATGAAGGGAAAAGCGTTTTTTGGCAATAGATGGAATAAAATCTTGAAATACGTATTCACAAAGACCTTTTTTTCTGTCTCTCGCACACTTAACGAGTGCTTTAACGAGATTAACTTGGCCTTCATTCATGCGAATTGTACTTTTAACGCAGTATAAATTTATGCGTATTGTACTTCTAATACAGTATGCATTTATGAGTATTAATCTATATATAAAAAACAGTTCCGTAACTAACTGACTGACTGACTGACAGATAACGCACAGACCAAACCGCTGGACCTAAAGGGCTGACATTTTGCATATCGATTCTGCTTCTAGTGTACGGGTGCACTAAGAAAGATTTTGGAAAATTCTACTTAGATTTTTTTAAATTAAATTTTTAAGCTGTTTTTGAAATATTCTTTAAAGTTTGCATTTAAAATAATAATTTGAGGGTTATAAAATTTATCTCAAGATCCTAAAACTTCCTTTAAAATGAAATCTTTTTCGAATCTTTACATCCATTTTCAAATTTTTGGTGACTTTTTAAAGAATAATTTTTAGAGTTTAATTTATTAAATGCTGATCACGTGGTTTCTTTTCTTTTTGTAATACTTTAAATTAATTTTGCGCACGTGCATAACAACGAAATAGACAAAAAAAAAATTTTTTCGTGCTAATGCGGCAGACGATTGGACATTATCGAAAAAAATATTAAAATACAATAAAAGAAATTGTCCTCAAACTGTACTATATTAACTGTACTAAAATATTCTTTAGTATGTTCTTTTAGATTTAATTTCAATATTTTCTTCTACATTATTTTGTCTGTAAAAATATCCGTTACGATTTTTTTCATAAATATATTTTTTTGTTTTCTTTTGGCAATTTTTGCATACATTGACCGTTGTATTTAATTTGAATGTACTCCGTATCGAAGCACTGATATTCAGCTAGTATCTCTCTATTCTAAAAAAAAGTAACTGCCGCCGCCGCTGTCAAAAGCTTGTCACGCTATCTCCTCCGAAACCGCTGGGGGTATGGGGTCGAGACCGATACCAATAGATACAGAAAATTGTGAGGAAGAAAGAAAGACATGTCTCATCTTCGTTGTTTTTTTTTTATTTTATGTTTTGTGGAAAAATATTGACTTTTTCATGTTCAGATTTCGATAACTCGCCAAAAATTAATCGTAGAAATTTGATCTTTTTACAATCTAAGACTACAGACATTTCTCCTTCAAACGAGACCTCATTTGTTTAAAAATAATTTAAAACAGACTAATATTTTCATCAAAATATTAAACCCACTTTTTCGAGAAATATCGTCACATATGTGGATGTAATATCAATGCTCCTCGAGTTTTTATCTTACAAAGAAAATATTTACATCATCTGGAAGCCGAAAGCTTTCTTATTCATATAAACCACATTTCAAGTCTATTCTTATTATATTTTTTATTTTACTTATCTGAAGAGGGCTTAATTTTTATTTTACTGCCGAGCACATATTTTCTGATGTACATATCTTGCTACTGGAGGTAAAGTCGTAAGACCATCGCATTCCAACAAACTCAATATACCTTGACCTTGACCTTGACCCTAATAGAGGAGCGAGCCTAGGGGCGAAGCCCCTAGTCTCATAAAATGAAATAACGACACATTTAATAATAAATATTGAAATATTATTTTTAACGATAAAAGGGGTACTATGTTTTTTAAGAAGTTAAAGTATTACAGTATCCGGAAGAGGCATTATTATTTTATGTTTGATCCTTTTATTAAGGTAAGTTAGGATAACTGGGCCCATGGGGTAACCGGGTCATCCCCTCCCAGATTTTTCCTTTACATATTAGGTAGAAATTCCTCTCTGTTGTGGCAACACTGGTAAGCAGAAGTCAACAAAACAACAGCCATTTCATAATTGCTTTGAAAAATTATTTTTAAATGGAGGTAGAATTTTCTTCTTTTTTCTAGATATACAAGCAATGACCCGGTTACCCAGTCACAGATTCTGTAGTTTCTTATGAGAAATAGACCTGGGTGGTCCACTTACCCCATTGATCAGGGGAACTGGGCCCATCTGTATTTAAAAATATATACAATATTTATATATAATGTATATATAATAAAAATCAATATCATAGCTTAAACAAACTCCCTAGGACTTACTAGAAGGCATGTAATACAAAGGCTTTTGAAAATTATACATATTAGTATAATTTTTAATGTTTTAAAAGTATAGTATATGAAAAAGTTGAAAATCTATGGCCCAGAACCCCAAATTACCTTACTTATACCGAAAGTGCTCCTTTACTTTTTGTAATATAAAATCTAATAAAATAAAATGAAATAAAACACATTTTATATTAAAAATTAAACCATCATTTTTAACGATAAAAGTGGCAATCTGTTTTTTAAGAAATTATTGAATTACAATACAGCAAATATAAATTATTTTCTGCTCGATCTTTTGGCTTTTTGAACCCCAAAGTGCACATTTATTTTATTGATATTGGAGGAAATAAAACAGATTTAATATTAAAAATTAAACCATCATTTTTAACGATAAAAAATGGCATTCTATTTTTTAAGAAGTTAGCGAATTACAATACCGCAAAGATACATTATTTTCTGCTCGATCTTTTACCTTTTTGAACCCCAAAGTGGACCTTTCCTTTAAAGATATTTGAGGATATAAAACACATTTAATATTAAAAATTAAACCATTATTTTTAACGATAAAAAATGGCATTCTATTTTTTAAAAACTTAATGAATTACAATACCGCAAAGATACATTATTTTCTGCTCGATCTTTTGGCTTTTTGAATCCTAAAGTGCACCTTTACTTTAAAGATATTGGAGGAAATAAAACAGATTTAATATTAAAAATTAAACAATCAGTTTTAAAGACAAAAGTGGATTCTACTTTTTAAGAAGTTAGAGAATTACAATACCGCAAAGATACATTATTTTCTGCTCGATATTTTGGCTTTTTGAACCCCAAAGTGCACCTTTACTTTATAGATAACGGAGGAAATAAAACACATTTAATATTAAAAATTAAACCATCATTTTTAACGATAAAAATAGCATTCTATTTTTTTAAGAAGTTAACGCATTACAATACCGCAAAGATGCATTATTTTCTGCTCGATCTTTTGGCTTTTTGAAACCCAAAGTGCACCTTTACTTTATAGATATTGTAGAAAATAAAACACATTTAATATTAAAAATTAAACCATCATTTTTAACGATGAAAGTGGTATTCTATTTTTTAAGATGTTAGCCAATTACAATACCGCAAAGATACATTATTTTCTCCTCGATCTTTTGGCTTTTTGAACCCTAAAGTGCACCTTTACTTTATAGATATTGGAGAGATGCTGGGGCCAACGTTAAAGTCCATTGGCCAATTGGAGTGACCCCATTTCCCCGGGAAAAGCAGACAAATAAAAGGACGGTTAAGAACACGTTTTCCTACTGTCTTACGAAAGAGATTAGACGAGAAGGGGAGCGATTTCGGACGAGAGAAAAAATTGGATCTTCGTAATCCCCGTACGTTTTATTTCGAATCTGATGAAAGATTCTGCCTCCGTAAAATGATACCTTCTTTTACTTCGAACACACTCACGCAAATAAGAAATAGTCCTCATCAATTCCGGATTTTCAGTTCGAGTCAAACGAGACGTAATGGATTTCAGCCGATCAAAATATGGTTGAAAAAGGTCCAGTTTTTATTATATTGTTTTTCTTTAACCTTGTAGGCAAGTAAAGTAATATGAAACCAGTAATTTTACTGCATGCCTCGAATTATCGTCAATTACATTTGGAACAATAAGAAGCTAAAATACTCCTATAATTTATATATATATATATATATATATATATATATATATATAATATTAAAAAACTAGTAATTTCTTAATTCAATACTCTTAACATTTAAAAACTATTAATTCTTCAATTTAGTATTCAAAATTACATACCCCTTTTTAATCTCTTAAGTTATTTAATTCAATTTGGGCATTCGTGTTAAATTCCGAAAAATAATTCCAAATTTCAATATGGTCGTCCAAGTAAAACTTATATAGAAACCTCATGGTAATAGCCTTCGTAAAACCCCGGGCGATATTATTAAAGATGGCTGACTTTTTAATGAAAATAAACGCGGCGCGGCGTCCCTATAAATTTAGATCAGTTCTGCACATCAACACCAACTTTAAACCAATCAACTATTAAATCACGCCCTTTTGCCACGTGATGGAATGAAGTTTGTATAAGTTCTAGCGTCCAAAATTAGCACGCACTCCTGTACTTTCCCTTGCCGCATTCATCCGGCGGCAGGATTCGCCAGCGATTAAATAAATATGTCGTCCACGTAATCTGGTGTCATTGTCTAATTCTTTCGGCCGGAGTTTCGTTCTAGTAATCCAGCGTAACCGAAGTTTCTTCACCGTGGTATGGGGTTGCGGCATCTTCAGTGCAATGACCGGCGGCCATTCTCCCCATATCACATATATATACACCCACACACAATCGAAGTTCTCTATGGTTGACAGTCATGGTTCCAAGAAAAGTTGCCGTTTGGAGGGCTGGTAGGGGGTTTTCAAACAGGGTTTTTTTCATAACTACAGAGAATCATGGATTAGTTCTCAACAAAATATGGCCGTTTATAGGGACGGCTGGCTAGAGAGGTTTCACTGCACATATATATGTATATATATATATATATATATATATATATATATATATATATACCAATTAGTATTTGGACACCCATGCAAATGACGATATCTGCGGTCGATATACGTCACGCCCTCCGCCGTTAATTATCATGTAGGAAATAACATTGTCATGAGTCGCATGAAAGATGCCACGAAGTGCAGAGTTATCTGATTTCGAGAAAGGCGCAATCGTCGGGTATTACAGAAATAGCCGATCCTTAAGAGACATATCTAGCGAGCTGAATTACCCAAAATCGACATTCCTATGTGATTAAGAAGTGGAAGGTGAGTGGTGATTGTCGGGATGTGCCCCGAGTCCGCAAATCCACGAAACTGGCATATAGAGACCGACGGATGCAGTCCAGAAAAATTCGAAAAACCCCAGCCGACCGATGGCCCACATACTCCAGGAGTCTCAACGGGCATCCGGGAGTGTTGTTTCGATGACTAGCATCCGTACGGAAGCACATCTGATTTGGTTTT
>OU015492.1:217850119-217857619 GCA_907164885.2 Dolomedes plantarius | reverse complement strand
TTCTTCTGTAAATCGAAGGCGCAGCAGATTCCACACCGATCTTTATAGCCCAAAATGCTGGCGCAGCTGTCGGCTATGTAGTCTTGAATTTGCATTTTGATGTTTTACTTGCTTGAATCTTTATAGCCCAAAATATTGGCGCTGTGACGTAGGTAGTAATAACGACAAGCATTTCGCTTCAATTACTTTACTACGCCACCTTAAACACTTACAACTACAACTACAAAAAGCAAATATATACAGCGAGTTAGAATTTACATGTTAGAGATGTCAGGACGGCTCGGGTTCACAGCCAACTCTGGCCTACAGACGGCCTCTCGGACCAGAGAGCTCCGTCTCTCTCACACTCAAAAACAGCTCTCTCCGTCTCTCAAAAACAGATCTCTCTCCGGAGTATTGGAGGGTCTTCTTTTTATACGTCGGCGAATTCAAAAGCGTTCTCCGGCGTTTTAAGTGCGCGTAAGTGTCCAAAGTTTATGGGATTCCACATGTCGCTATAGTGTCAAAATTCTGGAGAGCCCTCGAACCACTCAGGTATTTATTACTTGTATAACGTCAGAAATCGCATATTACACAAAATCTGTGGCCTCTTATCCGAGAGTTTATGAGACCGCTCAGTTTAACATTTCGCCGATAGATGACAAGTTCATGCTGAGGGGTAGGAACGAGCAACACAGACTTATATAATTACAAGTTCGTGGAGTAATGGAGACAACGTCACAGCACTGCTGTCGACTACCTAGTCATGAATTTGTATTTTGATGTTTTACTTGCCTTTAATGCAAATTCTCGGGTGCGCCGACAACAACAGCGCCATGTCGTCCCCTATCGGCAACTTTTGGAACTATTTTTTTTCCACGGAAACTCTTTCCCGTGTCACCCTTAGTCCCACTATCAATTTTGGTGGAATCCCGTGTGATAGATCGCGCTACAGATGTCGCTGAGTAGTGTCAGTTTAAAAAAAAAACGGTGTGTGTGTATAGAAATATATATATATATATATATATATATATATATATATATATATATATATATATATATATATATATATATATATATATATATATATATATATATATATATATATATATATATTATAGAGAATCTATGCTCACTTCTACCCAGACCTGGGTGTATATAATTTGAAGTGGCTCTCTATTTGAATTTGAACCACACACAGTTTATACATGAAACAATGTTTATTGAATTCGTTGCACATATAATTGGCTTTTACAGCAATAAGCATGCGTACTACTTGTACGGAATGTATAAACACAGCTTTCAAGAACAATATATTTTTATACTCACGAACAGTAAGTCAAACCAGCAGTACTGCCACGTAAACTTCTGGCCCGCTAAGCACTAGCGCAGGATAACACCTTTTCAACCTTAACAACCTCCCCTTCTTCATTAATGACGCTGCGTGGTATTTATACTAAGCGCGTATGCCAAAATTAGAATATCCAAAGCAGCTTCTTTAATTCATTCACTCAAAAGTTCGATTCTTGTGAATCGAATCTTGTGTATACCTTACAATATATATATATATATATGTGTGTGTGTGTGTGTGTGTGTGTGTCTGTGTATATATATATATATATATATATATGTATGTATGTATGAATGAACACATTTGATGTTGAAGTTTGGAGTATGAACCATAAGACTAGAGCATAACATGAGAAAATATTACTCTTATACATTATTATTGCATTGGGTATGCCCATTACATACTCTAATACCGATAAACAGGCATCTACATAAATAGCAGATTTTACCTGTTAAAAGCAGAATTGTTCTGTACAGCTTAATAGGAACACCAAAGGAGGACTCAAATCTAGTATAAGGTAACACCGTTTATTTCATATAATTTAGAAATACACCATAGAGTACACGTAGTAAAATATTAACGAAAAACTTCTAATGTGGGAAACCTAGTGCAGTCACAGAGTTTAGATAATGAAGGTATGTACTTTATATAATCAAAAAAATAGAACACGGAGGGAATGTTCTCTCTCCCAATCCAACGTCATCGATTACGTCACACTGCGGTTTCCCGTTAACACACTGGACATCTACATGGAGAATACATTAATGTAGGACTTACTTCCGAATTAAAGAGGAGTAAATAATACATGATGTTAAAATTTCAGATTAATATTATGAACTGGAGGGAAGTGACTATGCAAAATTTCATTGAAATAAATTGTAAACTTTTTAAATGATTACCTTTCTCGTTTACAAAAGTAATTGCAAAATGAGTTTTCAAGAAAAATCATTTCAAGATGCTACGTCCGGTCTATTCATATCCTTTTCGGTTTATTAAATGGTCCATAATTTCTAATCCAGTGGTCGTACTAAAAAAGTAAAGCAGTTTTAGAATCTTATAAGATTGGCATTCGAAATAGAGCGATTTTTAAAAAAAAAATTCGAAATGTTTCACCAAAACAGCCATTACAACGTACGCAGATACACTATCTGGCCAAAAGTATCCGAACAAACCCCTAAAGAAGTGGATCTGGCAGGTGACGTAATTTCATGCGTAACCGAAAGCTATAAAAGTGTTGGTAGTGGTTTGTCAGGTCATATTTATGCGTTTGTGAGACAATGAGTGAGTCAAAGGGAGCTCAGTGACTTTGATCGTGGCATTACAGTGAGATGCCACCTTTGTGCTAAAAATCAGTTCGTGAAATTTCGGACATTCTACAGACGCCGAAATCCACTGCGAGCGATGTAATTGTGAAGTGAAAAAAACGTCGAGGCAGTGAAACTGCAGAAAAACGAAGTGGCAAGCCGAAAAAAAATGAGTGAACGCAGCCGTAGAACTGTGTAAATGGTAGTGAAACAAAATGGCAAGCCCTCGTTAATTGAAATCACTGAGGAGTTCCAAAGTTCATCAGGTGTTTGTGCTAGCAGCAGGACTGTTGGTCGAGAGTTAAAAAAAACCTGGGATTCCAGGGTCCTTCAGCCGCTCACAAGCCGAACATCATTCCCCAGAATGCGAAGCGTCGATTGCAGCAGTGCAAATCTCACCGTCATTGGACTGTGGACGTGTGGGAAAATATTCTTTGGAGTGGTGGATCTCGCTTTACAGTCTGGTAGTCCGATGGACGCATCTGGGATACCGCATCTGGCCGCATCTGGGACGCATCTGGGTGACAAGCGCTTCGTACGTGACTGCATTGTGCAGACTGTTAAGGGGAGTGGTCACTTTTACGTACCTTTAAAAGTATCATTTTTAGACCATGTTCGATTGCATGCACTACTCATGATTTTTGTTTCATTTACATGAAATTTTTTGAGTAACTGCCTAGAATACTGTTTATTACATATGCAACATTTCAAGGTAATTAAAAAAATAAAATTATTTTTTATGCATAAAAAGTGAATAATTTTTTTTAAATCGAATATTTTGCAGTCAACGACTGTGCGCATTCTGTCAAAATAAATTATTAAGGTACAGTAATAATTGTTTACTATATATGACTACAATATTTCAGGCAACAATATCCACCAACAATATTATAAAATATATTTAAAAAAAATTAATACATGCTATTTTTAATTAGAAATTTCAAAGATGACTGAGTAAAAGCTTGTAAAAAAATTCTTAAAAAAATTAAAATATGTTAAGGTTAAAAAATGTTGGTGTATTTTGTTACCTGAAGTGTTGTAATCACATATAGTTAACAATTATTACTGTACGTTTATAATTTATTTTGACAGAATGCGCACAGTAGTTGACTGCAAAATGTTCGATTTTAAAAAAATATTCACTTTTTATGCATAAAAAATAATTTTATTTTTTTTTAATTACCTTGAAATATTGCATATATAATAAATAGTATTATAGGCAGTTATTCAAGAAAGTTCGTGTAAATCAAGCAAAAAACATGAGTAGTACACACAATCGAACATAGGTCTAAAAATGATACTTTTAAAGTTACGTAAAAGTGACCACTCGCCTTAAGTTTGGTGGTGGCAGCATCATGGTGTGGGGGTGTTTTTCATGGTTTGGCCTGGGTTCCTCAGTTCCTGTGGTTGGAAACATGAACTCTGAGATGCATGTGGACATTCTGGACAATGCTGCTTTCCCAACTCTATGGCAATATTTCGGGAAAGGCCCATTTCTCTTCCAGCAGGATAACTGCTCCATTCACACACCGAGACTTGCGCAGGCAGGGTTTTGATGTAATGGGTGTTCAAAATCTGGACTGGCCTTCTCAGAGCCCCGATCTAAATCCCATTGAACACCTTTGGGACGCATTAGAACGCAGATTACGTAGCCAGCCATATCGACCATCCTCACTGCCAGCACTCACTTCAGCTGTGATGGACGCCTGGAAGTCAATTCCTATGGACACCTATCAAAAACTGGTGGAAAGTCTCTCAAGACGTGTGCAGGCTGTCATCGATGCAAAAGAAGGACCAACATCATATTAATATATGTCCCACTGGGCGTCCGGATACCTTTGGCCAGATAGTGTACGTTAACATCGCAATACGGAAATTAAATGCAACTGACCCTATTTCCAATAACTGGTATGACTAAAAATTATTATCCATTGAGGATCTTTGATTAGCTGTATGGGTTAATGGAAAGAAGTGAGTACCCCTTGGCGAAGTTTTCAAAATTCGCCAAAATCGTAACGGGAACATAGTGGACTACAAAATGACGTGTCTATGCAGCATATACGGCCAGTTTGGGGCAATTTAAATATTTCAGAATAAATCCTAAATTATAGTATTTCCTCAATAACTGAAGTACACGATATTGTAATGCCAACAATAAAACGGAAAGTATTACTCATAATAAAAACTCATTAGTCGAAGGTTAATTTTCGGCTGGTATAATAATAAACTCTTGGCGTCTGTGTCACCGAAGAAAAGTCTGTTCGCTAGAAACCTGTTTATCCATTTACTAGCTGAAAACCCGCTCTTCGCTACGGAGTACATACAAATTAAATACAACGGTCAATGTATGAAATTAATGCCAATATATATATATATATATATATATATATATATATATATATATATTTATAATAAATGCGACGATCAATATATACAATTGATGTAGAAAAAAATATATATATTTATAAAAAAATCGTAAGGGATATTTTTATAGACAAAATAATGTCCAATCGTCTGCCGCATTAGCAAGAAAAAAACGTATTTTTTTGTCTATTTAGTTGTCATGCACGTGACGATAAATTTATTTAAAGTACCAGAAAAAGAAATCACGTGATCGGCATTTAATAAATTAAATTCTAAAAATGAATCTTTAAAAATTCACCAAAAATCAGAAAATGGAGGTAAAGATTCGAAAAAGATTTCATTTTAAAGGAATTTTTACGATCTTTCTCGTGATATAAATTTTATAACCCTCAAGTTATTATTTTAACTGCAAACGTAAAAAAAGTTTAAAAACCAGCTTAAAAATTTAATTTAAAAAAATCTAAGAAGAATATTTGACAAATCTTTCTTGGTGCACCCCTACACTATTAGAAGAATCGCCATGCAAAATTTCATCCCTTTAGGTCCAGCGGTTTGGTCTGTGCGTTGTATGTCAGTCAGTCAGTCAGTGAATGAATGAGTCAGTTACGGAACTGTTTTATATATATAGATAAGATTGACTGCGGAACATTTAAGATAACAGTAACTTTGGCGCTTTTATCGCCTACGTTAAAAGGGGTATCCACTTCTCTACCTCAGCCTTATTCTCTACCTCAGCCTTATTAAGAGTTAGCCTTATTAAGAGAGAGCCTAATTAAGATAGATACTAATTAAATAAGAATTTCCTAATTCTTTACAAGAGCCCAATTGTTGTATGATTTTGGCAACCTCGCCAAAGCACGCCAAGAGTCCTTCACTTCTTTAAATTGGCCACCCATTAACAGTATCTGCTCAGTTAGCACTTATTTATTTCCCCGTTGATTCGCAGAATGGAGACTGTCAATTATTCAGTCACTGTACACTCGCCACCAATTATGACTCTATCGATTATTGTCTCCATTTGCTATGATTATCGCTTTCGTCAGTCACAGAACTAAGTTTCAGCGATGTTATCTGGTAACAGAAATTCTCCCCAGGATACACGTATGAAAAGATGTAAATAATGTGTTTAGATGCTTCATCTCCTCGTTGTCAACGCCTTGCCAGTTTAGGCTTTAAACTTTCCGAAAAGTGAACAGAATCCTTTCTCGGCCGAGTACAATAAATTCTTGATTTTCCTCAGCTCATAACATTAACACAGCTACGCTGAGGAATATTTTTACCGCAGATTTATTTCAAAAGCTGCCGATATACTCCATCCATTAGTGAGATATTTAGAAGGACATGAGAACTAAAAGAAATCGCGATCTAATATTCAATAATTACAAGATAAAAAGAACTTTTCATATACCATGTTTTTAAATTTTCTTTTGAATCATATAAACTTGACAATTCTATGTATTAACTAGCTGAAAACCGTCAATTCGCTGCGGAGTACATTCAAATTAAATACAACGGTCAACGTACACAATTAATGCCAAAAAAATAAATATATATATATATATATATTTATAATAAATACGACGATCAATATATATACAATTCATGTAGAAAAAATATATATATTTATAAAAAAATCGTAAGGGATATTTTTATGGACAAAATAATGTCCAATCGTCTGCCGCATTAGCAAGAAAAAAATATTTTTTTTTGTCTATTTAGTTCTTATGCACGTGACGATAAATTTATTTAAAATACCAGAAAAAGAAATCGCGTGATCGGCATTTAATAAATTAAATTCTAAAAATGAATCTTTAAAAATTCACCCAAAATCAGAAAATGGAGGTAAAGATTCGAAAAAGACTTCATTTTAAAAGACTTTTTTGGATCTTTCTCGTGATATAAATTTTATAACCCTCAAATTATTATTTTGAATGCAAACTTAAAAAAAGTTACTAAAACAGCTTAAAAATTTAATTTAAAAAAATCTAAGAAGAATGTTTCAAAAATCTCTCTTAGTGCACCCCTACACCATAAGAAGAATCGCCATGCAAAATTTCAGCCCTTTAGGTCCAGCGGTTTGGTCTATGCGTTGTATGTCAGTCAGTGAATGAGTCAGTTACGGAACTGTTTTATATATATAGATAAATACTTTAAAAAAATTTTTTGATGAATTATCCCATCCACTTGAAAGAAAATGAAGTCAATTGGAAGTTAACTCGTGTTTAACTTTTCGTTCCCATCCCGGTCGATAGATGGCTGCACCAGTCTACAAAACAAAATTAACTGAAAATGGATTCAATTCTGCTTAAATATGGCTAAAATTATCAAAAGAATGCATTGCCATCGTGTTCTGAGCTATTCTAAAAGTTTCAAATGTCTAGCTAGCCGGTAAGTTAGTAAGAAATCGATTCCAAGATTTCAACTGGGCAAACACACAAACACACAAACAAACAAGAAAGCTAGTTAATAAAAACATGTAAAAAAATCTGAACAATTAATATG
>OU015492.1:217832619-217845119 GCA_907164885.2 Dolomedes plantarius | reverse complement strand
TTAATTAGTTTAGCAAAAAAGGCCTGTTTGCTTTATTAACTTCATCGCACTTCACAATCGCACTTCACAATCGCACATCACAATCGCACTTCACAATCGCTTCACAATCGCACTTCACAATCGCACTTCACAATCGCTTCACAATCGCACTTCACAATCGCACTTCACAATCGCACTTCACAATCGCTTCACAATCGCACTTCACAATCGCATTTGAGAATAGCATTCCTACGTTATAAAGTAAAGCTAAAATTTTCATCTAAGTAATTATTACAAACCCATTCTATTGTCTAGTGCATTCTGAAATGCATGTATATATATATGTATGTACCCGTTTCTGGAAGTGGGTCGTAAGACCCGCTCTTCAATGTGGGTTGTTCGACTCGCCAAAAGCAAGTTCCCCTGTGCAGTGGATTTCAATCCGGCAAAGGGAATTCACAAACAAACTTTTTTTTCCTCTCTGTATGTAATTATATTTCTGTGTCATTTCTCTTTAAATTCTCATATACGTCAATTTTTTCCCTCAAACAAACCGATAAATTTCTAAAAAAAAACTCTTTAATTTATAGTATTACTAGCTGAAAACCCGCACTTCGCTACGGAGTACATTCAAATTAAATACAACGGTCAATGTATGCAATTAATGATAAAAAAAATAAATATATATATATTTATAACATATACGACGATCAATGTATACAATTTATGTAAAAAATATATATACAGTGGAATCTCGATCGATCGTTTTCGGATCCATCGTTTTTCCGTATGTGTCGTTCATTTTATCCAGTCCCAAAGATCATATTGCTTTGTTATGTTTCCGCATCTATCGTTTTCCCGCATTTATCGTTTATTTCAATCGGTCCCTTGAAAAACGATAGATCGAGATTCCACTGTATATATATATATTTATAAAAAAATCGTAAGGGATATTTATTTATTTATTTTTTGATAATATCCAATCGTCTGCTGCATTAGAAAGAAAAAAAAATTTTTGTCTATTTAGTTGTTACGCACGTGACGATAAATTTATTTAAAGTACCAGAGAAAGAAATCACGTGATCGGAATTTAATAAATTAAATTCTGAAAATTAATCTTCTAAAATTTCACCCAAAATCAGAAAATGAAGGTAAAGATTCAAAAAAGATTTCATTTTAAAGTCATTTTTATGGTCTTTCTCGTGATATAAATTTTATAACCCTCAAATTATATTATTATGTTAAATGCAAACTTAAAAAAAGTTACAAAAACAGCTTAAAAATTTAATTTTAAAAAATCTAAGAAGAATTTTTCAAAAATCTTTCTTAGTGCACCCCCTACACCATAAGAAGAATCGTCATGCAAAATGTCAGCCCTTTAGGTCCAGCGGTTTGGTCCGTGCGTTGCATGTCAGTGAGTCAGTCAGTTACGGAACTGTTATACATAGAGAGATTATTATCATTCCGGCACTTTAAATGTACTGCCTGTAAACTGTTCTTATGTCCTTGAGCGAAATGCAAAATATCTTCTTCGAGTCCAAAACCCATTCTGATTTGCATTAGGCGGCGTCATCTCTCTTTTAACTGCGACTTCAGAGTCCAGGCAAAAGGACAAAAATTTCCAGACGGTTTTTGAATTAAACATATCAGAGTTGTTGACAGCGGCGAACTTTTAGAGAGTTGGAACTACTAAACGCGCTTTTCTAACGAAACTAGACTTAGAGGATTATTTTATTCGCCCCATGAAATTCCTTTGGTTTTCGTTTTTTTTTTTAATTTTAAAGTATAAATAACGAAATTCTTCCCATTTCTTGGCTGCGTTTTCTGTAGTATAAAATATTTCAAAAAATGTAACTTATGTTTTTAACTCTTAGTGTGCAGTTTCAAAAAATCAAGTTGGTTGTTCTTATACACGATGCAAAATATAATAAATTACAAGATAAAAAGAACTTTTTATACACCATGTTTATAAATTTTCTGTTGAATCATATAAACTTGATAATTCTATGTATTAATAAATACCTTTTTAAAATTTTTTGATGAATTATACCATCAACTTGAAAGAAAATGATCAAATGCGTAATAAAGAGGTATCAAACGCGTAATCAATCCTTTAGCTCGAGAATACGAAGTTAACTTACGTTTAACTTTTCGTTCCCGTCCCGGCCGATAGATGGCTGCACCATTCTACCATCCAAAATTTACATAAATTTTATATAAATTGCATACATTGATCGTTGTATTTATTATAATTACAAGATAAAAAGAACTTTTTATATACCATGTTTTTAAATTTTCTGTTGAATCATATAAACTTGACAATTCTATGTATTAATAAATACTTTTTTAAAATTTTTTGATGAATTATCCCATCAACTTGAAAAAAATTGAAATTAATTGGAAGTTAACTTGCGTTTAACTTTTCGCTTCCGTCCCGGCCGATAGATGTCTGCACCAGTCTACAAAACAAAATTAACTGAAAAAGGATTCAATTCTGCTTAAAGTTGGGTAAAAGTATTAAAAAATGCATTGTCATCGTGTTCTGAGCTATTCTAAAAGTTTCAAATGTCTAGCTAGTCGGGAAGTTAGTTAAAAATCGATTGCAAGATTTGTACTGGACAAACACACACCAAAATAAAAAAATTAAAACAAGAAAGCGAGTTAATAAAAACATGGTAAAAAAAATCGTCCCTGTCAGGACAAAATATTGTAGGTTCACAGTTCTTGTACACCGTTCAGTGGCTCAACGAAGAAGCTCTCTTACACAACATTTCCAATGATAACCTTTCATCTAGTCTCTTGTGAAATTTTCTATCTTCCCTTCTTCAAGGAAATGAAACAATGGCGGTTAAGTTAATGTACAGTTTAAAGCCGAGCTTTGAACGCTTTCATCAGCAGCTCGTGCTAAAACGTAGCGGGAAAATAATTTGAGTCGCGAATTAAAACCTCTTTGAGCATCACTACTGTTCTCAGCTAAGTGGATTTTTCAATTTGAACTGATAAAGAGGAATTCCGCTTTCAATTAAGGTTCAACTAAGCAGAAAGCCATTGGCAAACCATGCATTCTCTCGTCGATACTTAACGCCCAGGAAATTATGGGCTATTCGTTACTGCCGGTGTTTAGCTATTACGCTGTTTGGTTTAGGAAAGGGGTTCTCAACCTGCGGACGCCCCCCCCCCCCAAAGGAAGGGATATTAGGGAGAGGGGGATTTGCAAAAAAATATGTGTAGAACGGTAAAGTATAGGATAGATGTCGCATTTTTGTTGCTTTTTGATTTACTAGCTGAAAACCCGTACTTCGCTACGGAGTACATTCAAATTAAATACAACGGTCAATGTATGCAATTAATGCCAAATATATATATATATATATACATATATATATACATATATATATACACATATATATACACATATATATACACATATATATACACATATACATATATATACATATACACATATATACATATACACATATATACATATATATACATATATATACACATATATACACATATATATACATATATATACATATATATACATATATATACATATATATACATATATATATATATTATACGATAAATACGGCGATCAATGTATACAATTGATGTAATATATATATATATATGTGACATGGGGAGAACGGCCGCCGGTCATTGCAAAGAAAAATGCCGCAACCCCACATCACAGTCAACTCTGTAGACACTGGATTACTGGAATGGTAGTCTGGCCGAAAAGAAAAGTCGTCGACACAAGATTTCTCGAATTACATTTTTATTGTTTCCTTTGGCGACTCCGCCGATATGAATGTAGCAAGAGAAAGTACAGGAATCCGTTCTAATTCTGGATGTCAACTCTTATATAAACTTCAGTCCATCACGTGATTAAAGGGTGTGTCTTAATAGTTGATTGGTTTAAAGTTGTTGCTGATGTGCAGAACTGATTTAAATTTGTACTGACGCTGCGCCGTGTCCCTTTACTTAAAAAAGACAGCCATCTTTAATGATATTGCCTAAGGCTGTAATAATGGAATTTAACGCGAATGCCGAAAGGGAATTAAATAACTTAAGGGATTAAAAAAGGGGTATGCAATTTTGAATAGTAAAGTGAGGAATTAATAGTTTTTATCTGTTAAGAGTGTTGAATTAAGAAATTACTAGTTTTTTAATATTATATATATATATATATATATATAAGAAAACCGAAAGGATAATTTTATAGACAAAATAATGGAGATTTAATAAAAATAAATAAATATATATACATTTAAATATATACATTTTATATATATATATATACATTTTAATTTAATGTAGATTAAATAATGTTGTATTTAATTTGAATGTACTCCGTAGCGAAGTACGGATTTTCAGCTAGTTAGAACATATGAAATCAAAGAATTAAATATAGATCAAATATATTTGAGGTAATCGAGGATCTAGGTGAGGTTGGCATGCAATACCAGTCACTGTATCGTGTTCGTGTTCGTATGTCGAAAATTCGTTACGGTTGCATTGTGACCGCAAATTTGAGTACAGTAAATTACAGTTAGTTTTACTTTTTATTTTATTTTATTTTTAAACTCACGCCAACCTTGAAATTCTTCTACGCCCTCCCCCCCCCAGGTTGAGAACCGCTGACCTGTAGGGTGCCCCCATAAAAAAAGTAGCTAGTAAATCACGGTGAATAACAAAATTCGAAAGTCTCACGATAAAGTGCCTCCACATTAGACAAAAAAAAAAAAGACGACAAACAAACAACAACAAAAAATTATACTTTTAAAGTTAAAAAAAAAACAAATTTCAGGTAGTCTCTTCTAACGAAACTACCGCGGGTTATTAAGGCGACAATGGACCATGAAAAACTTTTTTTTTATTTATTAACCAATTGCTATGAAATTTCGTATACTTATACATTGCTGTTTAGAGATGGAAATTCTAAATTTAACAAAAAAATCAGAATGTAATTAATTAAGATATTAATTAAAATCAGTTTGTTAATGACTCTCTTTAAAAGTTCTCCATGCGCGTTAATTTTTGTCTCATATATCTAATTTTCTCTCTTAAGCTAGCTTTATATAGTTATAATAAAAGTTAGTAACAATATTTGATTGACAGTCTTATTCATAAAAACTAGAAAAGAAATCGATAAAAATAGGTCATTTTATGCAAAATTTTATCAAAAAAATTTATTTTATTGTACAAATTTTAAGTTGTTTTAAATTAGTATAATGAACTGATTACTAAGTTTTATTCTAACATATATAAATAATCATTTTATGAAATTTTATGAAAATTTAAGAAAAATTATGACGCATGGAACATTTTGAACTTACCGAAGCGATGAAAACTTATTTTGAGAAAATAGCATTTAAGGTTTTAATTTGTTTAACATTTCCATTGTTTACGTTTGAAAAAAATACTTATAACTCGGTTAATAGTGATCGGATCAACATACGTTTTCTTTAATTTAAAGCTGAGGAGTTGCAGAATCATTTTCTGAAAGAAAAAAAAAAATCTTTTGGGGACATATTTTTGTCAATCTGAAGGTCCATTGTCGTCTTAAAGTAGAATTACTTATCGTTGCTTACTTCTTTTGTATATGTATGTATCCATATATATATAAGTACGTATGTATATATATATATATATATACATATATGTATGTCAAAATTTTGACGCATTTTAGTACTTTTCTGTTTAACTGTTTACTTCTTGCCCAAGCGATACAGACTGGGTTTGGCGCGGTGCCAAAATTGCAACTCGCGAGGTACGGATGGACGGTTTTAGCGTCTGAAATTTTGCTTTCCATAGGACCGTAATGGATGAACGTAATCCTACGTTAAAATTTAGAATATTTAAAATGGTGTCAAATAGTCAGTTCGCTTTTACTTATATGTGGGAGACTGGGTTTTCGAAATTCAGTAGCTATAAACACCAAACAACGACGATATGAGAGTGGCATTCTCAAATATTATTTCTCCAGTTATTGAACAAATACTATTTGAGGTCCAGGCTCGCCATTCTCCTTCATTTTACTCTAGTTTACATTTATCTAGATAAATGAAGTTTGAAATTATATCTGTACATCAATTATTGTGCCTCATTCCATTTTAATTTAGTTACTTTTTTGCATATTCTTTCTTTCCATGCTTCTGTCTGAAACTCAATTTACATTCAATCTTTTCTCTTTTTGAAAAGAGAAAAGATTGAATTACTTAACTCTTTTGATTTTCATTCTACATGAATTAGAAGCAGAGTTATATCTATTTAAAAAAACATCTTCTGCTACAGAATTGAAGTGACAAACAACTTTAAATGCGTATGATGAAATATAATTATGTTTTATTTAATTTTTTTATTTTACATTCTGTCTACAACTCTTTGCAATATTTCTATGATATAATTATTTATTTTATTTTGGGCTGTTTTTATAAGGAAAGGAATGACGAATCGAGGAATATTTTCATATTGGAACATAAAATTGCATGTATTATTTTTGTATTTTCAAAATGCAAAAATAATACACGCAATTTTATGTTCTAATATGAAAATTTTCCCCGATTTGTCATTCCTTTCCTTATGAAAACAGCCCCAAATAAAAAAACTATTTATTATACATCAATTATTGTTCTTTTTTAACTGTTTTCACTTTTTGTTTATTTTCTATTTGCTAAGGAAATTGTGTTATTATTGGATATTTTTGAAGGGCAGTGAATTTTGTAGTTATTTGGTGTTATTTAAAGTTAATTTTCTAATATTACACCTTTTGTTTTCTTTTTCATTAATCCTTTTTTACTGAGTTAATTCCCAGTATTCGGATTACAGTTGAAATTATCTCTTTGGAATATTTCTGTGATATAATTGTGTTAAGCTTTTATTTTAGCTTTGATTACTGCTATTCCATTTGTGTGTTTTTAAGTATCCTCTTTTACTGTGTTCACTTTTTGTTTATTTTGTATTTTCTGTGCAGTAATATTTTATTCTTTCATTTATAGCGCTTTACCCACATCGTAGAAGATCTAACAACTGCTATTCCATTTTTGTTTTTAAGTATCCTTTTTTACTGTGTTCACTTTTTTTAATTTTGTATTTGATGTGTAGTAACATTTTATTCTTTTATTTATAGCTTCGTTGAATTATATATTGAAATATTAACTGTGTAGTAGCAAATTTTTAGGTGATAATGCCTCCAAAAAAAGAAAATTTATCGGTCAAATACGACCACAAACAAGACGAGTGAAATTGCAACGAAGAGAAGAAATAGGTGAGGCCAGAGAAGAAAGACTTGCATACCTTCGTGAAAGTAGTAGTATTTCAAGGTCAGCAGAGACTGTAGACAAACGTAATGAAATACTTCAGGTTATGAGGGACACAGCCTCTACATCCAGAGCTTCTGAGACACTCCAGCAGCGTGAGACCTGACTTCAGGTCATGAGGGATACAGCCTTCACATCCAGAGCTTCTGAGACACTCCAGCAGCGTGAGACCAGACTTCAGGTTATGAGGGATACAGCCTCCACATCCAGAGCTTCTGAGACACTCCAGCAGCGTGAGACCAGATTTCATTATATGAGGGATACAGCCTCCACATCCAGAGCTTCTGAGACACTCCAGCAGCGTGAGACCAGACTTCAGGTTATGAGGGATACAGCCTCCACATCCAGAGCTTCTGAGACACTCCAGCAGCGTGAGACCAGATTTCATTATATGAGGGATACAGCCTCCACATCCAGAGCTTCTGAGACACTCCAGCAGCGTGAGACCAGACTTCAGGTTATGAGGGATACAGCCTCCACATCCAGAGCTTCTGAGACACTCCAGCAGCGTGAGACCAGATTTCATTATATGAGGGATACAGCCTCCACATCCAGAGCTTCTGAGACACTCCAGCAGCGTGAGACCAGACTTCAGGTTATGAGGGATACAGCCTCCACATCCAGAGCTTCTGAGACACTCCAGCAGCGTGAGACCAGACTTCAAGATATGAGGGATACAGCCTCCACATCCAGAGCTTCTGAGACACCCCAGCAGCGTGAGACTAGACTTCTGGTTATGAGGGAGAGAGATGCAACATCTAGAGCCTCTGAGACAGTCCAGCAGCACCAGACTCGACTTCAGCGGTATCAACTTAATAAAAGCGATGCTAGAGCACATTTGTGGAGAGAGAAACGGAATGCAGCATTTGCATATAACCCCAATTTGGATTACAGGAATGATCCAGCATGTCTTATTCAAAATATAAATTTAAGATGTCAACACTGTTCTGCCATGAAGTGGAAAAATGAAGCTCCTGGAATGTGTTGCAGTGGTGGAAAAGTTCAAATTCCACTTCTCACCGATCCTCCACAGATGTTACAGAATTTGTTTAATGGTGACTCAGAAGATTCAGCACATTTTCTAAAATGTATTCGTCGTTATAACAGCTGTTTCCAGATGACATCTTTTGGGACAACCAAAGAGATTAAAGAACCTGGATATATGCCCACTTTTAAAATTCAAGGTCAAGTGTACCAGAGGATTGGCAGTCTACAGCCATTACCAAATGAACGGGCAAAATTTTTGAAAATTTATTTCAGTGGAGATGATTTTGAACAAGCTCACCAGCGTTGTCAGAATGTACCACAAACAAGGGAAGATTTAGTTAGGATTTTGCAAGACATTTTGAATAGGGAAAATGCTTTTGTTAGAAGTTTTAAAATGGCCATGGAAAAAATTTCTCCAAATGTAAATTTAATAATTTTTGCAGATAAGACTCCTGTTGGTCATCATGAAAGAAGATTTAATGCACCTACGACATCAGAAGTTGGAGTTATTATGGCGGGGCAAGAACATGGCACTAGAGACGTTGTATTGGAATTAAGAAACAACACTATCAAAAAAATTGCAGATACAAACAGGTCTTATGATGCTCTGCAGAACCCTGTATTATTTTGGAAGGGAGAAGATGGCTATCACTTTGAAATATATCAAAGTAACCTTCATAATGCCATGCTTTCCCATAAAAAAGTTTCAGCTATGGATTTTTATTCTTTCAGCATTATGGTGCATTCGGAATCTTTCAACATTCTCCTCAGGGGGAGAGACCTCTTCCAACAGTTCATTGTGGATATGTATGCAAAGATAGAATCTGAAAGGTATTACTTTGCTCTTGGCTGGTGACTTCCGACAGACTCTGCCTATTATTCCACGTGGAACAAGAGCTGATGAAATACATGCATGCCTGAAATCTTCAGTTATATGGAATGAAATTGAAACACTTAATCTTCAAACTAATATGAGGGTTCATACGATAGGTGATGCTGATGCACAACAGTTTTCTGATACTTTACTTCAACTAGGAAATGGAAACTTGATGTCTCATGGCGATGATGGACTTATAGCAGTGGAAGATATTGGAAAATTAATTGAAAATCATGAAGATTTGTTACAAGAAGTGTTTCCAAACCTCTCTCAGCATTTTAAAGATCATAGTTGGTTACGTGAAAGAGCTATCCTTGCACCAAAAACGACAACGTTGTACTCATTAATAGGCAGCTTTTAGGTCATTTTCCTGGCACATCTCAGATTTATAAGTCTGTTGATACAGTTTGTGCTACAGATGATACAGTACACTATCCTACAGAATTTTTGAACTCTCTGCGGCCATCTGGAGTACCGCCACATATATTGGAATTAAAGATTGGTGCACCTATTATGCTTCTCAGGAATTTGGATCCACCTACACTGTGTAATGGGACAAGATTATGCGTAAAGAGATTGATGAAGAACGTTATAGAAGCGACTATAATAAGTGGACAAGCCGCAGGCAAAGATGTATTTGTTCCAAGGATTCCGATAATCCCATCAGATTTACCTTTTCAATTTCGACGGCTTCAGTTTCCTGTTCAGTTAAGTTTCGCCATGACAATAAATAAAGCTCAGGGTCAGTCTTTGAAAGTAGTAGGTCTCGACTTACAATACCCCTGTTTTTCCCATGGTCAACTATATGTCGGTTGTTCACGAGTAGGAATTAGACAAAATCTTAGCATTTATGCTCCAAATGATAGGACACTTAACATTGTTTATCCAGAGGTGCTAAGGTAATAACCTGTAATAGCTAGCAGTTTTTGAAAGAAATATATTAATTTTACTGCGAATTGATTTGTAATTTCATTGTTTCTATTTAATGTTTGTTTTATTGTAAGTTATTTTGCTAAACCTATACTTTAATATTTTGCTACAGAATCTTGCATTTATGGTGCGTGGAGCCCTTAATTGCAGATTTCTATTAATTTTTTCGTTAGTCAGTGCATTCTAGCTATACTTTAATACTTTAATTTTTTTGCTACAGAAACTTGCATTTATGGTGCGTGGAGCCCTAATTGCAGATTTCTGTTAATTTTTATGTTTGTCTGGGCCTTCTACCTACACTTTAATACTTTATTTTTTTTAATTATTTACATTTTACCGAAATTCAATTCAAGCAATACTTTGTTTAGTTTTTTATTATACTGTGTTATTTATTCTATGTAATATATACTGTGTTTAATTTATAAATTAATTTTGGTTAACAAAATTGAGATTTTTACTTTTCAGCTTTTGGTGGTAAAATGATAAAAGGCTGAATCTACCTAAATTCTGAGATGTGTATAACATTTCACATGCTTTTTTTTCTATGTTATTTATACTGTGTTTAGTTTTTAAGTTGATTTTGGTTAATAAAATTGAGATTTTTACTTTTCAACTGTTAGTGGTAAAATGATGAAAGACCTAATTGCCTTAAGTTGATGAATCTACCTAAATTCTACAAAACTTAAGGAAACATAGCCCTACTGGGGAATCTTCGCCTTGCAAATATCGCAAAAGGAGGATAAGGCGCCTTTGCTGTACGCCTAGCGTGCTGTGGAAATCAGCAATTTATTAATTTAAAACCTCTTTTCTAAGAATTTGAGGTATTTTTTCTAACGTGACGAACTTCACGCATTCGTATGATGGCAACGGAATGTTTGAAATCTCAAGGGGGGGGGGGGACGTTTTGCAGGAAGTCGAATGAACTCTCATTAGAGTGTCGTTCTTCAGAAGTGTTGGTATCTTCAGATAGCCTGAACTTTTCTGCAAAGTGCTACAGGGGAAATTCTACACAGCTGCTTTCTTTTCACATGCAAATTTATCTTTTTGTAATGCAGGTATGCTCATATCATACCAGGTGGTGGTGGGTGTTAATATGAATAACAAATTTTTCTTTTGGTGGTAAAATGATAAAAGACTGAATCTACCTAAATTATGAGATGTGTATAACATTTCACATGCTTTTTTTTCTGTGTTATTTATACTGTGTTTAGTTTTTTAAGTTTATTTTGGTTAACAAGATTGATATTTTTATTTTTCAGCTTTTAGTGGTAAAGTGATGAAAGACCTAACTGCCTTAAGTTGATGAGTCTACCTAAATTCTGAGATGTGTATAACATTTCACGTGCTTTTTTCTCTATGTTATTTATACTGTGTTTAGTTTTTAAATTGATTTTTGTTACCAACCATTCAACGATTTGACATTTTTCCTTTTCAGATTTTAGTGGTTTATTTTAAATGTTTATATTTTATGTTTTACTTTTCAGGTTTTTTTGCTCCAATGATGAAAGGCTAAACTAGCTGAATTCTGAGGAGTTTATTATAAAAGTATATATTTTTTTTTGTATTGGGTTTTCTTTTTATTCATGTGTATTACATTTCGTATGCTTTTTTTCTATGTTATTTACACTCTGTTTAGTTTTTAAATTAACTTTGGTTAACAATTACTCCACAATTTGACATTTTTACTTTACAGCTTTTAGTGATACAATGATGAAGGGCTGCATCTACCTAAATTCTGAAATGTCTATAACATTTCACATGTTTTTTCTATGTAATTTATACTGTGATTAGTTTTTTAATTTCTTTTGGTTAACAAACATTCTTAAAATCCCGGTCAAAACCAGGGGGGGAGAGAATTGTTCTTCTGCTTGCGACTATTTGCAGGACGTGGGATGCGTATCCACAAAATTTAAATACCTTTGTTCGTTGTTTTTTAGTATTTCCATTCTCTGACAATGATTGCTGAAGGGAGTGGGTCCCTAAACCGACCGGCTAGACGGGCGAAGCACGGCTAAGTAAATTTGACATTTTTACTTTTCAGATTTTAGTGCTACAATGATGAAAGGCTGAAATACTCAGATGTGTATAACATTTCACATATATTTTTTCTATGTTATTTATACTGTGTTAATTTTTAAATTGATTTAGGTTAACAAACATTCTTAAAATCCCGCGCATCGCCGGGTACTTCAACTAGTATATATCTATATATATAAAACAGTTCCGTAACTGACTCATTCATTCATTCATTCATTCACTGACTGACTGACATACAACGCACAGACCAAACCGCTGGACCTAAAGGGCTGAAATTTTGCATGGCGATTCTTCTAATAGTGTAGGGGTGCACTAAGAAAGATTTTTCAAAAATTCTTCTTAGATTTTTTTTAAATTAAATT
>OU015492.1:217825119-217827619 GCA_907164885.2 Dolomedes plantarius | reverse complement strand
AGAAATTGAAATGTGGGTCATTGAGAGTGACCTACCTTATGTATTGCTAAGTTTAGAACATATGAGACTTTTTCGTCTCGAAATAAATTTAAGAAAATTAAAGGTGTTCCAATGTAATAAAGAGATAATACTATGTAATAATAATAATAATTTTGTTAATCCATATGCATTGAATGTTCAAAGAGAAAATTGTAAAAATTATTGTGAAAACATGTATAATGGTAAAAGGTATTATGAAAACAAAAATATGTGTAACTTTAGAAATGTAAACAAAAGTGTATATGAAGGTAGAAAATTTTTTAACTATCGGGCTGAAAATAATAACAGAAGGTATCATAAAGGTAGAAATTTTGTAAAAAGAAACTATTTAAGATGTGATCACTCCCCTGAGTACTATGAAAGGACTGTTTACAATAATGCTGTGAAAGATAATGTGTATAATGTTTCTGCCAATGACATTGAAACCCTAAATGTTGATAATAACCAAAGAATGAGAAATCCAGTTATAAATTATGAGAGTTCAAACAAAATAGCAAATACTAATTATAATGTTCAAAATTTAAAGGAGATATCAGGTATCCCCGATGATACACTGAAAACTCTATTTAAAGAGCCCGGTGATGCCTTGGACTTCCAAACACCAGAGCAAATACCCGAGGACTGGCCCCATTTAGAAAAAATTCTAGAAACTTTCGACCATATCTTTTCAAAAAATAAATATGACGTTGGAAAAATAAAATTAGAACCCCAAAAAATACACTTAACTTCAGAGCTCCCAATTGCACAACGACCATATCGCACATCTCAAACTGAAAATGCTGAAATAAAAAAACAAATAGACGAATTGTTAAAAGCAGGTTTTATAAAGCCCTCACATTCTCCATTTAGCGCCCCAGTAACATTAGCAATGAAAAAAGGCCAAGGAAAAACTAGGCTATGCATAGACTACAGAAAATTAAATGTAATTACTAAAACTGATTCTGAACCTATTCCACGAATTGATGACTTATTAGATCAACTAGCCCATGCCAAATTTTTTTCAACATTAGATCTAACTTCAGGGTATTGGCACATAGAAATACATGACCGTGACACTGAAAAATTGGCATTCACAACAAACTTTGGACTTTATGAATGGACAAGACTACCGTTTGGTTGGAAAAATGCACCAAGTGTCTTCCAGAGAGCAATTAGGCAAATTCTAAATAAATACCAAATCAATTATGCTTTGAACTATTTTGATGATATAATAATATTTTCACAAACCTTTAATGAACATATGAAACATTTAGAAGAAATTTTTAAAATTTGTGAAAAGGAAAATATCAAATTAAACCAATCAAAATGCCAATTTGCTAAGAAAGAAATAAAATTTTTAGGATATGAGATTTCTAAAGGACAATATTCACCTCATAATGTAAACATTGAAACAATAAAAAAATTACTACCACCCAAAAATGTTAAAGAATTGCAGAGATTTTTGGGATCCATAAATGTCTATCAGAAGTTTATACAAGACTATGCAAAATTGAGACTTCCATTAAACAAATTACTTAGAAAGGATGTAAAATGGGATTGGTCCCAAGAATGTCAAATTCCTACCAAAGACTAAAAGATGAACTCATATCAAAACCGATTTTAACCCTTTTTAACCCAAATTACCCATGCCACCTTTTTGTCGACGCAAGTCAAGAAGCAGTTGCTGCTGTCCTAAAGCAAAAGCACCCTAATGGCCAACTACACCCAATAGCTTTTCACTCAAGACAACTGAAAAAACACGAAAGAAACTATGCTGTCACTGAGCTTGAATGCTTGGCGATTGTTGATTCTATTGACCGTTTCCATTGTTACTTACATGGGAAAAAATTCACAATACATTCGGATCATTCAGCCTTACAATGGCTCAAAAATATTAAACATTTAACTGGACGACTGTTTAGATGGTCTTTAAAACTTTCCATGTATGATTATGAAATAGTGCACATTAAAGGTAAATATAATTATGAAGCTGATATGCTATCAAGGAACCCAATAAGCCACTTTGTATCACAATATTCTTATTTTCTAACCACAGATGAAATTATTCAGGCACAATTAAACGATAATGTTAATAATGTAAAGTACAAAAAATATAGTGGAGTTCTAACAGTAAAAAAGAAAAATCTAATCAAAATTGTAGTCCCGCCATCATTAAGACTAAAATTAATAACCGCTGCACATGAAAAATTTGGCCACCCAGGTGTGAGAAAGATGTTACAATTAATTTCCCCTATTTACTATTGGCAAGACATAATATTAGACATTTCAAATTTTGTTCGTTGTTGTGAAACATGTCAGAAAAACAAGAAATCGACTCAGAGAAAGTATGGACTGATGGAACAAGTGCCAATTGCTTATGAACCATTTGACCTAATCTCAGTTGATACAGTTGGAGGTTTTAACTATTATAATTCGACAAAAAAATATCTTCATCTGGTGATTGATCATGCAACAAGATATA
>OU015492.1:217807619-217817619 GCA_907164885.2 Dolomedes plantarius | reverse complement strand
TAATATAGTATATAGACCTTATATTGGCACCCTCCCCCCGAAAAACATATAGTAATGTAATATATAGACCTTATAATGGCGCCCCTCTGCAAGTGGCGCCCGGGGCATGATAGACCCCCTTGCCCCCCCCCCCTCGCTACGCCACTGAGTGTTTGTTCTAAAAGGTGAGCTTGATTCCATTACTAAAAATTATCCCCGAACAGTCTGGCACGTATCGCAGGTAGGGTTGCCAACTGTCCATGATTGGCCGGGATTGTCCCAGAATTGGAATCGTTGTCCCTGATCCCGGATGAATGCTAAATTGTCCCGGAATGTAGCGGAAACTATTCCAATTTTTTTTTTTTTAACTGAAATTGACATCTTGTAAATCCGTTGAACGTTGTGACGTCGTAGTAATCCGACAGGTGGCGTGAACGTCGCAGACTAAAATAAAAGATTCCGCGATATTTATTTACAAAATCAATTTATATACAGGTCAGTTTAAGTACACGGTGATGGCACAGATGGTGATTGCAATGACAAACTATGGGCAGATTATTTCGAAAAGCATGAAAAATCGGTCGAGAGATGATGAAAATTGTGTCTTTCATTTTGTCCATCCCTGCGAGTAATGCTTACCCAGAGAGAGTATTTAGTCACATAAACAGTGTGTGGACGAAGGCCGGCAATAACATGAATATCGACTTGGTGAAGGCGGAATTGCAAATACGACTTAATAGGGAATCGTGTGCAGAATTTGCGAACTTTTTAAATACGGACTCACTCGCGAAAGTATTGGTGATTGCAGCAAAAAGTGAGAGAAAATATTATTGGAAAAACCCATAAAAATATAACATTAAATTTGTTATTATAAGATTTAAAAATTTTATTATTATTATTATGTAATTAATATATATATATATATATATATATATATATATATATATATATATATATATATATGTACAGTGGAATCTCGATCTATCGTTTTTCAAGGGACCGATTGAAATGAACGATAAATGCGGGAAAATATTGATGCGAAAACATAAAAAAGTACAGTGGAATCTCGATCGATCGTTTTCGGATCCAACGTTTTTCCGTACGTGTCGTTCATTTTATCCAGCCCCAACGATCATATTGCTTTGTTAGGTTTCCGCATCTATTGTTTTCCCGCATTTATCGTTCATTTCAATCGGTCCCTTGAAAAACGATAGATCGAGATTCCTCTGTAATATAATCGTTGGGACTGCATAAAATGAACGATACATACGGAAAAACGATCGATCGAGATTCCACTGTATATATATATATATATATATATATATATATATATATATATATATATATATACACTCATGGACAAAAAAATTAGCGCACAGAGAAGGAGTCGTCAAAATGAAACGAAATTTTACATACGTAATGACTACTTTGATATAAGTAAATGATAAGAAAATCAAAGAAAAAGGATAATTTATTTCAGAGAAAAAGGCAAAAGAACGGAGGAGTTAATACTCCGTTGGACCCCCTCTAGCGCGAATGCACGATGCGATACGATCGGGCATTGAGTCATACAAGTTCTGACTGATGTCTTGAGACATTTCGTTCCATATTTGCTGTAACCTTGCCTCTAGTTCGTTCAAACTCGTGGGATGCCCAACTCGTCGTCCCAAATGATCCCAGATATGCTCGATTGGAGACAAATCTGGGGATCGGGCAGGCCAAGGAAGGGTAGTAACAGTGCGGAGACAGTCTTGTGACACCCTTGTCGTATGAGGCCGAGCATTGTCTTGTTGAAAAATGGCTCCTGGGGGCCGTTGCATGAGTGGCAACACATGTGGTTGCAGGATTTCATGAACATACCGCTGGGCTGTCATGGTGCGACGGAACAATACTAGGGGTGACCGTGTATTGTAGGCAATGGCACACCATACCATCACACCAGCTGTGGGAGCGATGTGTCGCTGTACAGCAAAGGCAGGATTGAAGCGTTCACCACGGGCTCTCCACACACGAACACGATTGTCATCACTGCCGAGATTGAATCTGGATTCGTCGCTAAAGACGACATGGTTCCATTCCGCTGCAGTCCAGTTTCCTCGTGCGCGGCAAAACTCCAAACGGAGGCGTCGATGGGTGGGCGTCAAGGGCAGCAGACGTAATGGGCGCCGCGATACCAACTGTCCTTCAGCCAGGCGCCTTCGTATGGTTCGAGAAGACACAGAGGCCCCTAGTGAAGGTGCTACCTGTGCCTGGATGGCGGCCGATGAAGCAGTTGGCAATACGCGTGCATTTCTTACGATGTGGCAGTTTTCTCGACGACTGGTCTGCCGAGGGCGTCCTGAGCCTGGTCTTCGTGTACATGACATCTCTCGGGTCCACTGGTCCCAACACCTCCTCACAACACAATCAGAGCGGCGTAATTGACGAGCTACTCGCCTAGCTGACCACCCAGCTTCCATCATCCCGACGATTCTCACCCTCTCAAACTGCGACAACTGCTTATATTGTCTTCGAACACGGCGTAATGGCATGTCTATCTCAGCTCTTCCTTTGTAAATGATTCAGCACACTCAAACAAGCTTTGGTTACCTATTTTATACTCCACAGAGTACGATGTTCAACGCCTTCTACCGGCTATACGTAATGCGCAATCACGCTGCATTTCTAATCATTTGCATATCTCCCCGACATGTACCTTCATTGCAAGTTTCGTTACGATCCCGCAATTATTTTTTGGTGAGCTAATTTTTTTGTCCATGAGTGTATATATATATATATATATAATTAAGTTTCTATAATAGTTAAAATAAAAAATAAATTTTAAAAAAAACTGTATTTTAATTTTTTCATACATAAAAAGTTTCCTCGGAAAACTAGGTAATGGCTGACTGATAATGACGCTGATGTTCAGTTTTGAGCTATTTGTCCCGGAATCATCACAGAAAAAGTTGGCAACCCTAATCACAGGTTGAGAAGCGGTGTGCCGGAAACGAGACGGCCGGAAACGAGCGGTCTCCAAGTAAACAAATGCAACAGCGTCGAACAGAATCGGCAGTCTATTAACCCTTTCGCGACGGCAGTTCCGATCACGCGCTTTCCTCTGAGGCCGGAGGTTTTTCTCGTGAGCGTACCCTCCAGGCCGGCGGTTTTTCAAGCGCTAAGCCTAAATTTACGAAAAATTCCAAAATAGTAACATTTACGAGCAAATCTATTTATTTAAGCTATATATGGGTTACTTACACATTCTTTTATTATTTCTCCACTAAAAGATTTTTGTTATACAGTAAAATATTTTTTGCTGGGACATACTGTCGAAATCCTAGTCGCCCTTTCCATACTAAGAGACTTTCATCAACTGATATATTCCTATCAGGAATATATCAAGAACTCTGAAAGATTTGAATGATTAAATCTAAAAAAGGTTTAATTTTTCAATCTTTTTGGCATCAGAAGAAGTAAAATGCAAGTATCGAAGAATTTTGATGCACTGGTCCCGAGTGATAACCTTACTGAAAAAGGTGTTGCAATCATGGGATTCGTTGAGTAGTACATCTTAATTTTCATTTTTTTTTCACAATACCCATCAAAATTGTCAAAGCAAATTAAACATTTCTTCTTTAGTTACAGGCAAAAAATACTTTGAGGATGAACTCTATTCACTTTCCGGGTTTATGTACCTCTCATACGCATTAATTTGGTTAGTATAATATAATACGCATTAATTTAGTTATTAAATCCATTACAGTTTCATAAAATAAAACCTAAAAAAATCAAATTCATTTGATACAACATCATCGACTTTTATTCCACATGCCACTGTGAATGTTAGTTGAGTTAAATCCCTTACACGAGAAGACCACGAAGAAGCACCGTCCTGTGATATACTCAGAATAGAAATGTATGATATATCTTCATCATCACTCTGATCTCGGTGCTCCAAATCAACAGATTCACCCCACGAGATTCACTGGAAGATATCACTGTCATTACTTTCAGAATTTGTTTCAGATTCCGACACATTTCTCATCAATTCAGAAATTTCGTCTTCTGTCAAATATTTTCTCCTTTTCGCCATATTAAATACTCAAAGGAAAGAAATCTCACTGCAACAGGGTCTGATTCTGACTCAAAACTAAACGGTGAACCCATATACCCAATGCTGCAATCCCACCGCAAAAGAAAAACAAAATTGCTCGTAAACAAAGACCACGTGCAAAGTTTAAATGCCCTACCCTCTGACAGCCAGACGCAATACATCCCTTCCTCCGTTTGTTTACATAAAACGATAGTCAGCATGTGATTCATACTAGTCTTGTTTTCGAATAGAAGGTCCCAACTACGTGTACTCCAAATTTCATAGACATGCGGTGCCATCTTCTGCCCCAAAAATTAACTAATAAAACGTTCCGAACTACTGACACGGATAGGTGACGGTCGGCCAGAAACGCGGATAGCTGCTGTCGCGTATACGTGACGGTCGGCCAGAAACGCGGATAGCTGCTGTCACGTATACGTGACGTTCGCCGCGAAAGGGTTAATAGCCGACGTGGTTCAATCCGATGATTATCGGCCTGTTGACGTTCCGCTTTTCGGGAATGCCAACGAGAGAGGTGAAACAATCGGCCCTTTCACCTCCTTCTCGAAAACCCTAGCACCAAGTGCTCACGCCACCACAATGGCCACCTCTGTCCTCCGAACGACGTTTGACCACATGATCGATTTATATTACGAAAGGAAGCTGAAATTTGACGAGTTGATAAATGCTTTAAAAATAGAGTCGAGGCATGTCACGGCTCTTCACAAAACGACTGAAATCGCAACGGAGGGCGATTACGAAATGTAATTGCGACATAACTGAGTTACCTCCTCGTGTTCGGGATTAATATTAATTGAATTATTACACGACACGTTCGTAAGTGCCCTCAACGATCCACTTATCCTCTTAAAGGACATCAAAGAAAGCGACAGCGAGCTCAAAAAGGATATAAACAAGATTTCTCGGATTTTTATTGTTAGGTCTAAGGTGCGACTGTTTTCACAGATTTGCCTTCCAAGATCGCCGAAATTTCCGCCAAAAGAAGTAACATTAGCAACGATTTGGCGATGTTTTACAGGGGAATAAAACAATTGGACCGAGAAATATTTTTACATTTTTTGTTCTTTTTAATATATATATATATATATATATATATATATATATATATATATATATATATATATATATACGAGGGTTGGGGTATAAGTCATGGCAAATTTTTTTTTCTTGTAGATATGTGAACGGATCACAAACGTATATGTGTCTTGTGGAAGTTCTGCAGGCATAGTGTGTATGCAGAACAACAGATGGCTCTGTGATAGCTGGTAGTAGCGCAGCGAGGGCTCTGAAATCAGTCAGTTGGTGAGTGTCGTGCGAGATGGAAGTAACCCGTGTTGAGCAGCGCGCTTACATCAAAATAGCTGTTCTCCGAGGGAGAAATGCGATGGAATGTCACAGTGTATTAGTAGAAGCCCTTGGGAATAATGCCCTACCATATCGTACAGTAGCACAACATTGAGGGTCTTTAGGCCCAGGCTTGTCATGTCAACTTTATGTGTACTGTGTTATCATTCTTTTGCACGGTGAAGGCCATATTGCCCTGCATACTACCGTAATAAATTAGTGTGTTACGATATTTCAGTGCTATTCATTGTCCACACATGTAGTTAAGACCTTGTCCTTTCGTCTGTATATGTCACATTTTCCAACCGGACTGGTATCTTCAAGAAAAAAAATAGTTGCCATGACTTATACCCCAACCATTAATTACATAACAATAATAATAAAATTTTTAAATCTTATAATAACCCATACCTCGTTTATACCCCAACCCTCGTATATATATATATATATATATATATATATATATATATATATATACAGGGTTTTTTTTTATTAAACTGACACTACTCAGAGTCATCTGTAGCGCGATCTATCAACCGGAATTCCACCAAAATTGATAGAGGGAGACAACATGGGAAGACATGGGAGTTTCCGTGGTAAATAAAAAAGTTCCAAAAGTCGCCGATAGGAGAAGATATGGCGCTGTTGTTGTTCCCAAAATGAGAGTAAGAGAGATAGCTGACATCGTAAAGATATCAACAGAATGGGCGAGACATATTTTGCATGAGCATTTAAATATGAAAAAGCTTTGTGCGAGATGGGTGCCACGTTTTCTAGCAATCGACCACAAACAGGAGCGTGTCGATAATTCAGAGCGCGCTTTGGAGCTATTATAGCGTTTTCCAGACGAGTTTTTTTCCGCCAATTCGTAACAATGGATGAAACGTGGATCCATTACTACACACCTGAGTCGAAAAGGCAGTCTGCAGAGTGGTTGCAAGCTGGCGAAAGCCGCCCAAAGCGACTAAAGGCGCAACATTCGGCTGAAAAGGTCTTATGGGAGTCGGCCAGTAGATTTTGGGATGCACGTGGCATAATATTCATCGACTATCTTGAGAAATGTGAAACAATCACAGGAAAATATTATGAAGCCTTAATGGATCGCTTAAAGGACTAAATCAAGAAAAAAAGCCCCCACATAGTGAAAAAATAATGCTGTTTCACCAAGACAATGCCCCGGTTCACACATCAATGAAAGCGATGGTAAAATTCAGGGCCGCCCAGAGAGGGGGGCAACTGGGGCACTTTGCCCCAGGCCCCTAACTGCTGGAGGGGCCCCAAAAAGTTTAAAAAATTAATTTATTAGATTTCACCCAAAAGAAAATTCTGAAACTTGTACCGTTCTTCAAAATTCAAAATAATCTCCTGGAAAAAAAAACCCCAACACCACCACCAAAAAAAAAAAAAAAAAAAAATAGTCGATTAATTAGATTTCTCTTACTCAAATATAGTCTTCTAAAAAAATACGCGATTTAGTTTCAATGAAAAATACAACTGTTTAGTCCTAACTGCTATAAAATTACATTCTCTCTAATAAATTGAAGACAGTACTAACTACTAAAAATAGATAGCAAAAAAAGCGTCGTGGGTGTAAGATGTCATATTTATTGGAGAACATAACAAGAGAGCAGTACAATGAAATATAATGATTATGTTAATCATTCATGTAATAAAATCTTAAATATGAGTAACTTAATTTGAATGTTTGTTTTCGTCTCTTTCAATTTTTTATTTTTCTTGGGGCCCCCAACAGAAGTTTGCCCCAGGCCCCGTAAAGTCTCTGGGCAGCCCTGGTAAAATTGAATGAATTAAAATGCGAATTCCTCCACCATCCCCCGTATTCTCCAGATCTGGCCCCCAGCGACTATTATTTCTTTCCTAACTTGAAGATATGGCTCCAGGGGAAGGGATTTTCATCAAATGAGGATGTCAAATGCGAAAATGATGCCCATTTTGAAGCCCTTTACTAATCTATATATATAAAACAGTTCCGTAACTGACTCACTGACATACAACGCACAGACCAAACCGCTGGACCTAAAGGGCTGAAATTTTGCATGGCGATTCTTCTTATCGTGTAGGGGTGCACTAAGAAAGATTTTTGAAAAATTCTTCTTAGATTTTTTTAATTAAATTTTTAAGCTGTCTTTGTAACATTTTTTAAGTTTGCATTTAAAATAATTATTTGAGGGTTATAAAATTTATATCACGAGAAAGATCCTAAAAATTCCTTTAAAATGAAATCTTTTTCGAACCTTTACCTCGATTTTCTGATTTTTGGTGAATTTTTAAAGATTCATTTTTAGAATTTAATTTATTAAATGCCGATCACGTGATTTCTTTTTCTGGTACTTTAAATAAATTTATCGTCACGTGCATAACAACTAAATAGACAAAAAAAAAATTTTCTAATGCAGCAGACGATTCGATATTATCCAAAATAAACAAATATCCCTTACGATATATATATATATATATATATATATATATATATATATATATATATATATATATTTTTATATTTATTTATTTATTTATTTATTTATTTATATATTTGTATACATTGATCGTCGCATTTATTATAAAAATATATATTTATTTTTTTTGGCATTAATTGCATACATTGATCGTTGTATTTAATTGGAATGTACTCCGTAGCGAAGCGAGGGTTTTCAGCTAGTCGTACTATATGAAAGGTATTCAAATGTTAGAGGACCGTTGGAATAAGTGTATCGCTTTTTCGTTGCTAGTCCCGGGACTTTTCACCCCATGTAGTATATGAAAAAGTAACTTCAGATACGATGTGATACCCAAAAGTTCCCGAAATTTGAATCACGCGCGTAAACAGACGTAGCTACGGTCAAACGCCACTAGGGGGATCTACGCACATTCTTTGTGAGTCAGTATGCCAAGCGGCTTCATTGTAAATGAACGTCTTCGTTGGTGGTAAACAATTTTTGATTGGTGTGTCTGCGTGTGTAAGCGATTTTGCAATGGCCGATTTGAAGGAACAGCGGATTTGTATCAAGTTTTGTTTTTAGACTTGGTAGGACTGCTGCAGAAACACACAAAATGCTAAAGGAAGCATTCGGGAATGTCGCTTTAGGCCAAACCCAAAACTTTCGAGTAGTTCAAACGTTTCAAAAATGGCCGAACATCTGTTGATGAACGTTCCGGACGACCATCTACCGGCATTGCACCATAACATGTCGGCGAATAATATCAAGGTATTCTACAATTTTGTTTAGCGATACATTTCGGGAACTTTTCGGTAGCACCTCGTACATCACTGACATTGCTGTGACAAACGACAGTGTACGACGTCTTTAAGATGCGTTTTGCTTGGGGCGACATTGAGTCGATATTGGCCGGCGATTATTGCTTTGCGATCATCGCTATTGTCGCTCCAAGCAAAACGTTCCATTGTTGTTACTAAAAATGCAATAATATGCAAAACACTATTATAAAGTTTCATAAAGGTTATAATAATATGTATCTACAGCAAAAGCAATGTCTTTCGGTTTTAATTTATTTGACTCGAAATGATAAATAGCTTAAAAATTATTTTTCGAATTTGAAATGAAAAGTGAAATTGAAAATAAACAACGTGATCCCAACAACTTTCAAAAGACAACAATAACAAATCTAAAATTCATCACTGTTTTTGTTATTAACATCGTGCTACAGTCGAACCTCCATATATCGAAGTAGCAAATTGCGCGAAAAAAAATTCGATATATAGAAATTTCGATATATAGAATTGAGCTTAGTCTTATCATAATTCTCCTTAAAAAAAATTGAAGCTAATTTTCGTATACGAAACTCCATTTCTAATGTATATCCGAATCCCATTAAATGAAAGTTAATAACTAAAAAATGAATTAATATGAAAGATTTATTGATTACTACATATCTTAAAAAAAAACAATAATGCAGACAGTGGTTACAATGATCACACTTACATTCTTTTAAAAAAAACTACGAATATCTTGCTGAACAGTTAGTTTTACGGAAAGTTCGAAGAAATGTTCGTATTTATTCATTCCACTAAAAACTTCATCAGGGACCATTTTCCGCGAATTGAAGTCCACGACGTATTGTTTCAAATGCCAAAAATTGGGAGATTTTATTCTAAAGTGAAATAAAATCTCCCAATTTGACTTGAAAAAAAATTTCGATATATAGAGATTTTTTCGATATATAGAAACAATTTTTCTATGTAATGAACACGGAGATTTGCTAAGAGTTCGATATATAGAAAATTTCGATATACGGAAGTTCGATATATGGAGATTCGACTGTACTTTAGGTTCCTTCTCTTTTCCATCACCGCACTAAATGTCTTAAATCATTGTCCAATCAGTTTCCTAAGACATTTCATCGAACATTCGATACGATACATATCGATACGGCGTCGCATTCTAGAAATTCTACGGGGTCGCGTTTCTGATACCCACGAATACCCTTGCTTTCCTTTGTGAAGAAATATACACCGTTACAACCTCTACAGAACAAGGAGCCTTCTCTAATCGAATCGTCCATCCCCACACAACGTCCGGCATTGTGCCCGAGTCCATTAAA
>OU015492.1:217692619-217802619 GCA_907164885.2 Dolomedes plantarius | reverse complement strand
AGTAAAGAATGTTTTTTTAAAAATAATATTAATTTTTTTTCAAATAATATTCCTAAAATAATATTCAAATTAATATTACGTTAGTAAATAATTAAAGTTAAATTTTTAAAAGAAAAAGGGCGTGCCGGAGAACGGCTAGGTTCTAACCACTATCGTAAAAACAGAAGCCCACCGCGATAGCACCACGCTAAGGATCGTTGAAGACTTCGGCACAAAAAGTGGTAGAGGACAGTAGCGGTAAGAATGGAGATTGTTAGGATTAAGCCCCTAACTTTATTTCTACTGATCAGATATACATAATATATAGCCTATGTCCATCTGGAATAATGTACCTTTCAAACAGTGAAAGAATTTTTCAAATAGGTGCAGTGGTTCTGGAGATTACCCTCCACGTACAAAATCGCTCTCTCTTTATATGTAAGTATAGATAGATAGATTGTAGAAGTATAGATACACATTGGTATTTCAAAATTAGAGTAAGAGATGAAATAAAAATACAAAAATAAAAAAAGGATTTTAAGTAAAGAATGTTTTTTTAATTATTTTAAGCACCTAAAATAATATTCAAATTAATATTACGTTACTTAATAATTGTGTGCACTCCGCCATCTTGGATTTTTTTGTGCCAACTTGGCGATTTTACCGTGTTTTGAGGAGTGGAAAAATTCTCGCCAATGTGTTTTAAGCGGTGTTTTCAAAACGCTGGAGTTTGAATTTTTTAGCTTTTTTAATAAAAACCACCTGTTTAAATTATGAAACTTAGAAAAAATTTTGAAAAATCATTTAAACGTTGGACTTAGATTTATTTTTGGGTTTTTGATAAAAACCAGTTTTTTAAATTATGAAACTTGAAAATTTTTTTGAAAAAATAATTCTCAAATATTGGAAATTTTGGGTTTTTCTTTTAGTTTTTTTAATAAAAACAACCTTTTTAAATTATGAAACTTAGAAATATTTTTGAAAAATCATTTAATCGTTCGACTGAGATTTTCTTTTTGTCATTTTTAATTAAAAACTACCTTTTCAAATTATGATCCATATGAAAAATTTGGTCAAATGAATTTTACTTACAGATAAAATTTCAATGCCATGTATTCAGTTTGCCCTAACTCTTTGACTAATAGCAATGAATCACCAAAATATTATGCCAATATATTGTTAATTAGAAAAAAAATACAGCATTTTCGTACCACCTAAATAACTTGCAATTTAAAAATTATCTCAAATTCAGCTTTGAAAAATGTAAAATAATTATGAACCCATAAATTTATGGTGAGTAACCAGATACTTTTTTTTTTCGGGTTAGGGCATTGTGGTAATGAAATTTTACTTCAGATTTGACCTTAACCAAATATTTGGTGCATACAATAAAATCGGGACAATGATTATTTGACCATTTATCCTGCTGTGTTGGAAATAAGAAAAAAAACCCTTTTTCTAAACCAGTAACTTAACCTTAAGTAACTTCTTAACTTAGGTTCCTGGGGAGAGAGAAGTTGAACTTCAGTTATTTAAATTTATTTGTAATCCACTACAACTTGGAATTATAAAATATTTTAAAATATATTGTATTTAAAATGTATACTGTATTTTACATTTTACGAAAAAATGATGGCAGATAATTTTTACTTCAAATAAATGAAATGGTGTATCATTATAGTATACTAATTGACAATCGATAAACAAAATTAAAAGCAACTTAAATTTAAAAAGTTAACGAAAAACTGATAATGGATTCAAAAATTTTCAACAAAAAGACTCTTAGTTTTAAAAATAATTTACTCTTTTGAGTATAGTCAATTTGACTCAGATTTCCAGTTCAAGGCCTTTTTCTGACTTAAAATTATTATACTGTAATTAAAAGATCACATCAGAAATAACTGTTTGATCTTAAAATTAGAGAATTTGACATTGGGTTATTTTTACCAGAACGCAATAATTATCGCCATGCGAAATGCGCCAAACCCTGGCGGAAAAATCCAAGATGGCGGCAGTGCACACAAATCTAGAGTATCCCCCTCTAACTTTATTTCTACTGATCAGATATACATAATATATAGCCTATGTCCATCTGGAATAATGTATCTGTCAAATTGTGAAAGAATTTTTCAAATAGGTGCAGTGGTTCCGGAGATTACCCTCCACGTACAAAATCCGCTCTCTCTTTATATATTAGTATAGATAGATGATCAGATATACATAATATATAGCCTATGTCCATCTGGAATAACGTACCTTTCAAACAGTGAAAGAATTTTTCAAGTAGGTGCAGTGGTTCTGGAGATTACCCTCCACGTACAAAATCACTCTCTCTTTATATATAAGTATAGATGATCAGATATACATAATATATAGCCTATGTCCATCTGGAATAATGTACCTTTCAAACAGTGAAAGAATTTTTCAAGTAGGTGCAGTGGTTCTGGAGATTACCCTCCGCGTACAAAATCGCTCTCTCTCTTTATATATAAGTATGGATATGGATTTTTTAAAAGAAAAAGAAGTGCCGGAGAACGGGTAGGTTCGAACCACTATCGTCAGAACAGAAGCCCACCGCGATAGCACCACGCTAAGGATCGTTGAAGACTTTAGCACAAAAAGCGGTAGAGGACAGTAGCGGTAACAATGGAGATTGTTAGGATTAAGCCCCTAACTTTATTTCTACTGATGAGATATACATAATATATAGCCTATGTCCATCTGGAATAATGTACCTTTCAAACAGTGAAAGAATTTTTCAAATAGGTGCAGTGGTTCTGGAGATTACCCTCCACGTACAAAATCGCTCTCTCTTTATATATAAGTTTAGATAGATAATAGAAAGAGGTTAAGAGTTGAAATAAGAATACAAAAATAAAAAAGGATTTTAAGTAAAGAATGTTTTTTTTAAAAATAATATTAAAATTTTTTTCAAATAATATTCCTAAAATAATATTCAAATTAATATTACGTTCGTAAATAATTAAAGTTAATTTTTAAAAAGAAAAAGGCGTGCCGGAGAACGGATAGGTTCGAACCACTATCATCAGACCAGAAGCCCACCGCGATAGCACCACGCTAAGGATCGTTGAAGACTTCGGCACAAAAAGCGGTAGAGGACAGTAGCGGTAACAATGGAGATTGTTAGGATTAAGCCCCTAACTTTATTTCTACTGATCAGATATACATAATATATAGCCTATGTCCATCTGGAATAATGTACCTTTCTAACAGTGAAAGAATTTTTCAAATAGGTGCAGTGGTTCCGGAGATTACCCTCCACGTACAAAATCGCTCTCTCTCTTTATATATAAGTATAGATAGATTATAGAAGTATAGATACACATTGGTATCTCAAAATTAGAGTAAGAGATGAAATAAAAATACAAAAATAAAAAAAGGATTTTAAGTAAAGAATGTTTTTTTAATTATTTTAAGCACCTAAAATAATATTCAAATTAATATTACGTTACTTAATAATTGTGTGCACGGCCGCCATCTTGGATTTTTTTGCGCCAACTTGGCGATTTTACTCTGTTTTGAGGAGTGGAAAATTTTTTGCCAATATGTTTTAAGCGGTGTTTTCAAAACGCTGGACTTTGAATTTTTTTAGCTTTTTTAATAAAAACCACCTGTTTAAATTATGAAACTTAGAAAAATTTTTGAAAAATCATTTAAACATTGGACTTAGATTTATTTTTGGGTTTTTGATAAAAACCACTTTTTTGAAAAAATCATTCTCAAATATTGGAAATTTTGGGTTTTTCTTTTAGCTTTTTTAATAAAAACGACCTTTTTAAATTGTGAAACTTAGAAATATTTTTGAAAAATCATTTAATCGTTGGACTGAGATTTTTTTTGTCATTTTTAATTACAAACTACCTTTTCAAATTATGATCCATATGAAAAATTTGGTCAAATGAATTTTACTTACAGATAAAATTTCAATGCCATCTATTCAGTTTGCCCTAACTCTTTGACTAATAGCAATGAATCACCAAAATATTATGCCAATATATTGTTAATTAGAAAAAAATACAGCATTTTCGTACCACCTAAATAACTTGCAATTAAAAAATTATCTAAAATTCAGCTTTGAAAAATGTAAAAAAATTATGAACCCATAAATTTATGGTGAGTAACCAGATCCTCACCATAGTTAGGGCATTGTGGTAATGAAATTTTACTTCAGATTTGACCTTAACCAAATATTTGGTGCATACAATAAAATCGGGACAACGATTATTTGACCATTTATCCTGCTGTGTTGGAAATAAGAAAAAAAAAACCTTTTCCTAAACCAATAACTTAACCTTAACTAACTTCTTAACTTAGGTTCCTGGGGAGAGAGAAGTTGAACTTCAGTTATTTAAATTTATTTGTAATCCACTACAACTTGGAATTATAAAATATTTTAAAATATATTGTATTTAAAATGTATACTGTATTTTACATTTTACGAAAAAATGATGGCAGATAATTTTTACTTCAAATAAATGAAATGGTGTATCATTATAGTATACTAATTGACAATCGATAAACAAAATTAAAAGCAACTTAAATTAATAAGTTAACGAAAAACTGATAATGGATTCAAAAATTTTCAACAAAAAGACTCTTAGTTTTAAAAATAATTTACTCTTTTGAGTATAGTCAATTTGACTCAGATTTCCAGGTCAAGGCCAAGATCTGACCTAAAATTATTATACTGTAATTAAAAGATCACAATAGAAATAACTGTTTGATCTTAAAATTAGAGAATTTGACATTGGGTTATTTTTACCAGAACGCAATAATTATCGCCATGCGAAATGCGCCAAACCCTGGCGGAAAATTCCAAGATGGCGGCAGTGCACACAAATCTAGAGTATCCCCCTAACTTTATTTCTACTGATCAGATATACATAATATATAGCCTATGTCCATCTGGAAAAATGTACCTTTCAAACAGTGAAAGAATTTTTCAAATAGGTGCAGTGGTTCAGGAGATTACCCTCCACGTACAAAATCGCTCTCTCTCTTTATATATAAGTATAAATATATATATTTATTTATTTATTTATGTATATACATGTGAGCAGATGAATAATTTTAGTAATATTTTCGATTGTACATATTCCTTTATTTTCTTAAAATTCATCTTTTTTTTACTTGGAAATTGTTCTGAAAACTTTCCCACCATTAAAATACTATAATCGATAAATAATGGTAACGCATGTTACAATAAATAAACGAGATGTACAAAGCCCCTTATCGTCACAATATGTTTACAAGTAGCCGGTCTGTCCATGTGAAGGGGAATTAGGAAAATTGCAAACACTCCTTCCCGTAAACACTCCCCCCCGGGGTAGCAAACCCTCTTTCACGGCAAACTCCCACGGTCCGAGAGAAGCAATTAGTGGTTCTCCTTCTTACAAAGGGGGTATGAAATTTCCCGTTCTAAAGAGAAAATCGGAAATATGGGCCCCGTAAGCTAAAGGTTAGGAATATATATTTATATATATATATATATATATATATATATATATATATATATATATATATATATATATATATATATAATAAATACTTAAAAAAAATTTTTTATGAATTATCCCATCAACTTAAAAGAAAATGATCAAATGCGTAATCAATCGTTTAGCTCGAGAATTGGAAGTTAACTTGCGTTTAACTTTTCGTTCCCGTCCAAGCCGATAGATGGCTGCACCATTCTACAAAACAAAATTAACTGAAAATGAATTCAATCCTGCTTAAAGATGGCTAAAAGTATTAAAAGAATGCATTTCCATCGTGTCCTGCGCGATTCTAAAAGTTTCAAATGTCTAGCCAGTCGGGAAGTTAGTTAAAAATCGATCGCAAGATTTGTACCGCACAAACACACAAACAAACAAGAAAGCGAGTTAACAAAAACATGGTAAAAACATTTATTGCTTCTCCTTCAAAGTAATGTCCTCCGACTGCAATGCACTTTCTGCCAACGTTTTTTCCAATCATCAAAACATACCTTAATGTCGTTTTTGTGATACCCCTTCAGAATTCGTAGAGAATTTTCTTTTATCGAATTAATGGACTTAAAACGGTGACAACGAATTCAACCAAGGCAATTTCAACCGTGTAAATAAGAAAGAGTAACACGGTGCGATATCAGGTGGAATAATGAGCTCCTGGAGCCGTATTTGTTGAATGTTTGATAAAAAGCTCGCACTGTGAGAAGGCGCATTGTTGTGCTGTAAAACCCATAAGTTTTCTCGCCACATTTCACGCTGTTTTCGACGAATTGCTTCACTCAAACGGCAGAACACTCAAATAATAATATTTAATTGACTGTCTGGCCAGTTGGTATGAATTTGTAGTCGCTTGCAGGTAGCACACTGAATAACAATTTTTGGGGTACTTAAGGAAATTTACGGCCCCCGCGATAAACAACTATAGTTGGAAAAACGTCGCCATGTATATATATATATATATATATATATAGTTTACAAATGTAAATTACTTAATATGAAACAAAAAAGAGTAAATAAATTTTAGGCGCTAAGCTGCTCACAAAAATATTTACGATATATAGATATTTAAAATTAAGATAATTAAAAGGGCAGATGTGACCATTTGCCTGGCTTAAAACATGTTTAACCGGGGTTGGGGGGTCACAACCCCCCCCCCCCAGTCATCAACTATACCACCTCCAATTCCGTTTTTTGCCTATTTATATATGTCAATCTTATTTCAGGTTAGAGGAGTATTAAATGGTCACATCTGCCCTTTTAATTATCTTAATTTTAAATATATATATATATATATATATATATATATATATATATATATATATATATATATATACAGTCGAACCCCGTTATAGCGAACCTGGTATATAACGAACTCCCGGATATAACGAACGAAAATTTTGGTCCCGCCGTTTTCCTATTGTATTTAATGCCAATTTGTCCTTTTATAGCGAACCTCCGAAATCTTAAGAATCGGCTATAACGAACATTTTTTTTCAACAGAATTTTTTAAAATTCTTAAAATTTTGAAGAATGAAGAAGAAGCAAAGAATGTTGAAGAAGAAGATGATGAAGATTTACCTATCGCGATGTGGATAGAAAAGCACAAAATTTCATCATTCTCTGATTGTGGCGTTCAATTGTTCGAAACATGCGATGATGAAGTCCTTACATGGGAAAATCCGACCGATGAAGATACTGTGGAAGACATTAGAATGAATCATTCTGAAATCGAAGATTCTGCTTCTGAGGCCGATGAAGAGGAGCACATAAATGACGAAATCCCCACCATCCAGGATGCTACAGCAGCGATGCGTGTCATTAATAAGTTTTTGTCAGCACAAACAGTGGAAGAAAGAGTGTCGGAGTCATTCGATGCATTGGACAAAGAAATTCGTAAAATGTTTTTGAAATCGGCATCTCGTCAGCAGAAGATAACCGATTATTTCTGTATCAAAACAGTGAGCAACAATTGAAGATAAAATCAATTTGTTTCCGTCTATCTTCATTTTTAGTTAATTTAATTAGTATCGTGTCAGTTTAATGCAATAGATTTTAATCAATTTAATTCATGAATGATCATTTTTAATAGATTTTATCATTCTTTCAATACATCATTATTGAATATATACATAGAAACTAATGAATTATACATTTTGTGAACTGTAACATTTTTCTTAATGGTTCGGATATAGCGAACCACCGGATATAGCGAACAAAACCTTTGGTCCCTTGAAGTTCGTTATAACGGGGTTCAACTGTATATATATATGTATATATATATATATATATATATATATATATATATATATATATATATATATATATATATATATATATATATGTACATATATATATATATATACAATATATATATATATATATATATATATATATATATATATATATATATATATATATATATATATACAGGGTGAATCTGAACAAGTGGGCCAAACTTTACGGGATGATAGAACACAGCAATATGAGCAATATTCGTCATGGAATGTATGGTCGGAATGCAAAAGGTGATAAGTTAAAAGGAAGTTTTCCACTGTCACATTTAAAGAATTAACACAAGAATGAGAGGAGATACTGAAGAAAACATTTTATTAACAGGAATGTAATTGATTTACATGGTCAAAGAATTGCTCAAAAGAGCTTCCGCCAGCTGCAATGCAGGCTTCACACCTGCGGGATAGGGACTGACGCACTTTTGCGAAGACACCAGGCATTTCCTGAATATCGCCGGCAAACAACGGCAATCCTGGCGACTAGTTCCATATTGGTTTCAATGGGGTACTCGTAGATTAGGTTTTTCATATGTCCCCACAGCAAAAAGTCCAAACACGAGAGATCCGGCGATCTTGGTGGCCAGGCAATGGGACCACCTCGGCCAATCCATCGCCCTGGGAATGTTGCATCTAAATTGTTCCGCACATCCGAGCTGAAGTGTGCAGGCGCACCGTCGTGCTGGAATCCACATTCTCGCCTTGATGGGGGTTGGAATCGGATGTAGCAGCTCCGGCAACACCACTTGTAGCAATGTGTGATACGATTCGCCGTCCAGACGGGGTGGCAGGAGGTATGTATGGGCCAAGCAAATGGTCATGGAGGATCCCTGCCCAAACATTTACGGAAAACCGCCGCTGGAGCGAATGAGGACGTGTGGCATGCGGGTACCATTTACAGCGCCACCTAGCGCCTCGCTGTTTGCGTTCCGCCCATACTTTCTATGACGGATATTGCTCATGTAGATGCGTTCTATCACACCGCAAAGTTTTGCCCACTTGTTCAGATTCGCCCTATATATATATATATATATATATATATATATATATATATATATATATATATATATATATATATATATATATATATATATATATATATATATACACACACACATATATATATATATATATATATTATATTATATTTCTGCCTTAGCGATAAATTTATCACGGAGGCGCCAAGGGGGCCGTAAACTTCCGTAAGTACCATTTTTTGTTATCTATATTTGTGTTAAAATAACTTTATTTAATGTAACGCGCCTTTGGCGCGTTACATTAAATAAACACACACACATATATATACATATATTAGATAATTTACCATAAAATACTCTTTAATTTACGTTAATTATCTTTTATTAAAATTAATTTTTATAATTTTAAAAATACAACTTAATTTCTAGACCTATAAATAGATACTCATTTTTATAGTAAGAGAAGAAAAAATCCAATATTTGTTACAACATACCAGCTTAACAGTTTTAACATTTGAACTACAGGAAGGGAGCAAGAAAAAGTTTTCTATGGTAGTTTGACGTAATGAAGTTTTCAGGAGGCTGCTTCAATACTCTTTCAATACTAATAGTCGCAGACGAAGATTCACCTTCTAGCTTACGTTTCACGGTTTGATAACGTGCTGAATCTACTAATGTCACGTTTGCCTAAGTGATAGTGGACACTTCGCCGAAGATTTGTGTGTTTCAGGGTCCAGGAAGCCGCAACCAGAACGTGGGAGGTGGGAAAAAAAGGGCAACTATTTTTGTTTGTCAGTGCAGAAAAGTGAAATCGGACCCGGACGGGTAATGATGCCCCTGGGTCAAGCTAACAGGACAGTGTTGTGCTAAATTGTTTGAGGGGAAACTATTATGTTATGTCTAACAACGATAGGGATGCCTCTTACGACTGTATTCCATCCCATCTTATCACTCTTTCTTAAAAAAAATAAAGAAAGAACTTCGTGTCTTTTTAGGGTTTAGTGGCTTTTTTAGAAAAATGAAAGGAAAGCGAAGAGTGTAAACTGATTCTTATAACCGGTGGATTGATTCTTTAAAGCGAAAATTTTAACGTGGAAATAATGCATTTGTTTTTGTTTTCGCGATATTGATTCTTATAAACGGTTGATTCTTATAACCACTGATCACTATAAGCGGTGGTTACTGTACCAATCAAATTCTGTTGTTTTTGATAAACAGTTGTATTTGAAAGCTTTTTTTGGCAACATTTCAAACGCTTTTTGTAGCAGAAATTTCATTGAGAAAACAAAATTTAACGCGTGTTCTTTGCTCAATAACATCGGAAAATCGACGGAGTGAAAATTCTTATCTTGTTAAAAACAAATTTATTTTCATGCGATAAAATGAAATAAAATTCCTGACTATTTCCAGATGTTTATAGAAGTCGTGATAATGTTTGCTAAAAGTTTGCAGGCGATATCTACTATACATGTACTTTAAATGAAGCATTCTGCATACTTTTTGATCACATTAGTCTATATATATAAAACAGTTCCGTAACTGACTCACTGACTGACATACAACGCTCAGACCAAACCGCTGGACCTAAAGGGCTGAAATTTTGCATGGCGATTCTTCTAATACCGTAGGGGTGCACTAAGAGAGATTTTTGAAAAATTCCTCTTAGATTTTTTTAAATTAAATTTTTTAGCTGTATTTGTAATTTTTTTTAAGTTTGCATTTAAAATAATAATCTGAGGGTTATAAAATTTATATCACGAGAAAGATCATAAAAATTCCTTTAAAATGAGATCTTTTTCGAATCTTTACCTCTATTTTCTGATTTTTGGTGAATTTTTAAAGACGAAATTTTAGAATTTAATTTATTAAATACTGATCACGTAATTTCTTTTTCTGGTACTTTCAATAAATTAATCGTCACGTGCATAACAACTAAATAGACAAAAAATATTCTTTTTCTTTCTAATGCAGCAGACGATTGGATATTATCCAAAAGAAATAAGTATCCCTTACGATTTTTTTATAAATAAATATATATATATATATATATATATTATCAAGATTATATAAAACTTGTTTGGAAAATGAACCCTAAAAGCGCTACCTAAACTTCAGTTTATAAGACTAAAGGCCTGTTCACATAGGAGTCCGTTGTGGAGCGTTAAAGTATTGAAATATATTTAACCAATGACAAACCTCCAAACGATTAGCAATGAAATTTTTAACGCCTATGATTGGTTTATTTTCGTCTCAACGACATCTTTCCCTTAACGCTACGCAACGGACTGTGTGAACAGGCCCTTAGTTTACCTGTATTACTTTCCGACATTCACGCTATCGTTTCAGACTCACACAGCACTTGTCACCTAACAACCAATGGCGTTACGACAACTGTTGACGTCATACATCAGAGTAATGGAGTCTTTCCTTTCTTTTGGATTATTGTTTTTCCTTTCCAGTGTGTTTTATGCAGTTGTATGTTAATTTGATCTTCCTACACTGCGAGCAAACATTCACGAAACAGAGAGCGAAGTGTAGGGGAAAGCAGTGATTTATTGGTCCCGTCGCCCAGATGAGGTTTTATGACGTCCCTCGTGCCTTTGATCATTCGTACTCAGACCGCTCCGGAGAGCAGTTTTAAGACTAATGATCAAAGCGACGAAATACTTCCCCCACGTTGGAGGGGGGACTAATTGACACCAAAATGTGTCAAGAGGCGACGGGGGGAGCTGATTCGCTTGTGTGTAGATGCGCCTTTAATGCCGCTCGTGTTATAGCAAATGTGATCGGGTAGCACACACAGTCGGACCCACGAGCTAGTGAGATTCGTTTGTTATAAGTGTCTGAGAGAGATGATTTTGTTAGCACCTCTGTTCTGAGTTTATAGATTTAACGTTCATGGAGCGAGTTTGTTAAAAGTTAGTTTCTTAATTGTGCTTTTTAACATTTTAACGTTTATTAAGTTTCTGAAATAAACTGTAATTTCTCCTAAAGTTTTGTTTATTCATATACCCACACCATGCTAGATAACTGCAGTTACATTGCCACATTCAGTGACATATATATACGTATGTTTGTGTGTGTTTGTTTACATGAGTGTGGTCCAACCTTTAGTTACCCGAGAGCCAATCAAACTTTAGTATAGGAATTTGAGGGCCAGAGCCATTCCAGAAAGTAAACGAATTGCATATTGTATTCAAAAACTTTTATTAAAATTTATATTAAAAGAAGTTTAGTTATACTATTTTAATATACCACTTCATTTTACAGTCGAGAAATCAATGTGATGATTGGCACTGCTTTCCTGATACAAGTTCAGTAAGGCAAAGTCTCAGGCTCAATTCCAGTGAAGCACTTTCAATTCGATTTCTCATTTTTGGTTCAATTTGTTTGAGAGCAGAAAAAGTATTTTCGCACACGTATGTACAGGGTGTCCATAATTAAAGTCCCACTTTCAAAAGGCTGCAAAAAAAGAACCACTGGTCAGAATGACTTCAAATTTGAACTGAATATACTGGCAGAAAGGGGAAACGATTTGGTAAAATTTAAAAAAAAAAAAGTTTCCAACCGCTTACAACGCCATCTATTGATGCATTTTGGAACTTTTTTTATTATGCCAAATCGTTTCCCCTTTCTTCCAGTATATTCAGTTCAAATTTGAAGTCATTCTGACCAGTGGTTCCTTTTTTGCAGCCTTTTGAAAGTGGGACTTTAATTATGGACACCCTGTACATAAATACAGCGATAACATTTGCAGAGAGAATACGGCCATTACTTAAATTTTAATTAAAGGCATTACATTTAAGTCTTACATTTAAGTCATTACTGCTTTAAGTTTTTAAGACTAAAAGCCTTAAAAAATTAAAGCAGTAAGAAGGGTAAACGATTTTTTTCCAAATCTATACTTATATATAAAGAGAGAGAGCGATTTTGTACGTGGAGGGTAATCTTCAGAACCACTGTACCTATTTGAAAAATTCTTTCACTGTTTGAAAAGTACATTATTCCAGATGGACATAGGCTATATATTATGTATATCTGATCAGTAGAAATAAAGTTAGGGGCTTAATCCTAACAATCTCCATTGTTACCGCTACTGTCCTCTACCGCTTTTTGTGCCGAAGTCTTCAACGATCCTTAGCGTGGTGCTATCTATATCTATACTTATATATAAAGAGAGAGAGCGATTTTGTACGTGGAGGGTAATCTTCAGAACCACTGTACCTATTTGAAAAATTCTTTCACTGTTTGAAAAGTACATTATTCCAGATGGACATAGGCTATATATTATGTATATCTGATCAGTAGAAATAAAGTTAGGGGCTTAATCCTAACAATCTCCATTGTTACCGCTACTGTCCTCTACCGCTTTTTGTGCCGAAGTCTTCAACGATCCTTAGCGTGGTGCTATCTATATCTATACTTATATATAAAGAGAGAGAGCGATTTTGTACGTGGAGGGTAATCTTCAGAACCACTGTACCTATTTGAAAAATTCTTTCACTGTTTGAAAAGTACATTATTCCAGATGGACATAGGCTATATATTATGTATATCTGATCAGTAGAAATAAAGTTAGGGGCTTAATCCTAACAATCTCCATTGTTACCGCTACTGTCCTCTACCGCTTTTTGTGCCGAAGTCTTCAACGATCCTTAGCGTGGTGCTATCTATATCTATACTTATATATAAAGAGAGAGAGCGATTTTGTACGTGGAGGGTAATCTTCAGAACCACTGTACCTATTTGAAAAATTCTTTCACTGTTTGAAAAGTACATTATTCCAGATGGACATAGGCTATTTATTATGTATATCTGATCAGTAGAAATAAAGTTAGGGGCTTAATCCTATTATTCTCCATTGTTTCCGCTACTGTCTTCTATCGCTTTTTTTTCCGAAGATTTCAACAATCCTTATCGTGGTGCTATCGCGGTGGGCTTCTGTTCTTACGCTAGCGGATCGAACCTAGCCGTTCTCCGGCACGCCTTTTTCTTTTAAAAAATTTATTTTAATTATTAACTAACATAAAATTAATTTAAGGTATTATTTAGGTTATTATTAAGGTAAAAAAAGATTTACAATTTATTGGCTATGAACTGGAAATTTATTGGTGTAATATTTGTTCAACCCGGACAAAGTCGGGACGGGCCGCTAGTGTTAAATAAAAATATTTTTCCAGTAAGAAGGGCAAGGACCAACACAAATGAATTGGTGGGTCGCGGGTTGGACCACACTGGTTTACATGATAACAAGCGGTAGTGAATGCTGTTTGACATATCTGAAAAAGTATTCAATTAAATTCCCCCCCAAAAAAAAAAAATATATATATATATTCAATTTGAAAATACTCCCTTGTCTCCTCAACTTTATCGTCGCAACCAAAATATGATGACCACCCTAAAAAGCAAAAAAGAAAACAGAAAGGAATATAAAAAAAAAAAGAATTCCCGACGGATTAAATGTGTTCCGCCCTCTGCCGTGGACTTCAATTTCTTTCCTGTAAGCAAAAAGGGCAGATGCGGAAATTGTCGGCAGGGATAGGATTTCTGACTGGAATTCCCCATTCAGAATTCTGAGGAATCCTCAGGTGGTTATTCTAGCTTCCGGGATGGGCAACACGTGAAATATCGGCTTCCAATCGGAAATATCCCGTCATTTTCAACGCATTTCGATATATATATATATATATATATATATATATATATATATATATATATATATATATATATATATATATATATATATATATACATACATATATATATATATATATATATATATTCATACATATATATACATATATATGTATACATACATATATATATGTATACATATATATATATATATATATATATATACACACACATATATATATATACACACATATATATATATATATATATATATATATATATATATATATACAGAGGCTGTTCGCACATTTTTGAGATGATTTTGGTAAGCGGTAATAAAAAATCGTTTGCTGCAAAAGAAGTAATTGCAATTGTACTATGTTTTTAAAAGTCAAAATTATCGTCTGCGGCTTGAAAGTTTTGTTTTTATTCAAAATGGCGTTTTTAACAAAGCAGTGGTTCAAAGGCTACATTTATGCTCTTTCCGAGGAGAAATATGCATACTCCGTTATCCAAAAACGATGTGAAAGTCATGGTTTTGGGATATCTAAAGCGTCGATAGGTAATATCGTCAACAAGAAAGAAAAAAAACGTCAAATTGGAGCCTCGAGTGGGACAAAAATTCCAAACAAGTATCCAAGGAAAAAACGAACATCTTCGACTATTGCAAAGGTACGTTGTTTAATGTTAAAAGAAAATCCCCCTAGTCAAAGGACAGTTGCAAAATCATTAAAATGTTCGGTGTCCACTGTAAACAAAATGATAAACGTTGATTTAAATCTTAAGAAAGCGAAAACACGCAATGTGCATCGTCTTCTTCCAATTCATATCGCTGAACGCAGGAGACGCTGCAGAATTCTATAAGAGAAACACTTATCCAAAGAAAAATGGAAAACAATTGTCACAATAGATGAATAATGGGTGTATTTAATTGATTGCAACAAAAAAAGAGCCATTTATTATCATAAAAGGGGAGAAAAAATTTAAGTACATGGTTCAAAGAATCGAAAGAAAGTTTTTCTAAGGGATTCATGATTGTTGCTGGTTTTTCTTATAATGACAAGTTAAAAATAAAGAGAGTGGAAAAAAATGTCAAGATTAACTCCAAATACTATCAGGAACATATTTTATCGCCAATTTTTCTGAATAAAATACCATCGCTTTACCTACAGTGCCATCAATCTGTGAGACTCCGTCAGGACAAAGCTAGCAGTCACACATCAAAATCCACTATAAATTTCCTAAAAGAAATATAACAAAAAACTGGTATCAAGGTCATACCCTTCACTGATATCCCTACTAAATCTCCCGATGTATCACCTATGGAATTTTGTGCTTTCGGACTTTTAAAATCTGCATTATCCAAACGTCGTCCCAAAACCCTTACAGGACTCTGGAAAGCTGTTCAGGAGGAATGGGATAGAATACCTCTTCTGACACTTCAAAAGGCGTTATTATCCTGGAAATTGTGGTGTCGAAAGATAGTTCAGAATAAGGGATGTCAAATAGAACACTTAAAACACAAGAATTTTATGTAATTTAGTTTTGTGAATACAATATACATCGTCTAAAAAATGTGTGAACAGCCTCTGTATATACATATATATATATATATATATATATATATATATACATATATATATATATATATATATATATATACATATATATATACATATATATATATATATATATATATATATACACACATATATATATATATATATATATATATATATATATATATATATATATATATATATATATATATATACACATATATATATATACACATATATATACATATATATATATACACATATATATACATATATATATATACACATATATATACATATATATATATACACATATATATACATATATATATATATATATATACATATATATACATATATATATACACATATATATACATATATATACATATATATATGCACATATATATACATATATATACATATATATATACACACATATATATATATATATATATATATATATATATATATATATATATATATATATATATATATATATACATATATATATATATACATATATATATATATATACATATATGTGATAATAATCACATTTGGACAATTTAGCACAAGGGGATTGACGCGTAGAACGCGGAGATGCAGTCGGTACGAGGAGTGGTGCAGTCGGCACGAGGGTGTTGATCATACAGTAAATCGCTGCGCACAAATTGGAGAGATTCAGTCGGGCGTAGTGTTGATCCAGGGAAGCACTTACAAAATTTAGGAGAAACAAACATAGAGCCATTGATGAAATGCACAAATTCCAAGACGTGCTTTATTTATCAGAAGGCATTAGCTGCAGTGGCCACATGACTTGTCCGACGTCCATGCCAGGACGGGACGCGGCGTACATGCCAGGACGGGACGCCGATTACATACAGGCGCGGACAGAGGTCCGACAGCAACAAAAGTTAGAAACGAAGAGAGAGAAAGGTCTTCTGTTCCTGCAATATTAAATGGGTATTTTGCGATATTGACGCCAGAGGGCCTAAACTACTTAATTTTTAATTGGGCGACTTTAGATTCGTGGAGTTTACGTGTCCACTTAAGTTTATCGGGGACTTTACTAGATACCGCGCTTGTTAGAACCGCGAACTGTTGAGGGCCTGGGCATAGGATAAGTGGCCATAAAGTTCTTGCAAAGTGGGGTTTTTGACGTTATAGAGACATAACTCTAGAGTGATTCGAGGGCTCTTCAAGAATTTTGACACTATTCTGACATTCGGAATCTCATAAACTTCTAACACTCATATATGGGGATGTTATTGAGTTCCGATACTTCACATGCCTGTTTAATGATCTGCAGGGCTAATATAAATTATACTTACTTTACTTTTAGGTTGCAATTTTGGAAAAGGGGTCGTGCTTTATTAACAAGAGAATATGCTTTAAAGTAAAGTAATTTAGGAAGACGCGTTTTCTTGTTACATATATATATATATATATATATATATATATATATATATATATATATATATATATATATATATATATATATATATATAAACTTAAACTCACGGCGCAACAGTCCGATGTGGACCACGGCCGGCGGTACCCATCTCCGCTTTCGTAACCGTGGGCTTGGGGTGCCATACAGTATATGTCGCAGTCAGGTGGTCAACCTGACGTGGGACCCCCCAGAGTTTAGTTCCCAAGCATGCTTGGTCTTCATTTTATCTACCCACTGAAGGGATGAAAGGCTGAGTCGACCTTGTCCAGTCGCAGGGATTAACCCTGGACCTGTGGGATGGCAGCTTGACGCTTTTAACCACTACGCCACCGGGATTCATATATATATATATATATATATATACATATACAGTTGGTTCTCTGTTTAACGACTTTCAAGGGACCGTGAAAAATCGTCCTTAAGTAGAGATCGTCCTTAAACAGAATTTGTGAAAAAATAACATTTCCCTTCACACTTTACAGGTTTAGGACTGTCAATATATTTCTTAATATATTAGCGTGTTTAAAAATGCTATTTTTATTATCATCATTATTTTATTCACAAAAAGTTATTTTAAATTACATTGAAAAAAAGAGTACAAACAATACAATAAATTACGTTTTAAAAAATTCAAAAAGTGTTGATTGCTTTATTCGCCTTGTTTTCGTTATTCTCTTTTCCAGATTTTCTAAAATGTTAAATGAGTCACCTTCCATTTTCGATGTAATATAGCGTCGGAGAACATCAAGAGCAGAAATTGCATCTGTGTAAGACAGTGGCAGTGTCACGTTTTCCGTGTCTTCAACTTCACCTTCTTCGTCTGACACTGTGTTTTCGTTTACAATATCTTAATAAATTTGTTCTACATTTCTGAAATCTGTTGTTAAAACATATTTATCACAATTGTAGAAATCTTGAATTGAAACATCCTCATCTTCAACAAGACTTCTCCATTCTTCAGGGGTAATGTCATCTTCGTTGATTTCTACATCCGTACTTTGCAGTTCCACTGCAAGTTATTTGTGAATTCCAACAACGCGAAAGCAGTTTTTTATTGTGGATGAAGAAACTTCTTTCCATGCTGATGTTATCATGTGCATTGCTTCCAAGATTGTAAATTTTCTAATTTTTATACTGTCAGACGAATTGTTTATTAATTTCCTAATTAAAGACTTTCTGTAGTATGCTTTCACACTGCAAATGATACCCAGGTCTAATGGCTACATGTACAGTCAATCGTTCCTTACTGTATTTTCCACCAAAACACTTTTCGCCCATATACGTTAAGGTTTTATTAGGCACCATATTGTAGAATAGGCCCGTCTCATCTGCATTGAATATGTTCTTCTCACCATATCCATCTAATTTCTCCTTCAGCACTATTTTCCATTCATCCACTATTTTTTCATCTACGGAGCCACTTTTGCCAGATATGCTTTTAAATACAAGCCCGTATCTTTCTTTGAACTTTGTTAGCCAACCAGCCGAAGCCTGAAAATTTTCCATTCCAAACTTTTCCGCCAGAATAATAGCATTTTCTTTAAATATCACTCCGGAAATTGGAATGTTAGATGCTCTTGCTTGATGAAACCATTGCAGGACTGCCTTCTCAAACTCTTCTGATCGGCCACATTGAATTTTCTGCCGTTTCGATTTGGATCTCAAACCAAATTTTTGTGCTGCTTCAAGAATTTTCTCTTTGCTTGCTAAAATGCCTTTGAGAGTAGACTCGGGTAGCTGAAATTGACTTGCGAATTGGACTTTTGTTATTCCAACACTTTCTTCCCAGTTTTCAATAATTTTCCCTTTTTCGTGTAGCGTAAGATGCTTTCGCTTTGATGCCATTTTGCTCTGCTCACCTCGTATTCGTACTGGAATGAGCTCCTACACCCAACCATGAATTCTCTAAACATGAACACGTGCTTCCCAGGAGGAGTGAGAGAGGGGTGCTTTTGGACAGTTCGTAAATCACATGACAACATGGTAGGTACAATAGAGTGATTCCACACCCGCACTAAGAAATTCGATCCACCAGGGAAGAATGTTCGATCTTCCGAGAAACAGTAATCCCCCCCCTCCCCCGGTTTTTTCCACTGCAACAAGTCTATGATTCAAACAAACATAAAGGAAATTCCGGGTCTGTTTTTGAAACCAAACTCCCCACAGAAAGTAACCCTCCAGTAGATAAAATGTTTAAGAAAAAGTTTATCATGTAAGACAAAATCGTCGTTAAATAGAAACAAAATCGTCTTAAAATAGAATTTTTTTACGTCGGAGGGACCGGGACCGGGAAATATCGTCTTTAAATAGAGATCGTCGTTAAGTAGAGCGTCGTTAAACAGAGAACCAACTGTGTATATATATATATATATATATATATATATATATATATATACAGGGTGATCGGAAAATGTCTGGCCAAAACATAAAGGATGTTAGAGGGGACGAATATAAAAGGATTCGCAGTACAATGAGTGTCCAGAAACGCCGCGTGAAGGTGGTAGAGGGCGCTGTGTAGGGCAGTCGAAACAATCCTGCAATGTGGGAATCTGTCATTTCCCGATTTTGTACAGCATGCAACGCTTTACGAATGCTAAACTAGCATATCCAACTGAGGTATGGAGTTGCGAATGGAAAGGGGGGAGAGCTGAGCAAAGGTTGTACAGGGAACGATTTCCCAACAGAGAAATACCGAATCGTCAAACTTTCGAGCGAGTGCTCAGACAGCTTCGCGAAAGCACTCCAGCATGATGGAGCGCCGGCACACTTGCCGTAATTTCAGGAATTACCTGGACGCTACTTATCGACACCAGTGGATCGGTCGAGGTGTCCCTGGCTGCCACGATCACCAGTCCTGCTTGAATATCTTTCTGTGGGGCCACTTGAAAAGCATCACCTACGATACCCCTGTGGACGTCGATCTCGTCGCCAGATTGGCTGTTGTTGCTGGGGATGTGCAGGATAGGTCTGGTGTTTATAATAATGTACGTCGTTCCATGCGGCGGCGATGTGAAGCTTGTAATATGGTTCGTGGTCGCTCTTTCGAGCATTTGCTGTGGCAGGCTGATTTAATAGAGGGTGTGTTACATTTGTTTGTGTCTCTTTCCTTTTGCCCTTCCACTTTCTTTACTCTCTGGGACTTTCACGCGGCGTTTCCGAACACGCATTGTACTGAGAATCCTTTTATATTCGCCCCCTCTAACCCCCTTTAAATTTTGGCCAGACATTTTCCAATCATCCTGTATATGAGGCGATGAAAGGCAAAGTGGTGTGTTGTGAAGGATCCACAATTTGGACATTTTGAACTCCTTCCAACGTCATAGCCATTTTGTTTTTCCAACACGATTACGGGGCATAAAACAGCCATATTGGAAAAAGGAGGAACTGCACCAATTTTCCAAGAAACATCGCACCCCCTGAATTCCTCAGGACGGGAGAAAAAAATTCCAGGAAATTCAACGGACATTCAATTTTCTTGGAAATAAGAGTACCACGTGGGTCAACCGTGGGGATGTCGGAGCATCCTGCCCTCGAATAAAAAACTCGAAGAGGCAATCAATTTACGTGAATAACTGACCTGGGGAGGAGTCATAATCAAAATTGGGGAAAAAATGAACCCCGAGTGTGTGCGAGAAAAACGACGATCGGAGGAGAGGGTCAGAGAGGGATTTGAGGTAGGGAGCTGCGAAGAAAGCCTGGGAAGAAAAGACGCCCCCGTAAAACGGCGAGATGTCCGTGTTCAACCGCCAGCGCCAATTTTAATGTCTCCGCCAGTGAAGGGCCACATGATTTTTAGCCCGATACCTAAAGCCTCCTCCGATATAAGTGCCAACGACTCCATACCATGCCCTGCTGTTTCATCAAAGCTCCCCAGATTGGTCATTTCTTCCCCTTCAAATAGTGCTGGTGTTTCTTTTTTAGAAATTTTGGAAAATAGAACTTTATTTCACTCGACCCGTAATGGTTCTGCCGGAGGAAGCGGATAAAGTATGCCCTAATTCTGTTAAAAAATGTCTATCCAAGATCTTAAATATAATATGTAAACCTGACCTTTTCTTGTAATATATTGTATAATAAATGTTGTTATTTTTTATTTATAAACGCATAGTTCCCTTTGGAGTTCACCTCTCTAATTTTACACAACGCAAAGGTGTATCTCTGGTACCCCTCATAACATGGTGTAAGTCAGTAAGTCAAGTGGTCAAAGTCAGTAAGTGAAGTCCAAAACGTTTTACTGCAAAAACTACAAAAAATTCCACGATAAATTCAAAAAAATTATAATTCATAATAATTATTATAATATTGCAAATAATAATTATTTGCTATTCCACTATAAATTGAACACGGAGATTACATTTTTGCCCTCAAATAAAAAAAGTTGTAAATGTGACTTACACCACTTTGCCTCTCACCGCCTCATATGTATAAATCGATGTGGTGACATTTTTGGTACCAGAGTCAGTGGGTTCGAGTCCCACTCTGGACGTGGATGTTTGTAGTCGTACGGGATCTTCTTTAAGCAGTAGATCGTGCTGTAATAAGCCCTCGTGTAGCTCCCCCCCCCCCCCCAAAAAAAGACCGCTCTCAACTAATCATAAATCGATGTATGACAGATGACTAAACTTGTGGCTAGAGTTGAATCTGACGGTCAAGGAGTTTAAAACTTTCGGGCGATTTCTAGTGAAGAAAATAATCTAAATTCGGTCTTGAATTACCAATAATTACAAGATAAAAAGAACTTTTTATATACCATATTTTTAAATTTTCCGTTGAATCATATAAACTTGACAATTCTATGTATTAATAAATACTTCTTTTTAATCTTTTGATGAATTATACCATCCACTTAAAAGAAAATGAAGTTAATTGGAAGTTAATTTGCGTTTAACTTTTCGTTCCCGTCCCGGCCGATAGATAGCTGCACCATTCTACAAAAAAAAATTAGCTGAAAATGAATTCAATGCTGCTTAAAGATGGCTAAAAGAATTAAAATAATGCATTGCTATCGTGTTCTGAGCTATTCTAAAAGTTTCAAATGTCTAGCTAGTCGCGAAGTTAGTTAAAAATCGATTCCAAGATTTGTCTCGTATGAATAAAATTTCCTATTGAAATACTAATTTATCTAGGTAAAAATTAACTAATATTAAGAGTATTATCTTAAAATTATAAGTTTAATGTTAAAACATTGAGAATTATAAACTTCATTTATCTACATAAAACTAAACTAGAATAATTACAAGATAAAAAGAACTTTTTAAATACCATGTTTTTAAGTTTTCTGTTCAATCATATAAACTTGACAATTCTATATGTATTAATAAATACTTCTATATGTATTAATAAATATCTGTATGTATTAATAAATACTTTTTAAATTTTTTTTGATGAATTATCCCATACACTTGAAAGAAAATGAAGTTAATTGGAAGTTAACTTGCGTTTAACTTTTCGTTCCCGTCCCGACCGATAGATGGCTGCACCAGTATACAAACAAAATTAACTGAAAACTAATTTAATTCTGCTTTTAAAGATGGCTAAAAGTACTAAAATAATGCATCGTCATCGTGTTCTAAGCTATTCTAAAATTTTCAAATGTCTAGCTAGTCGGGAAGTTAGTTAAAAATCGATTGCAAGATTTGAACTGGACAAACACACAAACAAGAATGGGAGTTAATAAAAACACGGAAATAAAAAGTCATTAAAATTTATAATTTTATGTTGTTTCGTTGTGGTGTCTACGAATAGTGCAGAAGAAGAAAACGTGGATAACAGCAGCTGTCAGATCGTGGTCTGCAGAGGACTTCTTGCGGCGGCCACAATATCTGGACACTCAAGATATGTTCTGGAGAAAGCTGGGTTTTTTAACAATATCTACAGTCGATAAAGGATCTTGTGCCGTGAGGGTGTATGTTCATACCCTTATGCTGCGTTTGCATTCATGCACTCTGCTCTGCTGTGCCTTGGGGAATCCAGTGATTGATGTTCACTCCGTACTCTGTATATGCGTGGATCGCCTCCTATTTCGGTCCTGATACAGAGCATCAAAGAACCCGGGGTCCCGGGGGTCAAATGGTGTCAATGGGGGGCGGGGGACACGCCTTGTAGGGTTACCGTGACTAATGTGATGACAGGAGTGGGGGGGGGGTCTCCGCTCAGAGACCTCTTCATGAATGCATATGCACCATGAAAGTGATTGGTTCTTAGTCTAGCTATTCTAGAACCTATTGTTCTGGGACAATGAATGTCCCAAATGAGTGGTTTCTTTAGGGACTGCCCACCTTTGGCATGGAAGTTTGTAGCCGTTCGGAATCGGCTTTAAGCAGTAGGTCCCGGTTTAATTAGCGTAACGAAATCTTTCTTCGCGGACCCATCATCTTCCCAAACATCAGGATTCGTGCCTCGACGCCACAAATAACTTCTAAAAAACATTGTGTTCATTAAGGGAACGGTGGCCATTAAAATTTACTTTTTTTACTTTTCATCATAGAGATACGAAATTTTGTACATATACACATTTCACTATAAATAAATACCTTAAAAGAAATTTTCAATCTCATTATAATTTTAAGATTTTTTAAAAAATTTGAAATTTATAAACAAAATTTTAAAATGCTCCTTGCTACTTAATTTTTGAGATATTTCCTCGATTTTGCATTTTAATCTCTTGAAACTGTATAACAAACAAATCTGGGTATCGATTATTTAATCCCTTGAATAGTTAATTTTTGAGAGATTTTTTTTCTGAATTCCATTCCGATTTTCATCAAAATTTTGCCTTTTGAAAAGTTATAAATCAAATTTAATTACCTTAATGAAGTCGAATTGCAGAATGCATACCCAGTTTTTTTGCAAACGGCATCAGGATTCTTCCTTATCAATTTCATGAATTTTGAAGAAAATTTAAGTAGCATGGAGCATTTCAAAAATATAAAAACCTGGAAAAATCTGATTTGAGAAAAACAGATTTAAAATTTATTACTACACTTACCCATTATAAATTACTTTGTGGAAACTTAATGAATGATTTTTTACTTGAAAGAAATTATTTTGGTACTAATAATCTACAGAAATATATACATTTTTTACAATAACACAATCAGTATTACAATGACGAGATTTGCTCAAATAAAAGTCCACCGTTCCCTTAAATAATACTACTCTTGTGTTTCGTCTATTCTGTCTTCCTCGTCTAATGGCTACACATGTCGAAAGGGTTTCATTAGAAAACACTTCATACATCTACATATATAAAACAGTTCCTTCACTGACTCACTGACATACAACGCACAGACCAAACCGCTGGACCTAAAGGGCTGAAATTTTGCATGGCGATTCTTCTTATAGTGTAGGGGTGCACTAAGAAAGATTTTTCAAAATTCTTCTTAGATTTTTTTTTAAATTAAATTTGTAAGCTGTTTTTGTAACTTTTTTTTAAGTTTGCAGTTAAAATAATAATTTGAGGGTTATAAAATTTATATCACGAGAAAGATCCTAAAAATTCCTTTAAAATGAAGTCTTTTTCGAATCTTTACCTCAATTTCCTGATTTTTGGTGAATTTTTAAAGATTAATTTTTAGAATTTAATTTATTAAATGCTGATCACGTGATTTCTTTTTCTGGTACTTTAAATAAATTCATTGTCACGTGCATAACAACTAAATAGACAAAAAAAAAAATTTCTTTCTAATGCAGCAGACGATTGGCTATTATCCAAAAAAAATAAACATCCCTTATGATTTTTTTTTAAATATATACAGTGGGTGATCGGTTTGCGAACATAATCCGTTCCAAGACTATGTTCATAAACCGAAATGTTCGTTAACCGATCATCGATTTACCATAGATTTTTATGGGACTTCGATAAATTCGCTCTGGAGGCCCTAAAAACTAAATTAAAAGATATATATTTATAATTTATTAGTAAGTTTATTTTTTTGCCAAATTAATACAGTCTTGCACATTAATCAATCTTTTTTTTTTTTTCAATGGTCGTTAAAGAACATGTCCAATGTCAATTGCTTTTCTCTCTTCGTATGACGTAGCGACCAGCGCCCCCACCGTTTTTAGAGTTCGACTAGATAGAACTTCGCCATGTAAGCATGGCTTTTAGATTAGTGGCAATTTGTAGACCCCCTTTAAGGGTTGTACATACATGTAAAATAAATGTTTATAACTAAAATTGTATCGTTTGTAGACCTTTTGATTACAATTATTATATAAACTCACTGAACCAACCCTTGGTTGATCTTGGACTACTAGAAACTTCTTTCGACCTTTTGTCATAGAGGGGTTCGGTAGAATTCGTTTTAGGTCGTTATCCGAACATATGTTCGTTGTCCGAACACAAAAATTTTTCGTGAAGGTGTTCGTTAACCGAATTGTTCGTAGTCCGAACTGTTCGTTGACCGATCACCCACTGTATATCTTTATTTTACATCTATTGTATACATTGATCGTCGCATTTATTATAAATATATACATTTATTTTTTTTACATTAATTGCATGCATTGACCGTTGTATTTAATTTGAATGTACTCCGTAGCGAAGCGCGGGTTTTCAGCTAGTTCTTTATAAACCTGTCTAAATGTATCGCATGACCTCAAGCGTGGTATGTGTTGGCTGTTTATCACGTATCCGTTTCATCTATAAGAAAAACGCTGAAAAAGGAGCCACACACAGATATTGCAACTAAGGCAATGATGGCAGACTTTATAAATAAGAAATACGCCATTATTTTGACATGCCAGCTTTTATTTATTAAATGCAATGGAATTTCTCTAGCCGGCCACTCCTTAAAACGGTCAGTTTTTGGAACCATTATTGGCTGCCACGGAGAAAATGGCCCCTATTCAACAGCCCCCTTTTTTTCTGAATCATTACTGGCCGCCTTAGAGGAGTTTCACTGTATATATATATCTCTTAAATTAGCTATGTTATATCCCATCTATTTTGAAACAAGTATAATTTAAAGTTATTCCCTATTAATTACTGTGGGGTCAGTTATTACCATGTTTATATCAACTCACTTTCTTGTTTGTTTGTTTGTTTGATTGTGTGTGTATGTTTGTCCAGTACAAATCTTGCAATCGATTTTTAACAAACTTCCCGGCTTGCTAGACATTTGAAACTTTTAGAATAGCTCAGAACACGATGACAATGCATTATTTTAATACTTTTAGCCATCTTTAAGCAGAATTCAAATTTTTTTTCAGTTTTTTTTGTAGACTGGTGCAGCCATCTATTGGCCGGGACGGAAACGAAAAGTTAAACACAAGTTAACTTCCAATTAACTTCATTTTCTTTTAAGTTGATGGGATAATTCATCAAAAAAATTTTAAAAATTATTTATTAATCCATGGAATTGTCAAGTTTATATGATTAAACAGAAATTTTAAAAACATGGTACATAAAAAGTTCTTTTTATCTTGAAATTATTTTATTAATATAACTTTATATCTTAGTGGACTGTGTAACAATCCATTAACAAAAATATTTAATGTTCTTGTTTAAGGGCAACTAATCAATCTTCTTACTTCTTTTAATAAAGGTAATACTGGAATGGCTTACCTTTAACATCACCTGAATAATACTTGAATAATAAGTCAACACTAAAAAATTTAGTTCTATACATGTATCCCTAAAATGCATTTACTAATTGACTTCATTTTAACACATAACTGTTGAATTCATGACACACTGAATAACCCTTCGGAATTAGGTTTTACAAAATGAATAATTGACTGTAAAATATCAACATTTTGAACAATATTCTACACAGAATCTTTAACAACAAAAAAAAAAACAGAATCGCATCAACATAGCGATTTTTTTTATTCTCACATGACATTGCTTAGAATAGAATATACACCACAACAGAATGAACATTTCTTAGCCATTTTCTTGTCATTACTTAGAATCGAATGGGCAACAACAACAGAATAAAAAACATTTTTGCTTGAAGTTAAAAAAAAATTGCATAGTAATGCCATCTATTGACCAGAAATACAATTAGAATACAAATTACAAACAATATGATGAATAAACAATTATCATAATGAATTATTGAAAAATTAAAATGAAAATAGTAAATCTTTTATGAAGACTGAACAATTGCATTTCTATGCCACTTTGATCTTCATCGTTTCAAAGGACCTTTTCACCAGCTCACCTTTAACAACACTTTTATTTCACCTTCCATTTTTATGCCGGAATAAATTTGTAATTCGAATCAAGCGGAATGTATTATCATATAATATATTTCTCTCTAATAGATAATTTTTTCACTATAAATTAACTTTTTTCCCGAAATATAATGCTATCCGAAAAATTCTATTAAGTTCACGTAACAGCTGTATAAGTAACCCTGCTCTAAAAAAAAAAAAAAAAAAAATGTGCTTTCAGTTGAGAAGCTAGACGTCCTTAATTTTTCTTTCACCAGCCTTCTCGTAAAAATTTCGCTTCTTCAGTCGTAAATGACGCCTTTCTTAAGTCATAAAATAGTTCTAGAGCAATAGCTTTACACGCTAAGATAATTTCGACAGATATTAAAGCACTTACATAATGAAATGGAGGTTTATTTACATTTCACATATGTATGGAACTTATAATGTAATTTAAAAAAACGCGTCTCGATTGTACAAAATATTAAAAAATCTTCCCCCACAAAATGCCCCTAAAAACACCCCTATTCATCCAAGTTACCCCCAAATTTAGGGGGGAAACCCCTAAGTTGGCAACACGGATCAGCACTTGTCCATTAAAATTTTCCTCAGTGTCGCCATCTAGTGTTGTAGATTGTTCCTTATAACTCCAAATAATAGGCTATTCTAGTGAACGGGCGAGAGAAATAAATTCTCCTTTCAAAATGGATTTAACAAGAATATTTATGGGCTAACAATATTTAAACAACACTAATTATTACAAAAGTCCTGTCATAGGAAGATATGTTTAGTTTCTCCTAATGTACGAGATAGGAGAATAAATCAGGATTTTCAAAATTTTGTTAATCCCAATAATACGGGGGATTTTTTTAAACTAAGTAAAAAATTGTAAAATTGGAACTCTTGAAAAAAATTTAAGTTTGTGGAAAATTCCTTATGAAATTAGGGTACATGTAAGAGCACACTGCTTTAAACCAGTGCTTTTAATCTAAAAAAATAGGTGGGTATAATGTATTTTCTCAAATAAAGGTGCGTATTTTTAGTACCGTGTTTTTACACGTGACGTCAGTACGTATTAAACTTCAGAACGTACTAAACAATATTTATGGGATAACAATATTTAAATAACAATATTTGTTACAAAAATCCCGTCTGACACCACTCCTAATGTGCGAGATACGATAATAAATCATATTTTCAAATTTTGTTAAACCCAATAGTAAGGGGTATTTTTTAATCTAAGTAAAAATTGTAACTCTTAAAAAAATTAAGTTTAGAGAAAATTCCTTATGAAGTTATGGTACGTGACCACATTGCTTTAAATTGGTGCTAAACTGTCGTAGTTGTTCAGAGATCCTGTTATTCAAAAAATATTCTGCAATACACTAGATTTGACAATAGGACACGTATGTGTGGTTATTTTTCTTCCTAAATATACTGTGTTATTTAACTTCAAATTAATTCTTTTAAAAAAATTTAAATCCCCTTTACAAGGCAACGAATAATCTGCAATCTTCCAGAATATTTTTTATTATTATTATTTTATACTGCGCTTCAGTTGTAATGACTTAACCCTCTTAGTGAGTACTTCCTAATTATTTTTCCGATAATTCTGTGTCAATAAATTCTCATTACTTGATCAAAGAGGACGAAAAGGAAATTTTTTTTAACTTTTTATTTGTTCAAACACCGTTTCGCTACTTATTCAAGTTTTTATTGATCCATTTTCAAGTCAACAGATGACGCCCCGTATATACAACAAGGTTCGTAACTCGGAGAGTGGTTAACATTCTACCATGAAGCTTCATGCTACCACGTAGCTTCATACATTCTACCACATTGAAGGAGAAAATGCGCACGAAGTATTAAATTTTGAATGCATATTACCAAACGTCATCGTAGCTCTAAAAATTCCAACTCTACTTGTCACTATAGCAGCAGATGATGACTGTTTTTCTAAACTGAAAACTTTAAAGAATTATCTACGAACAACAACCCAAAATCGATTGAATAATCTAGCAACCATTTCTATAGCAAAGACGTATCTAAAACAGTAAATTGCACATATGTAATCGAGCCATTTGCTGCAGTAAAGGATCAAAGAATGATTTAGTAATTATTTGTACTACTTAACAAATTATATTTTATTTTATTTTCTGCTTTAATTTTTAAAGTTATGAAGTTTTTTAAAACAAATCTTAAGTAAGTAATTTTTTATTTAATACACAATTTTTTCCTAAAATGCCCCCTCGCTGGAGGTTCCAGACCAAGTACCAATAAGCATCGGGCCGAGCATTGCGGCTCCGGAACTATTCCCATTTCCTCTATTAGTTCTTTTAGTTATTTTCCTAGTTTAATCTTCTTCTAGCCATTAACTTAATTTTCCGAGGTTTTTTTTTCCTTGGCAAACACAACTTTCGACCCTTTTTTGGGATAGTTTGAGGTTCCCTTCCCCGTCCATAGATGGCGCCAGGGGTCTCTCCCCACCAGCTAGTGTCAGAATTCGACTCCGGTCGTCTTTCAGTCGTCCCCGAGTCATTTTCAAGGTAATCGCACTCCTTGAGTGCTCCCGTTCTATTCATTTCCCCTGCGTTGGAGGTAACGGATTTTTTCCATGCCGGTCTCTAAGCCAGGACGGAATGCCGATCCAGGCTTTCTACCGAACGAACTTTACCAAATTATGTGGCCGCTTTGGCAAAACTTAAATCGCAAATCCGCTACATGTTTAAATTTATCCTATATCCGTTCGGAGCTTAAGGTAAGCGCTTCGCGCGTACTGGGTACTCTGTAAAACAACACTACACTGACCTATAATAACACCACAGGGGTCGGAGTCGGACTTGGCTAGGTGCCATCCAAATTTTGACCGAGCACCCCCAGAGGCGACACCTGGGGGGGGGGGACCGTACCTTCCCCACCCACTGACCCCAAAGAAGTTAAAATGTCCGTTATTCTATAAGTAGACTATTTCTAATAGCTACATAGGAGTCCGGTAGCAGAAGCGTAAAAGGAAAGATGGCGCTGAGACGGAAATAAACCAATCATAGGCGTTAAAAATTTCGTTGCTAATCGTTTGGAGGTTTGTCATTGGTTAAATATATTTCAATACTTTAACGCTTCCCCTACCGGACTCCTATGTGAACAGGCCCTTAGAACTGTGATAAAGGATAAACATCGGATTATGCAACACGTGAAGAATTCTGGTCCTATGCAATCGATGATAATTCCAAAGAAAAGAGGTATTTTTTTTCTACAGAAACGACGGAAAAATTATTCATAATTTGAATCGAAGATCTCCAACACACACACATACCGATAAGTCTTGCGCCGATACAAGCCAAAGCATTAAGTATTTTTGAAGATTTAAAGCACAAACGCGGTGGTGATGCCGACGATGGTAAATTTCGACTTACGCGCTTTCTAACATACTAGGGATGCGACATCGATAACAAAACATCGATGTTTTGAAACATCGATATTCAATATTAAAACATCGATGCTAATAAAACATCGCCCAAAGACCATCGATATTTTTAAACATCGATGTTTTAGAACGTCCATTTTTTAAACCTGGTTTAGTAATCTCTAACATTAATGTTACTTCTGTTAGTCGTTGGGGGGGGAGGGGGGGGTGATTTAATTTTACTCTCTGATTGGGCTGACACAAATGACAAAAACTTGGTTGCTTTTGCCTTGGGCTACATTGATGACTCAAAATTCTCGTTGTAAATATCGCCATGTTTTGCCTTCAAATGTCCAGATTAATTCGTGGTATTGCCAGAAGTTTTGAGGGACTTAAGGCGAATATTGCATTTCGCCAATTTGTCAGAGGTTTTGCAAAAATATTTCCAAACGATACTTTTGGGAGGCATCTTACTAATTACATGAACGTCAACTTATATAAAACCAGAACAAAACAAAAACTTAAATGGCTGCTCTCGTGTGTATACTATTTGTAAAATAGAACCCCATGGAAGGTTCTGGAGTGACAGGAACATTCCAAACGCTCTCATTGGTTCATTGGTTGTTGATTGCCATTTGTCTGTTTGCTCAGGAATCGTTCCCCCTTTTGTATTCGTCCTTTTCAGAATTCAGACTTACATTTACTGAGTGTGAAAATTATGCTACGTGGTAAATTTTTTTTATCATGGTACTTTTTCATTAAAAAAAAACATCGAGCACAAAACATCGATGTTAAATCGATTCTAGTTTAGTTTTATGTAGATAAATGAAGTTTATAATTCTCAATGTTTTAACATTAAACTTATAATTTTAAGATAATACTCTTAATATTAGTTATTTTTTACCTAGATAAATTAGTATTTCAATAGGAAGTTTTATTCATACGAGATTTAGCAAAAATAAAAATTTTCAGATGTCTTCTAACGAAACTACCGCGGGTTATTAACGTAGGATTACTTATCGTTGCTTACCTCTTTCTCTTTTTTTACAATTAAATTCCTACACAGAAATATAAGGATGAGTGATTACCCTATGCAGAATAGATCGATAGTGCGAAAAATAAGTTACATATGTCAGAAGAAGTCAATAGAAATAATATTCTGCCACTCTTGATTTATAACTCGCGACGACGGTTTTAACGTCTGAATTTTTGCTTTACCGTTATGTAGGAACGTAATCCTTCTTTAAAAGTGTAGATGGTAAGGAAGACATTTTTCTTTATGTTTAGTATGCCAAGTAATAACCAAAATCTACATTTCATTGATTTTTTAAATATTTTCTCAAAATTTGCGTATTTCATTTTTCTACTCTTTTTTTTTAACACTTTCCCCAAGCTAAAAAAAAAACAAACTTGCCATTACCAATAAATTTTCATTGGGGTCGCGCGTGATGTTTCATTTAAAGAAAATGTGTCGCGGTCCAAAGAAGTTTGTGCACCACTGCCCTATAGGCTTTAACCAAATTGTAAATTCTCCTACATTTAATGCATAATCAAAACACAGATGACATAAAATCTTCATTTATAAGCAGAAGTTTTAAAAATCTTTAACCCTGCAGCGGACGGGCCAATTTTTGAAACACCAGCAGGCGCGCGTGGCACAAAGTGCAACGTCTCATTCGACCTTGATTATTCCTTTTGTAATAAACATTTTTTTTTTTCAAATTGAAAATAATTTCTACGTTTTACGACAATACTAGCTGAAAACCAGCGCTTCGCTACGGAGTACATTCAAATTAAATACAACGGTCAATGTATGCAATTTATGCCAAAAAATAAATATATATATTTATAATAAATGCGATGATCAATGTATACAATTGATGTAAAATATATATCTATCTATCTATCTATCTATCTATCTATATATATATATATATATATATATATATATATATATATATATTTATAAAAAAATCGTAATGGATATGCATTTTTGTTGGATAATATCCAATCGTCTGCTGCATTAGAAAGAGAAAAAAATATTTTTTTTGTCTATTTAGTTGTTACGCACGTGACGATAAATTTATTGAAAGTACCAGAAAAAGAAATCACGTGATCAGCATTTAATAAATTAAATTCTAAAAATGAATCTTTAAAAATTCACCAAAAATCAGGAAATGGAGGTAAAAATTCGAAAAAAATTTCATTATGAAGGAATTTTTATGATCTTTCTCGTGATATAAATTTTATAACCCTCAATGTATTATTTTAAATGCAAACTTAAAAAAAGTTACTAAAACAGCTTAAAAATTTAATTTTAAAAAATCTAAGAAGAATTTTTGAAAAATCTTTCTTAGTGCACCCCTACACTATTAGAAGAATCGCCATGCAAATTTTCAGCCCTTTAGGTCCAGCGGTTTGGTCTGTGCGTTGTATGTCTGTCAGTCAGTCAGTCAGTCAGTGAATGAATGAGTCAGTTACGGAACTGTTTTATATATAGAGATTAAAGGCCAAAGAATGCAGATACAATCGCCTTATTTCAAAACTTCCGGTTTATTGGACCGGTTTATTGCAAAAACCTAAAAAAACAACGAGATTGTCCCATCTTCGTGATATGCGGGATACCGTTCAATATCTGCACATTTGATCGAGTACATCAACTCCTGCTTTTGTCGTATTGTAATCCAGTATAATCGCTGATTTACCAGAGTTACATCACGGCTAACAACGAACGGAAAGGAATACAAGGGTCAGAAAATCAGACCTGCGTTAGAAAAGGTGTAGCTATCAATAGAAACTGCTTACAACATTCAAACCTTACATGTAAAAACAAAGCATTCAAAATGACGAAAATGTTGCACTTTGTACACGGGCGCGCCCGCTGAAGGGTTAAACCCGTTAGCTAAGCAGTCTTAGCTTATAGGTCCTCCGCTAGTCCTATTAGTCTGATAATACTCAGAGATTGAGTGAAAATTACAAACTTATTTATTTGTACTGGAAATGTTTTGAGCTTCAAATCAGACTTCAAATCTAGCAATTACTGGGTTCGAGAGTCTGCGAATATAAATCAGTTCCACTGCGATAGGTAACCAAAAACAGTTTAAAATGTGATTCTGAGTTGCGGAGTCGTACCGCAAAACCAGGGCCGCCCAGAGGGTGGGGGGCAACTGGGGCACTTTGCCCCAGGCCCCCAACTGTCGGAGGGGGCCCCAAAAAATTTTAAAATGTTTATTAGATTTCCTCCGAAAAAATTCTGAAACTTGTACCGTACTTCAAAATAATCTCCTGAAAAAAGGGGCCCCCAAAAAAATTTTAAAAAATTGTTCGATTAATCAGATTTCTTGGGGGCCCCAACAGAAGTTTGCCCCAGGCCCCGTAAAGTCTCTGGGCGGCCCTGCGCAAAACCGATCGCATGATAATTCCACGAAAATATCTTGTTCAAGTATAGATTGTTAATGTCAAAATTGTTAAGTCCTGACACCTGTTTTCAGGCTGCTGTGTACTAACCCTATTCCATTCGCTCACTTCAGTGTTAACCTATGGAGAAAATGAGTCTACTATTCACAGCTCCATAAATGCCGATAATCCAATAAAAATGGTATTTTCAGCTAACCCGAAACTTTCTACACCTTGCACCGGGATTCGTTTTATAAATTTCGTCCAAAGAAATTTGAGAGTTTAAAACACTACACCACATTTTCCCCCCTGAATAATTTGAGTTTTAAAATATTTGCATTTTTTTTAAACTAAAAAAATGACCAAGGCGTAAAATTTCTCTATTACGGAGAAAAATTGTTTAAAAAAATCTTTTAATCCAAGTCGGCAATCTTTGGATGCGTTTTCTCCATGGTTTAACATTGAGGTGAGAGAATCCAATAGGGCAGGGGTTCTTAAACTTATATAGTCCGAGGACCCCCTCTTGAAAAACATTTTTATGCGGACCCCATCCCAACCCTAGGCATTTTAAGTCGTTTTTGAGACTTAATTTCTGGCTCAATAATCTCATAGGAACGACGTTATAATAAATATTGGTAAAAATGTATCGCTGATTATTTTAATAAATGGTCTTGCGCATTTATAGAGATGAACATTTTTATTAAGACAAAATTAAAAAACATAAAATGAATAAAAACAGTAGTAAAAAGAATTTTAAAAGTTACAAATCATAAATTAAACTTTTACAAACATTTCTTGGTCAAATATTGGTCAAAATAGATTATCTTATTATAATATGTTTTCTGTAAATGATTTTTACTTAATGAGATGGGTGCAGTGGTTCTCTTGAAACCAGAACCGCAATCTCAGGCTCTATGTTGGAAAGTTTTATTCTGAGGTCCGCTTCTACATTGAGTTTGTTTCTATACTTTGATTTCATATATAACAGTACAGAAAGAGCCTGCTTACATAAATATGTTGTGCAGAACGGAATCAAATGCTGGAGTGTTTCATTTGCAAAGTGCAGGGTAACCAGATCTGAGAAGTAACCATAAGTTTGCGAGTTAAGTTTTGTTGAATTGTAGTTTCAAAAGAAGTATTGCATAATTCCACGAAAGTATCTTGTTCAAGTATAGATTGTTAATGTTAAAATTGTTTCGCGGACCCCCAGGGGTCCGCGGACCACAGTTTAAGAACCTCTGCAATAGGGGTTTGTACACAGTAGCCTTAACGCTAGACGTAATCCCTCGGATTATCAGCCTCTGCTGTGTTGCACCAGTTCAATTCTTGACAGCACAAAGAATTTCCACCCAACAATAGCTTAAACAAGTATTGGGATAAACCGCCTCTTGTCTAATCGAAATTACATGCAGTATAGTCACTTGACGCATTAAGGTACCTCATCTAAATCAGTGGTCCGGCACCGTGTATAAAAATAGTTCCCAAATAAATGGGGATTTTGAAAGCAATGTTCATTATCTTGCAATAGATTTTTTACCAACTTCCCGACTAGCTAGACATTTGAAACTTTTAGAACAGCTCAGAACACGATGACAATGCATTTTAATACTTTTAGCCATTTTTAAGCAGATTTGAATCCATTTTCAGTTTTTGTTTTGTAGACTGGTGCAGCCATCTATCGTCCGGGACGGTAACGAAAAGTTAAACGCAAGTTGACTTCCAATTAACTTGCTTTTCTTTCAAGTGGATGAGATAATTCAAAAAAATTTTATAGTAGTATTTATTAATACATAGAATTGTCAAGTTTATATGATTCAACAGAAAATTTAAAAACATGGTATATAAAAAGTTTTCTTTTATCTTTTAATTATTAAATTTATTCACTCAACAGCCCTTCTGTTTTGACAAAAAAAAAATGACACTTTGGTAGCAGCTCTAGTGTACATCGATTTAAACCTCGCTGCACTAAACCAACGCATAATTTACTGTGCAAATATCATTTGCCAAATTAAAGGGTTTGCTGAAAAAAAGGAGGTAGCTCTATCGTCGGTGAGTTTGGACTTGCATGTACTATCTTGTAAAAAAAACTTTCGTTTGATGCAAGAAAAATGTAGTTCCTGTCGTTAGTTTTAGAGTTACTCAAGAGATTGATCTACCCGACTCAGTTGCCTCAAACTGACCGACGTGGTTTAACCCATTGAGGGGCGCCGTTTACACAGTGCAAATGCCTAAATCTCGTCTTTTTTTCCCTTGCATTCAATGTATTACAGTTAGATGAGCAGAATAGTACTGCCATCTGTTATCAGTTTAAAGAAATAAAAACATTCTGCAACCTTTAATTGGAAAATTTTTTCAAGATTCTTTAGGTTAAAAAAGTCGGGAAAAAATCTTCAAGGGGCAAATGGTGGACATTGTTGCCCTGAAAGGGTTAAAGAAAGGCTACAACACTAAACAGTGGAGTTTCGGGTTCCAATAAGCATAATATATTGTTTAAGGTATCCGACTACATTCGGAGACCTTTTCTTTTCAAAAAGTGTACTGGAGAAAATTTTTCGAAGGAATACAACACCAAAAGTCTAAAATGAAAATAGTCATTAACTATGCAAATTTTTACAAATGCGGCTCTAGCTTAAAAAAAAATTCATATAACATTGGCCTTTTTTTTTTGTCATCTGTACGTACCTTCCAAGTGTAATGACCTACAAGCTAATCGATATCTTAATCTAAAAAATACAGGTCATTATATGCAATTACATGTAAAATTTTAGCAAATTTTCCCATGAGATTTTTTTTTATAAATGCAGCTAAAAAAAATCAACAAATAATATACCTAGAACCAAATCTGAAGTCCTTTACATTCTTAGTCTTATGAAAAACCTACATGAAATATTTCATAGACTATCATGGTTATATTTTGAGTTATGATAAGAGTCGTTCAGATTTCTGATGAAAAATAAGTTCTTAAGAAACACGATTATAGTTTTCAGCTTGTATTGAAATTCATAGCAGCTGCTGATCTTTAAATCGCTCATGTCTAATGATCGTACCGGAAAAACAAAAGCAGATTTAGAAACATAAATTTACAATCTTAAAAAAGGAGTAATAAAAACAATATCGGAATGTTCGTCAAAATCTATGTTTTAAACGTAGTCTGATACCTTAACTACAAAATACAAAGATAAGGGGGTCCAGGACACAAATTGTTCGAATTTCTGAAAAACAAATTACTGTATTAAAAATTTGTGTTCTTTTGCGCTTAAAATGACGTTTAAATCATGTTTCTATCTTGATTAGAACAGGAGAAATTTTATTTTTGCAACATTCTAATAGTAGCCAATTGTTTAAACCTGTGCGTTTTTCTGCATGATGGTCAAAAGTAAATATAAGTTCTTTTTTTCGTAATTTTTAATCTAAATATTTAATTTTTTTAATAGATATTTTAAAAATGAATCAAAATTAAGACAAATATTTCTATTTAATTAAAGGAAAAAAATTTTGAAATCAGACAAATATTTAGAGTTACGATTTTAAATTACACTTTTATTAAAAAAATTTTAAAGACTTTGAGAAGTTATGTGATTTTGTTTACAAATTATATGGTAACCATCGCAAAAAATTTCAAAATTTTAACTCAATAAATAAAATTTCAAAATGTGTCTCTGACTCCCTTAATGGAACTAGCCCACAAAGGGGGTGTCCATTAATTACGCGAGGAGATTTTGGGACCCCCTCCTCTGGTGAAATGTCGCGATTTTTGGCTCGACCCCCCCCCCCCTCCCTAATCTCACGAGATTTTTCAAAATGCACATTTTTAGTGTAAATACGTTAATCTGTGCTTGATTGCGTTGGATTTATTTAAAAAATCCTAATTTGCTTAATTATTTTTATTTAAGATTACTAAGAACGTAGTCTAGAATCGGTGAGAAAAACTAACAATAAAATACCTAAATAGGAACTACTAAAATTCGTAAAAGAATATTCCTTCTAATTCAGTCCACGGGGGACTCATGTGTGGTCTCAAGAGAGACTACTGGAACTATTGCGTAGGATTTAGCCATATTTTAGTGTAGAAACATGTTTTACTTAATACAACCCAGTTTTCTCGCAATTTTACACTATTTCTTGATGAAAAAAAATTAAGTGATATTTGCAGAGACCCCCTCTCCCCCACGTGAGAATCGGCTCGACCCCCCCCCCCCCTAAAAGCCCCACGAAATTAATGGACACCCCCAAATGAGTCTCGCAAAATGTGGTTTTACGATGGACTACCAGTTGACTCACCAAATGAGCCAGACGTTACAGAAGAGAGAAGTGTGACGATTGAAAAATGGCAATTTTCGGTTTGTAAAGCCAAAATATGCCGTATTCCAATTGAAGCTTTCTTTAAATAAATTACTATGATAGTAGATTTGATAGAATACTATGATAGTAGATATGATAGTGTATTTTTGCGAAATCTTTTTCCTAGAAGTAGAACATCAATTTGGTGGCAAGAAAGAGGTAGCTCCAACAATCATACGTGGTCCAGAAGATAGAGTGAAAATACTGTCCTAATATGGAAGAACAATTAAGGAAGTTTATCAAAAAGAATATTGTCACAAAACTTAGATTTTTTAATTTTCAAATGTTTACGGTTTTCTGTAAAAACATTTGAACTTTAAAAATTGGAATTACCTCCTTTTTGCAAACTCTTCAATTCTAACGCATAATCTTGAAAACCGGTCATATTTACTGCAGAAACAAGATGTAGCTCCAAGCTTAGCCATTCAGATGAGACTTTCCGACGTACATGTCAGTTACTTTTAGAGAATTTTAGAAAATTAAAGTTTGTTAAACTCGAAATTAAGTGTCGAATTGGGGAAGCAAAAACCTAAGTTGTGGCCACATTTTAAACAAGACAACACAATAACAGTTTTAACAATTTATTGTATACGAAGCATCTGTTAAAAGACATTGAATTAATTTTTGTCTCTCGCAGAGTTCATATACTTTTTAAATGCGCCAAACTTTCCTTGTTTCAAAGAACGTATTCTTTCCTGAATAGCTGACAGCTTTGCCATCCTTGGCTGTTTAGAGTTACCAGCACGATGAGAATAGGCATTTTCTGGGATAGGTGTCATAACTGCATCTGCCATGCCATACTGCTGTCCCATGTTAACACCATAAGGGCCGAAATCCATAGAATCTGGAAATACCATTCTGTTCAATAATTTGCTATCGCTAGGAAGATTATTAGCGTCAGACCTTTTGGATTCTTTCACTGTATTTAGACCTGCCAAACGTTCCAAAGTGGACGATAAGGTAACTGGTTTCTCGTTAACTCGACTACCTTCAGCAGTATCAAACGACAAAGAATCCGGTATCTCCCGAGATTTGATATTTTGAGCAGACTCTGAAGGAACTGGATATTCTGCGTCGACATTTCTTGAAACCAGATCTTCCCCGGTAGATAAAGAGTCTTGCTCAGTTTTGGTAGACTCGGACTCTCTTCCGACATCAATGTTCCTTAGGTCTCCTACTGAAGATTCGTTTGATTGCCAAGGTTTCTCAGTTTGGAACAGTTCTTCCAAGCCAAGTTGCCCTGCGTCTGGTTGCGAAGTAGCCGCATCACCTAACTTATCCTCAACATTTTCCTCGCCATCTTCCCCTAAATCAATTAAGTAGTAGGTTTCGGCTTGGTTCATCCTTTCAGCATCTTCAATGGATACATCTTCAACAGTTTCTGCAGGCACTGATAAATCATGCAAGTCTTCATTAGTACTCTCAGTCGCGTCATACAAATCAACAAGAGCATCTTCCGTTGGTATCGAACTATCGGTAACCCCCAGTAGCCCCATTTCAGAGCTTTCAGTCAAATCGCTTTGAACCCAAGGAATACCGGGTTCCGAATAATCAGGATTAACCACAAAAGCTGCTCCGGGATTTTCATTTAAATCTGAATACCTGACCGATTCTGACAAATCCGGGGTATCGTAACCGTAATTCCTAAGATAAGGGCTGCCGTAAACGTTTCCATAGGAATATCCATTTTCGGCACCGTACATGTAATCCGCGAAGCTCGTAGGCTGTTCATAACTATAAGAAGCAGGCTCGACAGGAGAAAAGTATCCACCAGGTGAGTATCCATCAGAAAAAGCAACTGGGAATTCTTGATCACTTGTTGCACCACTATCGTCTGAGTATTCATAAGATCGCAACAATTGTGGATTTTCGGGATTAAGGAAACCCTCGCGGTTCAACGGCTGCCAACTTCCATATTCATTTGAAAAGTAATACCCTGGCGATTGAAACCCGTAGGGGTCCACAGAAGCATATGCCCCTGGAGAAACGTAGTTTGATAAAAAGTAATTTCTCAGGGCACTGTATGAATCATAATCTACATTAATTTCATTTTGTTCATCGCTTTCCTCACCATTAGTGGATCCATCTGAAGAAACCGACCTTTGATTAGTTTCTGAATACTGGTCCAAAACACTGGCATCGGATTCGTCAGGTATAACAACATAAGTATCGTCAACTCCCACAGAATCTTCAACAGACGTTGTCGCTCCACTCCGATACCAGTCCGTGTTCTCTTCATTATCACGAGCTTCCTGATCAGTTTCCGGTCTTTTTTCGATTATTGTATCGTCCCCGTTGTATTCTGTAGAATAAGATTCGTAGTCATCCGGAGTCGCATCTTCGACAAACGAAGATTGATCGCCATCTTTGAAATCTTGTGAAACACTCTCCGACGACTCCTCATCCCGCTGTTCTTCAGATATCATTGTGAGATCAAGTTCATCAAGCTTGGGTAAAACCAATTCAGTTATTATTGCATCTTCAAACTCTTCAGAAGTTAGTGGCACTTCAGAAGTATTTAGGGGTGTAAAATTCGGATTTCTCATTTCATCGGTGATTTCAGATGGAACATCAGAGTCCGATTTTTCCTCCATTTCAACTATTTCAGTAAAGACTTCTTCAGAACTAGCTTCAGTATCTGATATAGATTCTGTTTCTGGTGAACCGTCTTCGAAATCCAGGAGGATGGGATGCTCAACGCCTCTTGAGACAACGGGAACACTAGCTTCCTCATTGTCGTCCTCTGGAATTACAGTGTATATAGGCTTCCGCCGCACACGCTTTGTGAGCTGTTCAGTGTCCAACACCCTCCTTAAAAACTGTTCGTTTTCGTCCATCTCTACAGTATCCAGTACTTCAGCAAAACCCTGTGGATAATTTATTACACCTTCCGTCGGAATTTCGCTTTCATCAACATAATCGTTCAAAGCGAGGCCGTACGTATTGGTATATCTGTCATAAGAGCTTAATTCGTCAACTTTATCTTCAGGATCCCGTTGCCATTCATTCTGTGATGAATCATACTCCATGAAGTACTGTTCAGTAACTGGATCATAAAGAATTTGTGGCTCCATATTGTCTTCAGCTTCTTCACTCGAAGTTCCCGAGTAATATGCATCTTGAAGCTCCTCGTCATTCCGACTGCTCGAATCCCATCTAGATAACACGTCTTCGTTTGGAAGCAAATCCCTTTTCTTACTTCCTTTTCTCGTCCCTTCAGGCACTTCATCTGCCTCAAGACCACGGCTAATTCGAGACCTCGATTCTTTAATATCCTCAGGAACATCTGAAGTTTCTGCGGAATAGAACTGCGTTTCATCCGCTATATCTTCATAGAGGGACGCGATTTTTTCGTACACATTAGCAGCCTGTGGATGGATAGACAGCCTGTTTTGAGATCTGCTCTTTATCTTTATAAGCGTAGGGATATTTCTACGGGCATGTTCCATTACGGGGCCCGAATTTACACTGTAGAGCAAAGGAGCAAGGCTGCAGTTTGAACTATACCAGTAGTCGCATGTTAGTGTTGCTTGATTAAATGTTGTACTAGGCGGACAAAGGAAACTTTCTTGTCGATTTTCTAAGCACAAGTGGAATACCTGGGAGAAAATACATCACCTTAGTAAATTGCCCTTAATGATCCAATTATAAAACAAATTTATATATGGGTCTCACCGGTACGTTTAGCATACACGACAAAACTAAAATTTTGAAACTATTGTTCAAAAAAGAACTGGCAAGCTTTAAAAGAAAAAATTCATCACGAACTACAAATATTAAGAACCGAGAGTTCTGTAGAAAATATTCAAGCTGAATGACAATGAAATGCAAGAACATCACGATAGAATTTGATAAGGCATCAGGCGAGACGCCCTCAATACTTAATAAATTGAGAAATAGTATTCACAAACTTTTGCCATTACATACGGTTCATGTATAATAACGCGATTTTCACTTAGCAGAAATAACAATTCTCGTAAAAGTGAAATTCATTCGATTTCGCAACACTTTTCGAGAATATCTGTTAAGCAGTTGTTAAATCGCAACACGAAAGCTACTTTTCAATATGCTCTGTCAGAAACTAATGTTGACGTAAATACTTTAATATTGCAACTCAAAAATTCTTATTAGTATACATTCAGTTCAAGAAATAATGGAATAATTCACTCTACAAGACGCTGAGTATCAAAGCTCTTAAGCCAAATAACTTTGATTTCACAAAACCACTTAAACGGACCTCCAATTTGTCTCTAAAAAATCAAATTTCTTCATTCTATAATTAAACATTTAGCCGTAAGATAGCTGATACAATGAAAATATCTTTCCATTAGTGAAAAAAATATGGCCTCTCAACGATAACTTTAATAGCATATCTCACAATTGATCCACTGGCAATCGACTTTGCATACGCCAAGAATATACTTTCTGAAGAAAGTTAAGTACCCGCGTTCATAAAAATGGTTATTTTAATAAGCTTTTATTTAGAAAGCTCATATGAGATTAAAAGTGCAAACTCGCTTCCGAAAGAAACTCATCTAGAATATTAAAAATGCTAGATTCAAAAGATAAAACATTGCATTAAGTTTCACGTTCTATAAACACGTTTGGAATACTATGTTTGCAGCTTCACTTAAATGATACGAAGGCGAACGTGCCAGAGTTCTTCAGTTTTAAGATCTGGGTTAATGAGGTCGAAATCCTTTCAGTGTCACTTTTTAATACTAGTAAGTGTGCTTCATACTTTAACTGGACACTCTTGAGTGTCTTCGTATTCAATTCTCAATAATACAAGTCTCGGATCGTAGTTTTAAGTATTTTAGGAAGGTTTTTGACAATTGATCCTTGAGTTACTAAGATCTCGTTTTTAATAACCAAGAGGTCTTGTGATGAAATACCAGTAAATAGTTTCGATATAGCTCTAAAAAGGACATTCTGAATAAAGTGGACAGCAAAATTTAAGACTATTTTTAAAATTGTATTTAAAATTTTAACGTGTCAATTCTAGTACTGTATTATCAGAAACTATTGTTAATCACTTTCCATAAAAAAATGCTAACATAGCAAGATAAAATCTCAAATGGATCTAATTTTATGTTTACAGAAATTTCTATTTGGAGCACATTTTGGTAATTAGAAAACTTACTCCTCTGAAAGAACAGCTTACATCATATTGATAAATACATGCATTACTCTTAAATACAGAAACATAGGTCTTCACCTTTTTTAAGCAACTGGGTGCTTTATTTCAAAGTGGTGTCAATTTATGCGCATTTAAGCGGTTTTTGGTAATTGATACCGTAAAATCTTTACTATAATACGCACACGTGTATAATACGCATGCTTGATTTTGCGCGAAGTTATCGGAAAAAATTAAAATTCGACCATAATACACACGCACCCATAACTTTTCAATATTTTATTTAAAAATTGCAGATGGATTTATCAAGATAAGATTTGTAATAAAAATAAACGAAAGCGTCAAATTAGGTAGAAAAAAAATTTTTAATTTAAAATACAGGGAAATTATAAGTCTTAACTTTTACTAGAATACAGCTCATCTATTGTTTGTCAGTTCAATGTTCAAAACTATTTTTTTATTTAAACTAGTACAATACGCATCCTTATTTTTGGGGACTAAAATGAGGAAAAAATGCGTATTATACTTAGATTTTACGGTATTTAAGTTACTAAGCTTGTTTTTAAATAACCTAGAGGTCTTTATGAAATTCCAGTAAATAGTTTCAATATAGCTCTAAACAGGACATTCAGAATAAAGGGGACAGCAAGACAGGAATTGTATTTAAAATTTTAACGCGTTAAGTCTAGTACTGCATTATCAGAAACTATTGTTAATCACTTTCTAAAAAATGCGAACATAGCGAGATAAAATCTTAGTCAAGTAAATGGGCTGAATTTTATATTTGGAGTACATTTGTTATTAGAAAGCGTACTCCTCTGAAAAAACAGCCTTCAGCTATATTTATAACTATATGCATTACTCGTAACTACAGAAATTTAGGTCTTCACATTTTTTTCCAGCAACTGGGTGCTGTATTTCAAGGTGATGTCAATTTATACGTAGTTAAACAAGTCTCAGTGATAAAATTAATGTAATCTATTTACCTGACACTCAGCTTCCAAATCCGCATAAAATCCGGGAATATGTTTCTGTTCAGAACATCTGAATGACGTTTTGGGGATTGACTGATAGTCTGGGTAGTCAACGCCGGCAGTTCCCCTAATTTCCTGCCCACGTACCTGTAACAGCAAATGTTATTAGAGACACCAGATGGATGATATTAAAAACTGGATTATAGCTTTCAGAGAATCTTTCATCACTGCAAGCACAAAATAAGATCCCTTCAAAATTTATAAAGGACTGCACGCCTACTAAGATCATACCAGTTTAAAGACGAGTAACTCAAGTTGGGGGTGAGGTTATAAAGTAATGCAATACTTCCGACCTTAAATTACGTTTCCTTTATCAAATCACTAGCGGGTCGGCCCGTCCCGACTTTGCCCGGGTTGAACAAAATATTATACCAATAAATTTCCAGTTGATAGCTAATAAATTGTAAATCTTTTCTTACCTTAATAACATAATACCTTTAATTAATTTTACGTTAGTTAATAATTAAAATAAATTTTTTTAAAGAAAAAGGAGTGCCGGAGAACGGCTAGGTTCGAACCGCTAGCGTCAGAACAGAAGCCCACCGCGACAGCACCACGCTAAGGATCGTTGAAATCTTCGGAACAAAAAGCGGTAGAAGACAGTAGCGGAAACAATGGAGATTGTTAGGATTAAGCCCCTAGCTTTATTTCTACTGATCAGATATACATAATATAGCCTATGTCCATCTGGAATAATGTACCTTTCAAACAGTGAAAGAATTTTTCAGATAGGTACAGTGGTTCTGAATATTTCCCTCCACGTACAAAATCGTGGTCTTTATATATAAGTATAGATTACACCAGGAACTACTAAAGTATTTATCGGCGATTTTAATTCACCGTAAATGCGCTCGTGTTTCACTAGTAACTAAATGGCATATTTTCACCATCAGAAATCAAAGATTACTTACCGCAAATGTGAACACCAGAAGACCTGAAAAGGAAAGAAAAAAATTACACTAATAAACATCTCTTCCAGTCTTAATATGTAGGTTTTATCAAACAGTATTACACATAAAGACTAGATTATCGAGTTATGTAAAGGCAATAAAATCTATTTTATTTCGTTTAGTATAAAATTTATTCTCCAAAGACATATTGACAGAAATGTCCTTCTTGGGAAACTATGCATGAAGTCAAATGCTAGTATGCCCGAGTTTAAGCACTTATTGCGGAGGTCCACTTGCTAAATGATTTTAAATCGTAAAAATCTTTCACTGGGTTTAGACAAAATTGGTCCCATGCGTGAGACTTTAGAAATTATGAAGTGCGAGATCGAATTTTATTTCTCCCAGTTTGGATATTCTTAAACTGTCCACTGAAACATTAAGTTTTAGCTGCTCAAGATCCTAAATTCAAATCAATGCAGAAAAAGTTCGCAACTTGACAATCTAACGACGATTGTATTTGATTGAACTGATGACATACTTACCTTGCAAGCTTTATTCGGTTTACTTAGTCCAAGGCTTTTCGATCAAACAAGACTCAAGCATGTCTTCCCTTCGAGATTTTAGCGGTTTCAAACAAAGCTATTTTGAAATGTCAGATCTGTTTATATAATGAAGAACACAGCTGAAATTGTTGCTAGTTTAGCTCTGCTTTATTTAAACTGGTATGGCTTTAGGATGTTTCATTCCGTACGCCAACATGCGTTACGTGTACATATTACCTCTTTAAGTAATGGAGAGCCTTCTTTTCGTCTAAACTGATTAGCATGCATTCAAGAACACCACGTTCTAGTTTTCACTATAGCTATTTTAACTTTGAGAAACTTAATTTTACCAACATTTCATGGTTCCGATAAATTTGGTATTAATGAATTCACGAGCCCTTCAGCGTACAAAACTAATTTCAGGTGTTCAGTCGTTTCATAGAGTGCTATTCATATGGCAATGCAGATGTTAGTTTTATTACGGTCCCCTATTTAGCAACACGAGGGCCACAGAGTAAAGCCGATTATGAACGGCTACTTAACACCCGTGCCAACAGTGGGTCTTAAACTTGCAGACTGGCACCAGCTCCAGACGTTTGACAGAACTTAGTGTTTTTGAACAGTTCGAAGTTATGACCAAAAATTCACTTCAGATACGAAATAAATTGAGAACTGGGTGCAGTATTATCTACTTTTTACCCCCTAGAGCGTTATGGGTAGGACGGTTATCAGCTTTCAACACTCGATATTGTTTTAGGCAATTCACGCTCAGCTTTTGGGTTCTTTATTATTGATCAGCTACAGGTTTTATATCGCACTTTGTTCTTATTATGGCCTATTCAACTTCAGATACTAGGTTTTTTCTCTCGGATTTACCTCTGAAGAAAGACCAGATTTTTCGAATGAAATATATTTGTTAGACTTACCAGCGATAGTACTGGAAATGACTCCCATATTGTTAATCATACTGGAGAGTTCATGAAACTGTAAAAGAAAAATTCTTAATACAAATAAGATATAGAAATTACTCTCGAATGTTACAGATATCTGAAGAATTTATTTACTCGAGAGATTTTAAATCAGTGAAGATAGGAGAATGATGATAATGAAATTAGATTCAGTTTCCAAACAGACAGGCGTGATTTTCAGCTGAATCAACAACCATTCTTAGGGTATAACCTTCATAGACTTCAATATTTTGGAAGCTTGCATGACCCCATCATTTAATAACAAGACCTCAGGCTTTACGATCAAACGACTAAAGGAGAAGCAAGCATGTCTTCCTTCCAAAATTATAGTTGTTACGAAAACTAAACAATGTTACACCACATACTTTGGTTTAAGTGACATCCCCGGGCAAACTAAAGCTTGAATTAAGTTAAAATTTGGGGGAATCTCATTTATTAATTAGATCTACAGAAACCTGAAAGCAACCGCCAATTGCTAATAACAATCCAATGGACATAGGATTTCAGTAGCTCTTAGGATTAACAAAATATTTACTAGTTTAGTACTACAGAGCAAGCATGTATAGGCATGCAGGCATATACATGTAGCCCTCCTACAGCACGGCATCTTATAACACGGTTTCACTCTAACACGATAGGATAAATTGCGTGAACTCTTGTATAACACTGAAACCTGTAACACGGTTTCGCTGTAACACGATAAAAAAAATTGCGAAATCCTTTGTACAGCACTACTTCTACCGCACTACATACCACGATTTTTGTTTAACACATTCAAAACAAAATTACCTTAAAATAATGACGGGATGGAATAATAAACTATACTGCCTTTACATGAAAATGTATAAACAAATTATAATTTATTCATTTATAACTCTATAAAATTACAAGAAGGCCTAAGCTTAACTGAAAATCTTGAATCATTTATCTTGAATGTAGACCCTTCCGCCGAAAGAAGCCGAAAATTCAGAAGGGAGCTGCAAGATTGTCAATCTCCATACCATGATATCTACATTGACCTAAGAACTAGCAAATAAACCAAAACTACAGATTTTTTTAAAGAGGATAGAAAGTGCAAGAAATCTAAAGGAAGAGAAAGGTTCTGAAAGTGAAGGTGATATCATTCAATCGGAAAAACGTTCTCGTTTGATTGTACTGAATAGTGATAAGAAAGTTATGAAACTAAGTTCGCATTAAATGAAAATATTTATGTTTCTTTTCGTTTTATGTTATACATTCATTTATATTTTTAATAAAAATTAAGTTGCTTATATGGAATTTTTAAAAAATTTTGTTTTTAAGTAAGTTTTCGGAACTTAAACCTCCTCCTCCACCTTTTGTACTGGCTCTGGGTCTCATTACACGGTTTCACAGAACACGACATTTTCCAGGAACCTATCTACCGTGTTATAAGAGGGTTACCTGTATATAAATACAGCGGTTCAACAGTTTGAGCTTTAAACGCAGTATTAGTATTCTTATAAGAATACTACTGGTTAAGGAAGACTAAATTTTTCTGTCTAATGCGGAGGCACTTGTCATTGGACAGTCACCTTTTGTTATTCACCGCTATTTTACTGGCTACTTTATTACAGGAACACCTTATAGGTGAGCCAGCATTGCTCCCCATGAGGGGACGACACGGAAACGATCAAGCCTTATTCGGGAAGACACGAAATGTGAACGGATGCAAAAATTAAAATACCTCTACCTAAACCCATTGAGACGTGAAAAATACCAGTACGTATACAAGTTCTGGTGTGTTCCGAAAGGCACCTTTAAAATTGCTCTTTTCATTTTACCAGCTCTTGATTATAAATAGAAGCGACTTATTAGAGTAACTTCGACACATTTGTAGAGGGGATGGCTAAAAAGTAAGCGAAAACGCTTTTTTTTGATTAGCTTATGAAAATGGTTTGAGAAAGAGTTTTATATAAAAACTCACGCTCCAGAGTTATTTAGCCTTTATACCAAGAGGTGTGCCTCTAAGGAAAGTTAACTCAAATGAGACAACGTTCTCGGCAGAATTCGCAACTGAAATTAAAATCCCATCCAACTAAAACCAGTCGGTTTCTCTGGGGTTATTTCAATGAATAATTATCCTCCCTCCTCATGATTAATTCAGAGTTCGGCAACTCACGATTTAATCTTATAAGAGTGTTCCACGACATTTCTTTTTAATGTACCCTGCCCCCCAAATTAAGCAGGATAGGAAGTAATTAGAACAAAGTCCAAAAATTTCATCCAGCGAACAGATTAATTCACTTAAGATATGCAATGCCTGGCAAAAGGCATTGCAATTTTTTTTGGCAGTGCTTGTGCGTGTTTGGGGGAGGGGGGAGGGATTTCGGGAGAATTAAAGCTGGACTTGGATCACTCGTCATATGTTCTACTTATGAATGTACAGATTCTCGTAATACGCGCGTTATCAAGCTTTCACAGAGTCGATGATGTCCATCTTAACACTCTTACATTTACTGAACAGGGAAATAATAAACTTAAATTTATATTCGGAACAAAAATCGAGACGTATACGACTTAGGGATCAATTTGTGTTCGAGCAACACAAAAAAAAAAAGCTGAAAGCTCCCACAATAGGATGACATAGTTTCGAATACTCACGAAATGGACGTCGAAACTCTACTTCAGACAATACGATTTGACCTTCCCTGAAAGCTACAGTAAATCCAGCACTAAACACCGCTTCCTGTGGGTTAAATGCAAAGTTCTGAGCATGCGCAATAAGATTTCAGTGACATTATAGTCATTTTTCGATTATACGGTAGAAAGATAACTTTCGAAATATATTATTGTAAAAAAATGTCAAATATGAACACTTTATTACTACATAATTGATTTTAAAATCCGGATAAGGATTGAATCAATTGAATCATGTTGCAAGGATAACAGCAGTTCATAATTATGACGTCACAAAGACCGAAAGGTTTTCCCACAGATGAATCCTCAAATCTTTAATTTAACAACCTGACTCTTGAAAGTTTCATGGTATATTACGCTCTGGCAAAACCAAAGAGCTATCAACGATGTATTGAACATTAAAGTGACGCAATTGTTCCTGCAATTGACTCGAAAACAGGGGACAGACAATCAGTGGCGCCGGAAGAGTCAAATATAGAGGGCGGCAAAGTAAAATAGATTAAAACTTTTACACCTTTATTATTAAAAATACATAGATACGGTTATAAAAAATAAACTTTTATGTTATTTTTCTAATCGGAGAAAAGTAATGAGAGATTTCTTCTGTTTTGAGAAAATCTATTAATTACTTTTTCAATAAATGTGTCTTTATTTTTACTCACATATTCTCTGTGAACGCTAAGCATACAGAGACCAGAAAGTTTCTCTTGAGACATGGTCGATCTCAACCAGGTTTTTACCCGTCGGAGCGTACTGAAAGATCTTTCAATTATTGTTCAATTGAAAGATCTTTTAGTACGCTCTATTTGCACCTTCTAATGTTCAACTGTCCCGTGGGGCACGTTCTGGACGTTACACCTTACAATTCAAATTTGTAGAGAAGCACTTATGAAATGTCTTACAGGCCCTATCACACGTCAACGTGTACGCGTTTCAAATGCATCGGATTCAAGACTCCCTTTCGCGATGCAAAAACATTGTGTAGGGTTGCTTTTGAATCGCAAAAGCAAACATCTGGCATTGGCGTTTAAACGCACTTGCGTACCTGAAATTGCCGATTAAACGCTCCTGCGTATATGGAATGACATTTATCGCGCTTGCGTTAACGAGTGTGAGGTTGCAATTTAGTATTCAGTTTTGTTAGGCTTTATGATTTTAAATGAAAATTCTAATTTTTTACGAGCGCTAGCTAGGTAGAAACAAAAAATTCAATTTTCAAGGGGGGGGGGGCAAGTGCCCTCCCTTGCCCCCCCCCCTTTCCGGCTCCACTGCAGACAATGCAGTTATAATGAATTACCCATTAAAAGATTTCTGATCCTTTTCGTCGACTCATTCGGTGCGTATAGAGTATTCTTTTCCACCTATCTCCACTTTAAACAAGCTCAATGGAAATATTTGTATCGCTTCATAGCAAAGAGATGCATTGATTTGTATCATAGTACCGTCAGATGGGGTTACTTTGTGAGGGATTTTAAGTTTTATCTTGTGCCAGCAGATCAGTTTTAAAAAAAGCCCAGAACGAACAATTGTAAAACATTGGTACATCCTATCCTTGCGTAGTAATGTATTGCGCTAACACGGATCTTTATTTACCATTGAGAAAAAGTTAAAATGTGTCACAATGTTGCCCCGCCGAGTGCGGCTACTTTGTTGACATGTGTGTTTTAACCTTGAAATAAGAGGAAAAATTACTTGACACAAAGTTAGACAGTAAAACGCTTATCAAAAGCTTGATACACAATTATATATACCTAATACAAATATTGGATAGCTTAATCTATATCTTTGACATCAAAAAGACCCTCAGGTGCCCAGGGCAGCCATCAGTTCTTTGAGAAGATGAGGAAATTTGTCTTTCGGCACATTCTGCTCCTTCGGGTAGTTTTTTTTTTCCTGATAGTCAATACTTCTTTCTTTCTAGTAGTATTTTAGAGGACATAAAAATACAACATCGAGCGGCTGGAGGACGTGGGTCGACTTTGTGGGTTAATGTTGTGACAGTGTCAATGTGTCACAAAGTAACCCAGTCACCTTTCGATATTAGGTTATGTTCTCATATCTCTCGGAAATATCTCTACACAAAAGTTATATTGCTCCAGAATCTAACCAACATATTGACAGTAAAAATAATTACCTGTGGCAGTTGGTTGTATAAGGTGTTAGGGCCTGTTCACATAGGAGTCCGGTAGCGGAGCGTTAAAGTATTGAAATATATTTAACCAATGACAAACCTCCAAACGATTAGCAATGAAATTTTTAACGCTTATGATTGGTTTATTTTCGTCTCAACGTCATCTTTCTCTTAACGCTACGCAACGGACTCTAAGGGCCTGTTCACATAGGAGTCCGTTGCGTTGCGTTAAGGAAAATATGACGTTGAGACTAAAATAAACCAATCATAGGCCTCCAAACGATTAGCAATGAAATTTTTAATGCCTATGATTGGTTTATTTTCGTCTCAACGTCATCTTTTCCTTAACGCACTCCTATGTGAATAGGCCCCTATGTGAACAGGCCCTTAGTCTTCAGCACACAAAGTTTCCGAATTTTGAGTCAATAGCTTGACAACAGGTTTGATCAAAACACTGTTCAGTGAAGACAAATGGCACGCAGAAGCTTTGGACACTGGCCACTAGGTGTCTCTGTATGTTGGACATGCTGTTGGCCCTGTTCTTTGCTTACCCGGTAGCATATTACCATTCCTTACATGAATTCACGCCATTACATCGATTGGCGGCGGCTGATTGGTCAATTGAGTTTGCATCTGTAATTGCCATAATATTTGATCTTAAGCGCATTTCAAATGAGATAAATGCTAAAATATATGTCTTAGTTGCTTTCATTTCGATAATTGCATAATATTTGATCCTAAGAGTGCTTTAAATGAGATAAAATCTATTTCTTAGTTGCTTTCATTTATATATATATATATATATATATATATATTTTTAAGCGATATTTTACAAGGAACGTGAATTTTTTTAAGTGGCGCCACCTATTAATGTAAAAATAATTTAAAGTGACAAACTATTTGTAAAAGAAATTTTCGCCATAAATGCCTTCATATTTCTTTTATGTGCTTGGAAAATTTTAAGAAATTACCAATTTCCGTAGTAATTTCACTGTAAAATTTATATATTTACACTGTAAAATTATATATATTTATTTGGTTATATATATATATATATTTATATATATTTATTGGGTAAGAAATATATTTATTATACACTGTAAAATTATATATATTTTGCTGTTTTGCACACTTTAGTTTTTTAACCTTACTCTTAAAAAATAAAAATTATAAATACTCTTCTAAAAATTACCAAAAATAGACTGAAAATAAAGTGACTTTATTGTACAAATGCATAAATTTTATGATGCACAAATATGTAATTTTGAACGTTACTGCGTACTACGATACTATATTATTTGAAATAGATTCTATTTCGTTCAAAAATAGTGATGGAAGTTTTGATTCTTGAAAAACAGTCATGCTTTCATAAGAATCAGAATCAGCGCACCAAATACACAAATACCGATATAAACTCAATTGACCAATCAGCAACCGCCAAACGATGTAATGGCGTGAATTCATGTAAGGAATGGTAATATGCTACCCGGTATCACGGGCGGGGCGCAAGATCCGAAATACGAAAAAATTACTATCTGTCACAAAGTCACCCCTGCAATCACAATGTAACCCTGTGTTACGGTATTCAATATTTTTCATCGATTAAGTATAGGTCACGGCACATCGATATGTCCTTTCACACGATTAAGTGTCTGCATGCTTGAACTGATAACATTCGTCCTTGCGATGACGTCAGAATGACGTGTAATGCATTCAGTAGTGGTCATATGAGTCACTCTGCGGCTTTTGAGAGTTTTTTTGGCCATTATCGCAAGGGGCTTTGTTGGAGAGAATAGAGAAGAAAGACCGCTTCCAAGACTGGAAAGGGCATATTCTGCGTTGGCGACCCTTAACAGGTTCAGTGTGGCCTGAAAAGTAATTTCAATATCTCTGATGCAAATCAGTAATTTTACACATTGATATAAAATTGTCGCAACCTCGATCACAACCACAAGAATTGACTAGTTCCTGTTAGCGTGGTCGAAGTCAGGGCCCGACTTTGACACAATGGGGCCCTGGGCAAAGCAGACTTTGGGGGCCCCCTTCAAAGACAGATCCAGAGGGGGGCATGTCCCCCCTCCTCAGGACCAGATTTCCACATGAACATGTGGGATACTCACCCAGGCCTCCCTTAAATCGGGACCAGAAATTCAAAAACAAATTTCGACCGACAAGTCAAAAATTTGAAGAAAATAATGAATATTAATAAGAAGTGTTAATTAATTTACTTTTTAATGTTAATAAATAAATTCATGAAATTTTCTTTTGAAATTCAAAATAAATCACAGTCTGGAGTTATTACAACTCCCCCCTCCCACCCACCCATCCCCCAAAAAAAATTAAACCAGAAACGCTTATGGACGTAAGTATGTTTTCACTATAGTGGGTGCACTGTGCTCCACCCAGGATTTTTTTCTGTATCCGCCACTGCACCCCTTTACTATATTAACCAAAAAACAAATTCTCAAAACTATGTACAACTTTATACTAAATTAGGGGGCCCTGGGCAAGTGCCCCACTTGCCCATGCGGAAATCTGGGCCTGGTCGAAGTTATGATCCCAGGGTTTTTTTTCTGTAAGCAGTGCTAAAAGATTATCTAACAGGATTTGTGTTTTGTTATTATTAAGGATTTAGAAATCCTTTAGATCTTCTTGAATTAATTCAGTTACAGTGCATTAATCAACGAAAACTATTCTCTCTAGATATATGGTGTAGGCGAATTGACAAATCCGGCTTAATGCAGAGGGCGTGTCATTTTGCAATGAGCCCGTCTTATTGGACAATTACAGACAAATTTTTAACTAGCCTGATATTTTTAGGCTTATTGAAATGAGTCCATGTTCTACAATGCGATTCCCCCTCGGACCAGCTGATTTCTGGAGAAGGGGATTGATAACCTATTCCCGAAATTCCAATCCTGCTTGCTTTCCTCTTTGATTTTGCTACTCGCACCTTACGTACTTCAGACCTACCTCCCTTTCGTGTAACTTTCACTAACTTGTTTTTTATCCCAATCATATTACAAATTTCCAGTCTTCTGGTTTTTGAATTTTTTTTTATTATTATTATTATTACTATTATTATCTCTATACATAAAACAGTTCCGTAAATGACTCATTCACTGACTGACATACAACGCACAGACCGAACCGCTGGACCTAAAGGGCTGAAATTTTGCATGGCGATTCTTCTTATAGTGTAGGGGTGCACTAAGAAAGATTTTTCAAAAATTCTTCTTAGATTTTTTTAAATTAAATTTTTAAGCTGTTTTTTTAACTTTTTTTACTTTTGCATTTAAAATAATACTTTGAGGGTTATAAAATTTATATCACAAGAAAGATCATAAAAATTCCTTTAAAATGAAATTTTTTTCGAATCTTTACCGCCATTTCCTGATTTTTAGTGAATTTTTAAAGATTAATTTTTAGAATTTAATTTATTAAATGCCGATCACGTGATTTCTTTTTCTGGTACTTTAAATAAATTTATCGTCACGTGCATAGCAACTAAATAAACAAAAAATATTTTTTTTTCCCTTGCTAATGCAGCAGACGATTGGACATTATCCAAAAAATATTAAATACAGTAAAAGAAATGTTCTACAAACTGTACTATATTAACTGTACTACATTCTTTAGTATTCTTTATATTAGATTTAATTTGAATATTTTCTTCTACATTATTTTGTCTATAAAATTATCCTTTACGATTTTCTTATAAATAAGTATATATGTATATATATATATATATATATATATATATATATATATATATATATATATATATATATATATATATATATATATATATATATATATATATACATATATATATATATATATATATATATATATTATATATATATATATATATATATATATATATATATATATATATATATATATATACATATATATATTTATATATATATATATATATATATATATATATATATATTTATATATATATATATATATATATATATATATATTTTATATATATATATATATATATATATATATATATATATATATATATATATATATATATATATATTTGGCATGAATTGCATACATGAACCGTTGTATTTAATTTGAATGTACTCCGTAGCGAAGTACGGGTTTTCAGCTAGTTTATTTATATAATCTCTTGTTTCACCCCTTGTTTTATTTCTCCATTATCATTTAAGTTAGCCATGCCACATTGGTTACTCGTACTCGTTAATTAGTTGATTTTTCAACTAATTAATTTATCCTTTCTCCCTCAATCATTGTCAACACTATTTGTAAACTTGAGAACGGTTAATCTTATGTCACGTACTAACCTTGATACTGCGGATAAGGAGTTCTTGCTCCCTGGTGCCTCTATAGTGTTTTATGTCAGTGTCAATGTCATGAGTCCATGCACCTTTAGGCTAGTTAGAAAATTCGTAACAGTTTGCTCAAACAGCGGGGTTTCATCCAGGCTTATTGCAATAAGTCCCAGTCGTAAAGTTAACGATGACAATAAAAACACTGTTACTTAAGGGGACACGTACCTTTTGAAGTAAAAGAAACTCGACAAACATATCCCTATTTTCAATCACCAGTAGTTACTAAAATAATTTATTCAGAAATATGGAAAATTTTACCGTGCGTTAAACACTTTTTCTTCTTTTTAAATATAGCTCTCAATTTTTTTTTCTCGGCTTTCACCGTTGAAGATAAAAATTTGATTTTTTTTTTTTTAATTTCAACCATTGATTTTTTTCATTGTTATGGCATTTGCGTCCGTATATTAATGAATATACATATTTTTTTTAGCTTTAAAATTATGTTGTATAATATATCTTTAACATGTACTACTCTGAAATTAAAATTCTTGGTTCTTCCTTTTTTAAAGGTTTTTAAAAAAAAAAATTTAATTCCGAAAAAAATTGTGATAAATTTTACTGCAATTAAAATTTTCATGGCAAGAATGACATAATAGTAGGTCATTTTAATGGTACAGTCCGACCACAGTACGAAGAACCACGGTTGGCATAGTGCCAAGACGATTCTATTCACGCTGTAGGTAAGGCTGCTGAGGAAGGAGGGGGAAAAGTCTCGTATTCTCTCGACATTCTTTAGAATCGGTTACTAACTGCGCTTGCTTGCTTTTTCCTCGTCTGTTATTTTGATTATTATATTAAAATTAATGGATCCTTTACCCAACACAACTGCTCGGAATAAGCCGTTCCGTAGTGATTGTAAACGTATAATACACAATGTAATTAAATTGTGTGATAAAGAAGCACCAGAAGGAAATGCTATTGTTCCACTTTTGCAATTCCTAAAGAGAGCTAGTGAAATGACCGGGATATCAATGTCCAGAGTAAAAAGAATATGCAGAGAAGCGAAGGGTGAAGAAACTCCAAAATTTGAATCTCCGAGGAAACGTCAGAAAAAAAAGAACCACCGAAAACGTAGCTTTAGATAATTTTGATTTTGATGTAATCCGAAAATATCCACTCCTATTTTTTAAATAGATTTGCTTCTTTCTTTTTATTATTTTGAAATCATTATTCACATATTCGATCAAAAATAAAGTTTTAAAAAATAACTTTAAAATTCCGAACAAAAAGCAGTCTGAAATACATTCCGTATTTCATTAACAAACACATCCGAAAATATGACGTTTTCCCCTATTTTCTAAGTAGACTAGCTTTTCTCGCGCATGCGTAACAGCTTCCAGGGACCTTGCTTCCGTGGTCGGACAATACTTGTTTATATTGTCCGTGTATAAAACTTGATGGTATTCTAGCCAACTGTTTAGGTGGTATCATGTGCGAAATGTCATAACAATGAAGAAAAAAACAATGCTTAAAATTTTAAAGAATTAAAAAATTTCTATTCAAGCTATAAAAAACTGAAAGCCATATGTATAAAGAAGAAAGAATGTTTAATTCACAGTAAAATTTTCATATCTGTGAATAAATTATTTCAGTAACTATTGATTATTTAAAATAGGGATATGGTTGTCGAGTACAACATATCCCTGGTATAAAGCCTTAAAAGCCTTTAAAAGATATGTGTCCCCTTAAGTATTTCCTTTAGTGAACACGTGAATTCGTTCAGAGTTGCTTCGGTTAAAAAAGAGTCCCTTAAAAACTGAACAACAATCATCATTGTTTGAAAATTTTTAATTATTATTATTATATATATAATAGCCGTTGTCTCTGTATAACACTTCCGGGCTGTACCCATCTTTCAATTGAATCGCTCGGTAAACAAACGGCCGGTTAGGCTTAATTTCAATTTCAGATGTGGATCAGAATTTTTTCTTACCTAAAAACTAATAGCTTCTCCATCAAATCGCGTTTGTTCGGCCTATTTTTCTATAAAACATTCAGAACTAAAAAAAATTGGATGCTTCTAGCTGTATATTTAACAGTTTTTAAAAATCTGTTTACTTTTGCGATGAATTCTGAAAGTAAACAAACTTGAATGTGAATGAATCAAGTAGCTCAAGTATTCATATCGCGTAGTGAGCTGTAAAAAACTCGATGGCTGTCTACTACTCCAATCGCATGAAAAACTAAATAAATAAAAAATATTGAAAGGGTTTGCTTTTACAAGGTGTGGATTAAATGCAATATTGTTAGATAATTCGGGATTTTTTTAACTTTCATATACTTTTTCCATTATGACGTCATTATTAGCATTATGACGTCAAAATGATGGGTTACCTTCTAGTTATTAAATAATCGTAATAAACAAATTATTAAAACGAAAAACTTTTAAACTTTGAATAGGACTTTCTCCCTTATCATGCATTTTAACTTCATTTATTTCCACATGGTGAACTTTTATGACACTTCGATGAACACATTTGATTTGCGTTCTTGCACACTCACTTTTCTGTTTGATGTTGAGCATTTGTAGTTGCTATATACCCCTGACCACCGAATCTCGATTCATTCGCTACAGCTTCACGAATAGATATATATTTTCCTGGGATCTCTTCAAGGATTTGTGCGCCAGAAATCTGGAAATCACACCTAGCAAACCAAGTTTCAGTAATGCCACCTTTTTTGTTCCTATCTGGTAAACATTATTTTCCACCTTAAGAATTTTCCCGATTAAATTTGGAGAGCCACGGTCTACTTTCGGGACATTTTACCGAACATTGTCTCCAACTATAACTAGTAAAATGTAAATAATTCAACACAGAAAGATATTTACTAACAGGAAAAATGCAGATAGAATAAACAGAAATCCTGCACTTAGAGCTAAATGCACCATAAATGCAAGATTCTGTAGCAGTAAAAGAACTAAACAATACAACGAGGCAACCGACTGGTCTCTTCATCAGGAGGCCTAACTGAATCAGTTACCTCAAGGGGGAACTTTCTGAATTGGATGCAGGTCTAACCAAAAGACATCCCAAGGCCGCGAGATCCCCATTGAAACAGATAGTCAAATCAAATGAAAATAAACAGAAACCCTCCACTTAGAGCTAAGCGCTTGGGCATGGCGCTGTAGTCATGCTACAGTGGCTTAATTCTTAGGGTTAAAAGTGGCTGCTTTTTAGTTATAACCGTTACTGCAAAGCTTATTGGGATAGGGTGAGTGTACCTTTATAAAGTATAGCTCACTTCTACCCGCACTTGGGTGTATATAATTTGAAGTGGTACTCTAAATGAATTTGATACAAACACAGTTTATACATGAAACAATGTTTATTGAATTCGTTGCACATATAGAATTTGATTTTACAGCAATAAGCATACGTACTATTTGTACGGAATATATATATATATATATGCATTCAATAAAAATACACTTTGCCATACTCACAAACCAGCAGAGAGTCAAACCAGCAGTTCTGCCACGTAAACTTTGGGCCCCCTAAACACTAGCGCCGGCTAACACCTGGAGCTGCTTACCTCGTAGCTCCCTTAACTCGCTTATCTATCAACCTTAACAAAACCTTTTTTTTAATCAAGCTGCGTGGTATTTATACCAAGCGTGTATGCCGAAATTAGCATATCTCATGCAGCTTCTTTAATTCATTCACTCAAAAGTTCGATTCTTGTGAATTGAATCTTATGTATACCTTACACCTTTTATATTTCTGTCTTTTCATTTGTGTTCTTTTAGGAATGTATGTTTACATTTTACTGCTGCAGAATGATGCGTTTAGCTCTAAGTGCAGGATTTATGTTTATTCTCTGTTGATTTGACTGTCTGTTTCAATGGGGATCTCGGGCCTTGGGATATCTTTCGGTTAGAACTGCATCCTATTCAGAAAGTTCCCCCTTGAGGTAACTGATTTGGTTAGGCCTCCTGATGAAGAGACCAGTAGGTTACCTCGATATTTGGTATAGTTCTTTTACTGATACAGAATCTTCATTTATGGTGCGTTTAGCTCTAAGTGCAGGATTTCTGTTTATTTTGTCTGCATTCTTCCTGCTAGTAAATATCTTTCTCTGTTGAATTATTTACATTTTACTGGTTATAGTTGTCTTTTTTCAGTATGAGGATTTGTTGCAACTGCATAATCTTTTATTGAAAAATTTTCAACGCTAGGGTAGTTTTTTCTGTTAATTTGTTCGGCTGTCTAAGCTTTCTTTATGTATATTACTAGCTGCAAACCCGCGCTTCGCTACGGAGTACATTCAAATTAAATACAACGGTCAACGTATGCAATTTATGCCAAAAAATAAATATATATATTTATAATAAATGCGATTATCAATGTATACAATTGATGTAAAATATATATCTATCTATATATATATATATTTATAAAAAAATCGTAAGGGATATGCATTTTTTTGGATAATATCCAATCGTCTGCTGCATTAGAAAGAGAAAAAAATATTTTTTTTGTCTATTTAGTTGTTACGCACGTGACGATAAATTTATTGAAAGTACCAGAAAAAGAAATCACGTAATCAGCATTTAATAAATTAAATTCTAAAAATTTATCTTTAAAAATTCACCAAAAATCAGGAAATGGAGGTAAAAATTCGAAAAAAATTTCATTTTGAAGGAATTTTTATGATCTTTCTCGTGATATAAATTTTATAACCCTCAATGTATTATTTTAAATGGAAACGTAAAAAAAGTTTAAAAAATTTTTAAAACAAAAACTTAACAAGTAGATTTATTTACAAAAAGAATTAAACATTAAACACTTCCGACATAATCACTTAATTTACGTGCAGATTCACAAATACACGCTCCAGGGCCCATTCTCGGCCCAACAACACAGGAACCTAGCAAAAACACGTCTATCCCGCTCGGATTTTATACAGCGTCTCTCTCCAATGTCTGGATTTTCAAAAGGGGTGGAGGGGCCAGCAAATTATCGGCTGCCAGGTCTTTTTAGACGCCGAACTTTACTACATTGCAGAAAAGTTAAGATGACAGCTTTAGTGGCTGCATCTGTAAGGAAAACGGTTTTTAATCCCCCCACGTGTTCCGAACTGTTGGAACCGAACAACACATTCCTTGAAAAACACGCAGCTGTGTTTCAAGCCGTTGTGAGGTCTCGGGAAAAAATAAGACCCTATTTCCAGCACGCTACAATGAGTTTACTTTTGTTTTGCACCAACATCGCATCATAGCGATCCAGTAATCAATAGTCCTGCGGTTCCTTCTTAATAGTCATTTTAGCTTTTTTTTCACATCATTTATTAACTTCTGGTAAGTAGTTTTGGTTAAGAGCAAACTGTTTTTTGCAGCATGAACTTGAAGCTTAGACAGTTCATCTTCAAATCGTCGTTGTCTGTCTATGGACTGTGACTCCTTCTCCAACACTGTATCTTGCTCTTCCATTTTTATGCAGCACAGTATAAAACTAGATTTTTGTTGAACAAATTTAAGTAAAACCACATATTTTGACTGTCCCAAACAAAGCACAAAATACAAATAGCAAATTCTGAGCCTGACCGGAGGATTAAAAGTCATGTGCCTTGCCACATGATATTCGAAAGGAATTGAAGACGTATTTCATACTTTGCCGGTTTGTCATTTGGCATTCTATAGAATGCGTAGGAAATGTGTGAAACGAGACCTACGAGAGTACCATTGCTCTATACTCGCCATCGGGCTGCACGTCTTGCCTGGGCAAGAGAGCACAGAGACTGGAGTGTAGAGGACTGGAAAAGAGTAGCATGGAGTGATGAGTCTCGATTCCGACTACTTAACACCGACGGGAGGCTGAGAATATGGGGTCAGGCTCATGAAGCCATGGATCCTGCATGCCTGGCTGGAACTGTACAAGGGCATGGTGGCTCAATCATGATCTGGGGTGTTTTTTCGTGGCACAGTTTGGGATCTTTGGTACGTGTACCAATCTCCCTCAATGCAATTCGGTACGTAGAGTTGCTGGGTGATCACCTCCATCCGTTTATGCTGTTCTGTTATCCGCACGGTAATGGAGTTTTCCAGCAAGACAACTTTACCTCTCACAAGTCCCGGTTGGCTACTGGCTGGTTGGATGAGCATTCCTCTGACTTGTCTGTCATGAATTGGCCTCCTAGAAGCCCAGACTTAAATCCTATTGAGCATCTTTGGGATGTTTTGGAACAAGGCGTGAAAGGCCATCACACAGCACCAAAGAACCTTACTGAATTCTGGACAGCTTTAGCCAATATTTGGCAAGCCATTCCCGTGGAACGTTTCCAGAAACTTGTTGAATCTATGCCTCGTCGTGTGGCAGCCGTTATCAAGGCCAGAGGAGGCCCAACTCGTTACTAGGTAGGTATCCCTCATTCAGTGGCACTTCAGTGTAGTACATTTATTTACTATCCAGCCGTCATGTTTTGGCGGGTACAAACTAGTACATTTTTAATTGTCATTCCCCTTATCTACATAAGGTCTCTCATTTCAGAGTCACATTTGAAGTTCTATGATCAGTCTCATTAGTAAGAAAATAATTCATCTATATATTAGTTCTATGAGGGGTCTTTTACTTAGAAACCTATTTTGACAGGACAGCTGACCATAAAAATAAGGTTGAGGCATCAAAATGGAGGTCTTTGAATAAATTTGTAACTTTTTTCCAATCATCTAAAGTTTACCTTTGCTACTTGATATAAGTTTGTCCTTTTCAAAAAAATGAACCGTGAATTTCGAAGGGGTTTCTACTGTACTAATAAATAGCAATAATCTTCTATCAACGAATTCAATCTGGAATAAGGTCATCCCCCTCCCCCACGACGACAAGGGGTTGTAGAGAGTATTGCTTACTTCTACCCGCACTTGGGTGTATATAATTTGAAGTGGCACTCTAAATGAATTTGATACAAACACAGTTTATACATGAAACAATGTTTATTGAATTTGTTGCACATATAGAATTTGCTTTTACAGCAATAAGCATACGTACTACTTGTACGGAATATATATATTAACATTCAATAGAAATACACTTTGCAAATACTCACAAACCAGCAGAGAGTCAAACCAGCAGTATTGCCACGTAAACTTTGGGCCCGCTAAGCACTAGTGTAGGATAGTACTGGAGCTGCTTACCTCGTAGCTCCCTTACTTCGCTTATCTATCAACTTTTTACAACCTTTTTTTCAACCCCTTTATTAATCAAGCTGCATGGTATTTATACCAAGCGCGTATGCCGAAATTAGCATATCTCAAGCAGCTTCTTTAATTCATTCACTCAAAAGTTCGATTCTTGTGAATCGAATCTTATGTATACCTTACAGGGTCTAACACGATGCCATCACAGTTTTGCCAACAACACGGTTTGCCGGAAAGTTGCTTCATTGAAACTGAACAAAATCTTTTTCCCCTATGTTCAGGAATCAGCAGAAACCGCATCCCTGTAGGAGGCGCCTGTGTTCAAAGTTGAAAAATTCCGTATCACTAAACCCGCTTGGCTGTTCAGTTTGAACGCCCGTGGCAATCAGTCAATTTTGATAAATTAGATACAAATATTGAAATGTTAAAGTTTTTATTAAACTAATCCCATATTGTCTAGCAAGAGTAGACGATCAACATGAAACCAAAAATTTCTTAAAAAGTCTAAAAACAGTAGAGGGTTTCCGAAGGACCCCGTCCTTTGCGAAACCCAAAGAAGCCAAACGATGGGCAGGGGAAGCCATGTTGGCAGAGCACCAGTGACACTCCGGGAAGATCTTCTGACCCTGCCGAAAAGTGGTTGCTCTAATATGGCCACTCATGAAGCGCGAGAAAACTGTTTGATATTTTCTAGGCTGGAGCTGGAAAGACCCACCCGGACACCTTCCAAAGTTCCAAAGTACAGAGTGTCTCATTTATTTTGCAACCCCCCCCCCCCCCCACAAAAAAAAAAAACAATGTACAAACATTCATTTTTATTTTACAGAAGTGCTTAACCCTTTGTGGGGCGCCGTTTACACAGTGCAAACGCCTAAATCTAGTCTTTTTTTTTCCCTTGTATTCAACGTATTACAGTTAAATGAGCAGAAAAAATGGTTATTACTGCCATCTGTTATCAGTTTAATGAAGTAAAAACATTTTTCAACCTTTATTTTGAAAATTTTTCAAGATTCTTTAGGTTACAATAGGTCTAGAAAAAATCTGCACCTTGCAAGCGGTGGAGGTTTTCGCCCCTGAAGGGGTTAAACGACTACAAAAGGTGTTGGAAACGACCGCCGTCTTCATCTTTACATATCTGGGCCCGTTTGAGGAGGTTTCGAGACACATTCTGTAATGTTTTTGGTGTGATAGCGTTTATCTCTTCCGTAATGCGAGTTTTCAGTTCAGTAATCGAGGCTACCGGTTCACGGAACACGCGATTTTTCAAATAGCCCCACAAGAAGAAATCGGGCGGTGACAGGTCTGGACTGCGTGGAGGCCAGACCTGCACATAGCACCATGACGCAAAACTACCTTTCACTTCGTTCTCCTTAGCACTGAAGTGTCTCGTACGGTTTGCTAGCGTGTTGGTAGTGTTGCTCGCACGCCCCCTCCACACCGCTACCTGCGCTAACGGTGTGCGCGTGTACTCGTGTTGTTCATTTGCTTCGCTTTGACGCAGGTTGCAAAATAAATGAGACACTCTGTACTCCATCTTAGGGGGAGTTCTCCAAAGATGGTTTAGTTCTGTCTTCTTAAGTGGGTAAATCTCGCTACAAAGTAAGAGCCCCACAAGGGCTCACGCACTCCTCAGCGCGCACACCTGGCTAAGGAGTGCGTGCCACTCCTTAGCACGTTTGTCGACCCTTTCATTACCGTCAACCCCAACATGGGATGGGATCCACTGAAAATGGATAGTGTGTCCAGAAGAAAGCCGGTCAAGAATATCTAAGATGTCCAGGCTAATCTGGTCCCCAATAATAGTCCAATTACAATGTTAAAGTTCAATAAGCATTGCACTCTGTAAGTTAAAAGTCTTTGTTATTCCGGAAATGGAATAAAATTGGCTCGATTTCGAGAAACAGGGCCAAATAGCGTTACCACTGTATGGGTCGCAAACGAGTAATTTGCTTTTCCAAGCTTGCAAGTGGTCTTTCTTGCCAACAAAGGCCCCTTGTGATAATAGCAAAAACCCTCAAAAACCAAAGAGTGATTCATACGAGTACAACTGAATGTAATTCACGTTATTCTGATGTTATTACAAGGACGAATGTTATCAGTTCAAGCATGCAATCGTCTGAAAAGACACATCGATGTGCTGTGGCTTAATCGATGAAAAATATTGAATACTATTATACAATCAACGCGCCTCTTTGCTATGAGACGATGCAAATATTTTCATTCAGTTTGCTCAAAGTAGGGATGGGTCGAAACGAATACGTCTATAGGCATCGAAACAGTAGATGAAAAGCAAGAGATATCTTTTAATGGGTAATTCGTTATAATTGCATTGTCTGTCCCCTGTTTTCGAGTCAAAGTATACGAACAATTAGGGCCTGTTCACATAGGAGTCCGTTGCGTTGCGTTAAGGAAAAGATGCTGTTGAGACGAAAATAAACCAATCATAGGCTCTAAAAATTTCATTGCTAATCGTTTGGATGCATATGATTGGTTTATTTTCGTCTCAACGTCATCTTTTCCTTAACGCTACGCAACGGACTCCTATGTGAATAGGCCCTTACACCACTTTTATGTTCAATACAACGTTGAAAGCTCATTGATTTTGCCAGAGCATAATATACCGTGAAACTTTGAAAAGTCAGGTTGTTAAATTAAAGATTTCAGGATTCGTCTGAGGAAAAGCTTTCGGTCGTTGTGACGTCATAATAATGAAATGTTTCTATCGTTGCAACATGATTCAATCGATTCAACCGTTATCCGGATTTTAAAATCAATTATGTAGTAATGCAGTGTTCATATCTGACATTTTTTTACAATAATATATTTCGAAAGTTATCTTTCTACCGTATAATCGAAAAATGACTAAAATGTCACTGAAACCTCACTACGCATGCTCAGAACTTTGCATTTAACCCACAGAAAGCGGTGTGTAGTGCTGGATTGCAGGGATTTACTAGAGCTTTCAGGGAAGGTCAAACCGTGTTGTCTGAAGTCTCGTTTCGACGTCCACTTTCGTTTTACGTCCGTTTCGTGAGTATTTGAAACAATGTCTTCCTATTGTGGTAATTTTGGGGTATCTTTTGCTTTGCTCGAACACAAATTGATCCTTACATCGCATATGCCTCCATTTTGTTTTACAAGATCCACTACTCAGTATGCAGAGAAATTTGATTGCCAGTAAATGTGTTTCGCCCAGGGCCGCTAACACCCTAAGCACGCCCCTGCAAATATAAATTTGAGTTTATTAATTCCCAGTTCAATAAATATATGAGGTTGTTGTGATGGACATTATCGACGCGGTAAAACCTTGGTAACGCGCATATTACGAGAATCTGTACATTTATAATTAGAGCAAAATATGTCGAGTGATCAAAGTCCTGCTTTATTTCGCCCGAAAGCCCCCCACATACACACAAAAGCATTGCCCCCGAAAAATTGCAATGTGTTTTGCCAGGCATTAAACCATGTATGGAGACACTACATTTCAAAGCAAATATAGTAGTTAAAACGAGTATTGCCGCTGGATGATATTTTTCAATGTTCTAATTATTTCCTATCTTCTGTAATTTAGGGCAGGGTACATTTAAAAAAATTTCGTGGAACACTCGTATAAGGTAAATTCGTGAGTTGCACAACTCTTAATCATGGGCGGGGATAATTATTCATTGAAATAACCCTAGAGTAACCGACTGGTTTTAGTTGGGATAGGATTTTAATTTCAGCTGTGAATTCTGCCGGGAACGTTGTGCCGCTGAGGAAAGTTAACTCAAACGAGACGACTCTTGGAATAAAGGCTAAATAACACTGGAGCGTGAGTTATTATATAAAACTCCGTTTCTCAAACCATTTTCATGAGCTAACTGGAAAAATAATTTCTGCGTACTTTTTTAGCTATCTCCTCTACGAATACGTGTCAAGGTTACTGGAATAAGTCGCCTTTATTTATAATCAAGATCTGGTAAAATGAAGTTAAAAATTTCAAATGTGCCTTTCAGAACACGTCAGACTCGGGGCCCTTTTTATCGCATGGGCAAATCGGGACTTTGCCCAGGGCCCCCTGATGCTAGGGGGCCCAAAAAACCCCTTGGGGTATGCACCTAGTACATCTAATAGTATGTACAGCCCATGGATAGTTCTTTTTTAATAAATGTTCGTAAGGGGGGCCCCAAAATAGCATCTGCCCAGGGGCCCCCAGCGTTCATAATCTGGCCCTGGTAGATTTGTATACGTACTGGTATTTTTCACATCTCAAAGGGTTTGGGTAAAGCTATTTCAATTTTTGCATTCGTTCACATTTCGTGTCTTCCATAACTACTAGGATTCTTGGAATACTATACTGCGTCTAAAGCGCAAACTGTTGGACCGCTATATGTATATGCCCGCATGCATATACATGTGCTCTGTAGTACTAAACTAGTAAATATTTTCTTAATCCTAAGATCTACTGAAATCGTACGTCAATTAGATTGATATTTGTGATTGGCCGTTGCTTTCAGGTTTCTTTAGATGTCATTAATAAACAAGCTTGAATTAAAGTAAAATTTGTGAAAACTCCAGTTTGCCCGAGGATGTCAAACCAAACTGTGTGGTTTAACATTGTTTGGTTTGAGTAACAGCTAAAATCTCTAAAGGAAGATAAGCCTGATCGTAAAGCCTGAGGCCTTGTTATCAAATAGCCAGGCCAGCTTCTAAATTTTTGAAGGTTATACCCGTAGAATGTTTGATTCAATTGAATATCAACGCCTATCTGTTTGAAAACTGAATAAACTTCATTACCATAATTCTCCTATCTTTACTCATTTAAAGTCTCTCTGGTGAATAAATTCTTCCGCTGTCTGTAACATTCAAAAGTAATTTCTATATTTTTTGTATTAAAGATTTTTCTTTTGCAGTTTCGTGAACTCTCGGTATGATTAGCATTATGGGAGTCATTTCCAGTGCTATCACTGGTAAGTCTAACATATCTTTTGATTCGAAAAATTTGGTAGTGTTTCTTAAGAGGTAAATGAAAGAGGAAAAACAAAGCCTAGTATCTCAAGTTGAATAGGCTATAATGATACGAACCAAGTGAGATAGATAAGCTGTAACTGATCAATAATAAGGAACACAAAAGCTGAGAGTGAATCGCCTAAAACAATATCGAGTGTTGAAAGCTGGTAACTGTCTTACCCATAACGCTCTAGGGGGGTAAAAAGTGGATAATACTGCATCCAGTTCTCAATTTATTTCGTATCTGAAGTGAATTTTTGGTCATAACTTCGAACTGTTCAAAAACGCTAATTTATGTCAAACGTCTGGAGCTGGTGCCAGTCTGAGTTTGAAACCCACTGTTGGCAAGGGTGTTTGTAGCCGTTTATATTCGGCTTTACACTGTGGCAACTCGTGTTGCCAAATAGGGGACCGTAATCCAACTAACATTCGCACTGCCATACGAATAGCACTCAAACGATTGAACACCTGAAATTAAATAGTTATTGTTTTGTACGCTGAAAGGTTCGTGAATTCATTAATACCACTCAAATTTATCGGAACCATAAAGTGATGGTAAAACTGGTTTCTCGAAGTTAAAATAACTATAGTGAAAACCAAAACGTAGTATTCTTGAACGCGTGCTCATCAGTTTAGACTGAAGGAACGCTCTCCTTCACTTAAAGAGGTAATAAGTACACGTCACATGTTGGCTGTTGAATGAAACATCCCAAAGTCTTACCAGTTTAAATAAAAACTGGAGCTAAACTAGCATCGATTGCACCTGCATTTTTCATTATATAAACAGATCTGACATTTCAACATAGTTTGGTTTGAGTAACAGCTAAATTTTGAAGGGAAGGCATTCTCGAGTCTCGTATACTCGTTTCATCGAAAAGCCTGAAGCTAACTGAATAAAGCTCGCAAGGTATGTCATCGGTTCAATCAAATACAATCGTCTTTAGATCGTCAAGTTGCTTTCCAGCATGGCTTCGTTTTTAGAAGGTTCAGAGGATAAATTCCATGTTTCAGTGGGTCGCAAGGTTTTTAAAAATATCCAAACTGAGAGAAATAAAATTCGATCTCTCACTCTGTAATTTCTGGAAAATCTCATGCATAGGCCCAATTAACTAGAAACCTAGTGAAAGATTGCTATGATTTAAAACCATATTGCAACTGGGCCTCTGAAATAAGTACTTAAACTCGGGCATAGTAGCATTTGACTTCATGCATTTGACTTCATTCTCCCTATCGGGACATTTCGTTAATATAATCGGTCTTTAGAGCATATATTTAATACCAAGCGAAATGAAATGGATCTCATTGCCTTTACGGAACTCAAGGATATAGTCTTTATATACGTGTAATACAGTTTGCCAAAACCTATAGCTATTAAGACTGGAAGAGCAGATGTTTATTAGTGTTAATTTTTTTCTTTCCTTTTCAGGTCTTCTGGTGTTCACATTTGTGGTAAGTAATCTTTTATTCCTGCTAGTGAATGTATGCCGTAGGGTTACTAGTGAAATGCGAGGGCATTTACGGTGAAGTTGAAATCACCGATGACTATTTTAGCAGTTCCTGATGTAATGATTTTTTAATCGTATATATACTATAAAAACAGTTCCGTGACTGACAGACAACGCACAAACCAAACCGCTGGACCTAAAGGGCTGAAATTTTGCATGGCGTTTCTTGTAGTGTAGGGGTTCACTAAGGGAGATTTTTGGAGAATTCTTCGGTTCTAAGTTTTTGTAACATTCTTTAAAGTTTGCAATTAAAGTAAGTTCGAGGGGTATAAAATTTATATCGCGAGAAAGATCCTAAAAATTCCTTTAAAACGAAATCTTTTTCGAATCTTTACCTCCATATTCTGATTTTTGGTGAATTTTAAAGATTAGTTTTTAAAATTTAAATGCTGATCACGTGGTTTCTTTTCGTGATACTTTAAATAAATTTGCGTCGCGTGCATAACAACGAAATAAATTGACAAAATTTTTCCTAATGCGGCAGACGATTGGACCTTATCCAAAAAAAAATCAAATACAGTAAATGTTCCTCAAACTGCACTATTAACTGTACTATATTTAGTATGTTCTATTAGATTTAATTTGAATATTTTCTACATTATTTTGTCTATAAAAATATCAGTTACGATTTCTTTATGGCATGAATTGCATACATTGACCGTTGTATTTAATTTGTGCTCCGGAGCGAAGTACGGGTTTTCAGCTAGTGGATACATAATTGAAGGTCGTAAGTACTGCATTACTTTATAACCTCACCCCCAACTTGAGTTTGAGTCGATTGAAACGTTTTTAACTGCTTTCATCTTAGTAGGTACTGCTTTCAAATTCTCGAGGGGGAAATAAGCGTACAGTTATATTTAATAGATTTTAAAAGGATCATATTTTGTGCTTGCAGTGCTAAACGATTCTCTGAAAGTTATAATCCAGTTTTTAATATTATCGATACATCTGGTGTCTCTAATTGGTATTGCTGTTATAGGTACGAGCGGAGGAAACTCGAGGAACTGCCGGCCCAAACTATCGGTCAATCCCCAAAACGTCATTCAGATGTTCTGAACAGAAACATATTCCCGGATTTTATGCGGATTTGGAAGCTGAGTGTCAGGTAAATAGATTACATTAATTTTATCACTGAGACTTGTTTAACTACGTATAAATTGACATCACCTTGAAATAGAGCACCCAGTTGCTGAAAGAAAAATGTGAAGACCTAAATTTCTGTAGTTAAGGGTAATGCATATAGTTATAAATATAGCTGAAGGCTGTTTTTTCAGAGGAGTACGCTTTCTAATAACAAATTAACTCCAAATATAAAATTCTGTAAACTTAAAATTCAGCCCGTTTACTTGACTATTACGATTTTATCTTGCCATGTTCGCATTTTTTAGAAAGTGATTAACAATAGTTCCTGATAATGCAGTACTAGAATTAACACGTTAAAATTTTAAATACAATTCTTAAGCCCTGTCTTGCTGTCCCCTTTATTCTGAATCTCCTATTTAGAGCTATATTGAAACTATTAACTGAAATTTTTTAAAGACCTCCAGGTTATTTAAAAGCAAGCTTAGTAAACTTAAATACCGTAAAATCTAAGTATAATACGCATTTTTTCCTCATTTTAGTCCGCAAAAATAAGGATGCGTATTGTACTCGTTTAAATAAAAAAATAGTTTCGAACATTGTATTGACAATCAATAGATGAGCTGTATTCTTGTGAAAGTTATCAAGACTTATAATTTCCCTGCATTGTTTGTTTAAAATTAAAAATTTTAGTTTTCTACCTAATTTGACGTTTTCGTTTATTTTTATTACAAATCTTATGTTGATGAATCATCTGCAATTTTTAAATAAAATATTAAATAGTAATGGGTGCGTATGTATTATGGTCGAATTTTAATTTTTTCCGATAATTTCGCGCAAAATCAAGCATGCGTATTATACACGTGTGCTTATTATAGTAAAGATTTTACGGTATCAATTACCCAAAAACCTTCCTGAAATATTTCTTAAAACTACGATCTTGGACCTATATTATTGAGAGTTGAATACGAAGACCTCAAGAGTGCCCAGTTAAAGCATGAAACGCACTTATGAGTATTAAAGTGACATTGAAAGGATTCTTAACCTCATTAAACCAGATCTTAAACCTGGCGAACTCGGGCATGTTAGTCTTTGTCATTTAAGTGAAGCTCCAAACATAGTATTCCTGACGTGTTTATAGAAAGTGATACTTAATGCACTATTTTCTTTGAAACTTTAATGTTCTTCTAGATAAATTTCTTTTGGAAGCGAGTTTAAGCTTTTAATATCGTATGTGAGGTTTCTCAATTTAAAAAGCTGATTAAAATAAAAACTAGTGTTATGAAATTGGATAATTAAGATTCTTCAGAAAGTGTTCTTGGTGTATGCGAAGTCATTGCGAACGGATTAATTGTGGGATATGCTATTAAAGTATCAAGCTATCGGTTGAGTAGCCTTGTCATTTGACTAATGGGAAGATTCTGGTACTTTCATTGTATTCAGATATCTTACGGCTGAATTTTAATTATAGAATATGTCTGAAATCAATTTCTTCAAATTGGATGCGAGTCTAAATAGTTGTGACATCTATAGCTTATTTGACTTGAGACCTTTTGATAAACGCCTTTTCTCGGAGTCTGGTAGAAAATTCCTTGCGTATTTCTTGAACTGAATGTATCCTTAAAAGCTGATACGTTCCTTGAGGATTGAGTTTCATTATTACAAAATATTTAAATGAACGTTTAGTTTCTGACAAACGGCATATTGAAAAGTAGCTGTCATTGTGAATTATCAACCATTTAAGGGGACAGTGGACCTTCAAACCTAACTTTTTATTTTGAATGGATTTGTTTGAAATTTTAATGTGATTAGTACCATAGATATGTAAAAGTGGTTAAAATTTAAAGATCAAATATTAATAAATTATGAATAATGAAATATTAATTTTATGAAAAATTGGCTTAATGAAAAATGTTCCATGCGCATTTCTTTTGCATATATGGTAATATTTATTTACAGGATACCTTATAGAACTTACAATGAAACTATTGCTTATTTTAAGTATTCATTAAAAATATAAAGGGAAAAATAATAGTGAAAACACCAATTTTATTACGCAAAATACCTATAAATCATCTTGTCAAGTACAAAATTTAGGAATTCTGAGCTACGAAGCATAATTATTTTCAATAAGACGCATTTGATATACAGTTAAGTATATAAAACTTAAATTTCAAAGCAATACGATAATTAGACATGCGCCTGGGGCAGTTTGAATATTCGTATGACATGAAAATTTTTATTTTGAGAAAAACACAATTTAGTTATTGCTATTAGTAACCACATAATATCTAAATTAAATACAAATGCCTAACTAGGAAAGTAATCACAGAAATTAAAAATTCTTTGCAACACATTTCTACTCGTCCGTAGTTTCACAATTCAATAAAATAAAAACATCGAATTTTTGGACAAATTTCACAATTTCGAAAGTCCACTTTTCCCTTAACAGGTGTCGAATCGAATGAACAGGCGAAATCGAATGAATTTTACTTCTGCGAGAACTCATCTCTATTGAGATGAAAGTAGTTTAATTATACCTGATATGAGCTATATGTAATGGTAATAGTCGACGTGACTATCGCATAAAGTATCGAGGTGTTCTCGCCTGATGTATTTGGTTATATTTTAGCGTGATCTAACATTTCAATGTTATTCAGCTTGAATATTTTGCGCAGCAATCTCGCTTCTTAATATCAGTAGTCCATGATGAAAATTGTCTTTAAATCTTGCCCGCTATTTATTCGAACAAGTTTCGAAATTTAATAATTTTGCCCACTATACTAAACGTACCGATGTGAAAACCATATATGCGTATGTTTAAAATCGATTTGTTTTAAAATTGCATCATTAAGGGTACTTTACGAAGATATTTTCTCGCAGGTATTCCACTTGTGCTTAGAAAATCGACAGGAAAGTTTCTTTTGTCCGCCTGGTACAACATTTAATCAAGCAATACTATCGTGTGACGACCGGTATAGTTCAATCTGCAGGCTTGCTCCTTTGCTATACAGTGTAAATTCTGGCCCTATAATGGAAAATGCCCGTAGAAATATCCCTACGCTTATAAAGCTAAAGAGCATAGCTCAAAATAGGCCATCTATCCATCCACAGGCTGCTAATGTGTACGAAAAAATCGCGTCCCTCTATGAAGATACAGCGGATGAAACGCAGTTCTATTCAGCAGAAACTTCAGATGTTCCTGAGGATATTAAAGAATCGAGGTCTCGAATTAGCCGTGATCTTGGGGCAGATGAAATGCCTGAAGAGACAAGAGGAGGTACGAAAAGTGATTTGCCTCTAAACGAAGACGTGTTATCTAGATGGGATTCGAGCAGTCGGAATGACGAGGAGCATAAAGATGCATATTACTCGGGCACTTCGAGTGAAGAAGCTGAAGGCAATATGGAGCCACAAATTCTTTATGATCCAGTTACAGAACAGTACTTCGTGGACTATGATTCATCACGGAATGAATGGCAACGGGATCCTGAAGGAAAAGTTGGCGAATTAAGGAGCTTGTATGACAGATATGCCAATACGTACGGCCTCGCTTTGGACGATTATGTTGATGAAAGCGAAATTCCGACAGAAAGTGTAGTAAACGATCCACAGGGTTTTACTGAAGTCCCGGATACCGTAGAAACTGACGTAAAGGGACAGTTTTTTAGGAGGATGTTAGACACTGAACAGCAGCGACAACCTATATACACTGTAATTCGAGAGGACGACGATGCGGAAGTTGGTGTTCCCGTTGTCTCAAGCGGCGTTGAGCATCCCATCCTCTTGGATTTCGATGACAGTTTGCCAACAACAGAATCCACTTCAACAGATACCGAGGCTAGTTCTGAAGAAGTCTTCACTGAAATAGTCGAAATGGAGGAAAAATCGGACTCGGATGTTCCATCTGAAACCACCGATGACATGAGAGAACAGAATTTTACTCCCCTTGATGCTTCTGATGTAGCACTGTCTTCTGATGAGTTTGAAGATGCAATAATAACTGAATTGGTTATACCAGGGATTGATAAACGTGATCTCAGGATTCTGTCTTTTGAGGACCAGTTCGATGAGGAATCGTCAGAAAGTGTTTCGGAAGATTTCCAAGATGGCGATCAATCTTCATTTGTTGGAGATGAGACCCCGGATGACTACGAGTCTTATGATGCAGAATACAACGGGGACGATACAGTAATCGAGGAAAGACCGTATTCTGATCAAGAAGCTAGTGATGATGAAGAGAACACGGACTGGTATGAGAGGGACGACACAATTGATGAAATTTCTGTGAGTTATTGTAGTAAAGAAGACGACGATTGTAAGGTAGAGATATCTTCCCTGTTGAATAGTCTTATCTAATAAGTGAAGACTCGATAGTTTACTAGTTTTTAAGAATTAAAATAGTTCTTAAGGATCTCGTGATTTCTGATTTTCAATTATAATACAAATATAGTAAAATAAAACTAAATTTAAATAATTAAAACATTTTTTAGATCATTTTAGCTTTCTTGAATACAACTGAAATGTTTTAGTAAAATTCTAAACGTTACAATGAACCTAGTTCCAAAAATAGGCATAGTTAATATTTTGCCAATCAAAAGGTTGTTCATGGTTCCTTCTGTGCTTAAAAAAAAACAATATGCTCATGTTACACATTATCAAACACATATCCTTTATTTTTTTTAAATGTTTCATAATTATCAGTCTTTATAAATACCTCAGAGGGGGTAATACTCAAATATTAATCGAAATTTCACCTATAAATAGAAAAAAGCATAATTCAAACACATGCTATATAAATCGTACAAAGATTTGCACAAATGTTTTGTATATCTATACAATGATTATGAATATTTTCTCCTGGAAATCTGTATGCCATACATGAAACCTTAACAAAATGTCGACATAAACAGGAAAGAAAATTCGGAAATTTTTTTTTTCAGTTAATTGGAAATAGCAGGATTTCTGCGCACTAAGCCAAGACTGAATTTGGATTATATGAATGGGAAAAAAACCTAATATTGGGCATGTACAACTTTAGTTGCGAAATTGTTTAATATATCATGCATGCCTGTTGAACGCCAAAAAACATTAAAATAAAGATGCCTGAAAAGTAAAATGTTCGTATATATACACAAAATTTAAACACTCACTCAGTATGCATAAGTTACACAGCAAGAAAGATTAATTTAACCTTTATTGATAACATGTTTATTTCAGCAGTAAATTGAAAACAAATGTTTTTTCGATAGTGCCCGCATTATCATTCAATGAAGGCTTATTTTTGGGAAGAGGATATCTTCAAGATAAACGCAACTTGAACCTGAACAGGTCATCTGTAGCCTCAACTATTTAAACACAACATTCCATATATAATCTTAATACAAGCTTTTTGAAATTTTGGTCTTATCTCTTAAGTAGTTTCATGTAGCCATAACATCTGACTACTAAAGCGATGGTTCTCAACCTAGGAGACATGGCCCTTCTGGGAAGGCGGGAGTCATATTCAGAGAGGGGGGGGGGGGGGGTTGCAGCCGGTTAAATATAAATGTGAACATTTTTTCTCTTAAAACAAATCAAATTCGGCGATTACGCATTAGGAAGGGCCGAAAAAACTTATTTTCGGAAACGTAGTTTAAAAAAGTTGTTGTTACACTTATAGATAAGAACCGTCAAAAACTTCCGATCGCTTTTACTTTGAAATATTTTTTTCAGCAGTTTTTTTGAAAAGCCCTCGTATAATACATTTCAAATGAAATAGTTCGCAATATATAGTAAAAGGGTGTTAAAAGACTGGGAAACTTTTTAATAGGTATGTTTAAAACATTTATTGCACAAACAAAACATTCAAAAGTACCATTTTTTTAAATAAAAAGTACTTTCATAAGATTGCTGCAAATGCTGTCTTTACTGCACTTTTTACTTTCGTCGCTCCTACTATGCCACGTTATTGATTGAACTCGGACACATGGAAGGCAGCTTTTGAAGAAAATTCAGACATAACTGACCTTTACAACAGGGTGCTTCTTATGCAGCCATCTCTAGCTTCAGTACCGCACACACTTTGGCTAGCCTCGGTGACAATTTTGACGCAACGCTCCACAGCTTGGGTGTGACATGGAAATCTATTGAAGTCTGAAATCAATGGTCTGCCAGTTTTGATCATTTCTTCTATTTCTCCGTCCGGTACATTCCTTAACAAAGGTGGTGGAGTGACATTACAAACTTTCCACTTAATCATGTCAACGTAATCGATCGCGTTGAATTAAAGTGTTGGCACTCTAAAGTCTCTAATTGTTTTCCCCCTTGCAATTTATCCGAGGTTTAACTCGACGTAATCCCAGTTCTCTCAGACTGTCTTTCGTCCATAACCATAGCCACAGTTAAATTTCGGGGTGTGTAAAATATGAATTTCGTTCTGTTACTGAGCCGATTATTTTTCGTAAATGTTCAGGAAGGTATGGTGTTAAATATATATATATATATATATATATATATATATATATGTAACATCATTCACATCACTGATTCTGAAACACCGGACACACTGCAGTCACACGAGATGGAATGCCACAGGTGATGAAGTTTCACAGGGTATAATATCACTTTAACGCAGAAATGACCGGAGTGGAGAACACAAATAAATGCTCGTGGAAAACATAGTCCACACGATGAACAGCTGAAGTTATTTATTGAATGGACGAATGCTTTACGAGGGTGACATAGACGTAAGGATGACACAAGACTCGCAGACGACACATATCTTGAATTTTGGAGAATACGCGCGCGACGACACAAACACGGGACGGACGCTGCATGGCAAGCACGAAGACGGAGAAAAAAAAATGCGCCGGCAAAACTTTGCTGTGTTTTAAATAACTTCATGAGGTCGTTGTCACATGACCTATGCACTCTTCACCCATTGACCAGAGACCCCCAAGGCCAGTTGTCTGGGCTGAGACCGGTGGCCTGTTATATAAGTTTTGGCGCCTACGAGACTATTGGTTAAGGGATGATATGTCAATTGCCTACTATTGCTTTTAGGTCACTCACAATAAAACGAAACACGAAAACGAAATTAGTTTGCTTACGCCCAAGTAACTTTAAAGGAAAATGAAAAGAATTTGGAAATTAGGAAATGTTTTTTGCTTTGTTTTATATATATATATATATATATATATATATATATATATATATATATACACGTATATATATATGTGTGTGTGTGTGTGTATATATATATATATATATATATATATACTTAACACCATACCTCCCTGAACATTTGCGAAAAATATTCGGCCCAGTAACGGAATGAAATTCATATTTTGCACACTCCGAAAATTTAACTGTGGCTATGGTTATGGACGAAAGAGAACTGTGATTACGTGGAGTTCTCAAAGTTCGGATAAATTGCAAGTAGAAAACAATTAGAGACTTTAGAGTGCCAACACTTTAATTTAAAGCGATCGATTACGTTGACATGATTAAGTGGAAAGTTTGTAATGTCACTCCACCACCTTTGTTAAGGAATGTACCGGACGAAGAAATAGAAGAAATGATAAAAACTGGCAGACCATTGATTTCAGACTTCAATAGATTTCCATGTCACACCCAAGCTGTGGAGCGTTACGTCAAAATTGTCACCGAGGCTATCCAAAGTGTGTGCGGTACTGAAGCTGCAGATGTCTGCATAGGAAGCACCCTGTTGTCAAGGTCAGCTATGCCGGAAATTTCTTCAAAAGCTGCCTTCAATGTGTCAGAGTTAAACAGTCAATAATGTGGCATAATAGGAGCAAGGAAAGTAAAAAGTGCAGTAAAAACAGCATTTGCAGCAATCTTATGAAAATACTTTTTTTTTTTAAATGGTACTTTTGAATGTTTTGTTTGTACAATAAATGTTTTAAACATACATATTAAAAATGTTTCCCTGTCTTTTAACGCCCTTTTACTATATATTGCGAACTATTGCATTTGAAATGCATTATATGAGAACTTTTCAAAAAAACTGCTGAAAAAAAAATTTATTTTCTTATTTTTTTTTCAATATTTCAAAGCAAACGCTCGATCGAAAGATATTTTTTCTCAAAATATTTTTTACAGTTTTTCTTATCTATAAGTGTAACAACTTTTTTTAACTAGCCGTTTCCGAAAATAAAAAAAAATTTCGGCCCACTCTATTACGCATACGATAGTTATACTTTTGTTAATTTTGATTTATTTTATGATTGCCCTCAGATACGATTACAGTAGTATCAGCTCTCTCTCTTTCAATTTACTTTACCCCATGTCATCACTTTTTACATAAAATTTTTTACTTTGTTACGTTGTACGTGTTGTTTATTTTTGCTTCACATTTTGATCTTTCAAAATACACTCACAAAAAAAATCGACGCTCCAAGAAGGCCGGCGTCCGATTGTAACGGAATTTCGTATGCAAAGATCTTTCAACCGCACATACAAATGATCAAAATTGGGTGTCCAGCGAATGAATAGTGGGAGATCAAGCGCATCAGAACTACGCAACCAGCAAGTGTATATAAGGCGCAACTCTCGATCTGATGCTCAAAATTTCTGTTGTATTTCGACTGTGGATAACTCATGTCGACTGTAACAATGCCTCGCCGAAAGATTCGTGATCTTTACGAGCATAGTTCAGAGTTTGAACGAGGTCGTGTCATCGGATTGGAAGAAGCTGGTTGGGCAATCGCTCGACATCTGGGTCGAAGTGATGCAGCGATTAGACGATGCTTGCAAGAGTGGGTCAACTATGGCATATTTAAGCGTCAGGACGGCAGACCTAGGACCACAACAGAAAAGGAAGTTAGAGCGATTTCAGATGAGCTGTCACAGCAACTGATTCGTCGTTATCAACCATGCGACGTGTGACCCGCACACAAGTGTCCAACATGACCTTTGACAGACGACGGAGAGAGCAGAATCTTCGCTCTCACCGACCGTTACGCCGTTCACCCCTCACGCCTGTACACCATCAAGTCTGATTACAGTGGTGCTTAACTCTATCAACTTGGAACTGCTCTGACTGAGGAGTCTAGTCTTCACGACGTGTCTGGACACGTCAAGGGAATCGTGGGGATCCTGCCCAAACTATCACACACCACACAAGCCCACAACAGGGCGTTATGGTCTGGGATGCCATTTCCTTTGATAGCCGGACACCTTTCGTAGTCATTAGTGGCACGCTTACAACACAGTGCTACGTAGACGACATTCTGCGACTCGTTTAGTTACCGTTCCTCTGCCCCCCACGGACTTACATTTTAACACACAAGCCCGGCCTATGCTCGGTAGCATACGGCACGCGTTGCTGCGAATTACTTTCAAGCTGGTAGAACACTTCCTTGACCAGCTAGCTCCCCCGATTTCTCCCCCATAGAGCACATTTGGACGTGATGGGAAAACGATTGTAACTATCCCGGAATGTTTCTGATTTAGCCCAACAGTTAGAGACAATTTGGTAAGAAATCTCGCAGGACACCATCCGGTAACTTTATCAGTCTATGCCACGCGGGGTGACAGCTTGCATCCAGGCCAGAGGTGGACCAACGCCGTATTGACTTCCTCACTTTGTAACGATCAAACTCTGGAATAAATCCTTCAATTGTTCTGAAATTTTAATCTTTTTTTTTTCTGTGCATGTCCTTCACAGCTACCCATTGTTGTCGCAATCGGACAAATCCTTGTTTGTGCTTCGATTTTTTTTTTGTTATACAGTGTATTATAGAGCCCCCTTGTTATATTTTGCATCGTGTATAACAACATCTAATTTGACTATTTAAAAAATCATATGCTCTTCTGATTGAACTCAAATAATATTTCGTGATATTCATAAATTTCACTATTTATAGAAAATAAGAAGTAAAAAACATTCAAATCTGTACTACAAGATAAAGAATTATATGATAAATTGTATTTAGCTTTTGAGACATTGCAAAATTACTTTTGAAAGAAATACGTTAGTTGTACGATAATGGTTCTAGATATACGTCCAAAAATAAAAAAAAAAATAAGCGAATTTTTAAAACGAAATGCTTTCGAAAATCGCGAAGGAAGAATTCCAAGACATAACCAGAATTCCTCATCAAACATGTATCACTTCAATATAGTAGTGTCCTGTCGAGATACTGATTATCAAAAACAGAAATCTGAAATTTGCATAAATATTCTCCCTTGGCGACAATCATCCAACTGTGTGCTAAATGTTTGCGCACAAAGAGTTATTGAAACACAAAGAGTTATTGCACAAAGAGCTATAAAAAGGGCCTGTTCACATAGAAGTCCGGTAGCCAGTAGCGTACGCAGAAATTTTCAAAGGGGGGTGTTATAGTCCAGTCAAATTAGGTTTTCATTTCGCATTAAAAGAAGGTGTTGAGATTTTTTCAGGAATGCGTAGGGGTTGGTCCCCTGAACAACGCCTAATAAAGTCCCCTCGATTTCAGGCGCCGTGGGGGGGAGGGGGTCCAAAGGTCACTTTATTCAGTTTTCGGCGTTTATCTCGAAAACAGGGTGTCGCACAGAAAATTGTCAAACTCAAAAATTAAAGCTTATAAAATTCCCTTCCAAATAGTATATCCATGTTTGTACCCAAGTGTTACCGTTTTCGAGATATGAGCCGTTGAATATGAAAAAATTTCAAAATAAGTGGTAGCGGTTCAGGTATCTCTTCAAACTTCCTCTTCTCTTTCCCCTTCCATTTCTCAGAAAACTCGTGATAGAGAAAGTTGTATAGCGAAAGATTTCCTTCAAAAATGTATATAGTTATGCTAATTTATCTTCACCAGGTAAATAGAGCGTTTTGAAGTTTAGGGGTACTTTTCAACATTTTGCTAGTAAAATGCTCGTCACTCAAGTTTCGTTTGCAAAGTCAGAAACTCTCTTAATCACTTTGTATGCTGTTTAATTAGATACGTATAGTATTCACAACCTATATAAATAATAAATTATGTATACCAGTACGTATAATGTATATCTCATAATATACAGAACACTTGTAGTACACAGGAGGAAGTAAGAAAACAAACCAAAATGTATAAAAGTGTCACTTTAGCTCAGATCATTTTGGAAAATTTAGATATCACACCGTATGAAAAAGAAGTAGTTCAGTTACTTCAGACCTCAGTAGAAATTTCTCCACAACACATTTCCACAAATACCTCCCTTGCCAGAATTCAGTGGAAATTGAGCAACGAATTGTCAAGTCTCAAACGTAATGGGCCAACAGCAGCTTTGTGGGTCCAGTACTTTGAAATGGTGGTGTTGATGAAAAATTCATTGCAGTACAGCGCAACTGGGAAGATCATATGATATGCGCCCAACTGATGATACCTTACTTCCATGCCAGCGGGCATTTTCATTATGCAAAGTGTACTCACCTATATGTACAACACATGCTGGGACTAACAACTCGCCACCTTCAACTTAATCAGGATTTTATAGATCGTGGATACTTCACTGTCAACAGAACTGGAACACCAATGGCTGGTGTGTGGTCTGACATGGCAATTGAGGTGACACTCATGTGTGACATGAAGAGTGAAGGAGAATTAACATGTGGGCGAGGCTTTAGTGATTCCGTGTTGGCGAAATCTGTTGGGGGAGCACGCACAGCTACAGCAATATGTAGTTCACTTGAGATGTTTTGTGGCGTCCATACTGCAAGAGAAGAACAACATGTTGAGTTTCGAGCATCACGCATAACCAGAGATGATCAAGACAGAAGGAAGCTTGCTCAATGGTTGGCTGATCACCCGCCTTTTGTTAAACGTAATTGTTTGATGTCACTTTCAACGGGTGTAATTGGAACAAGTAACGTCAACTGCTACCAGGCCTTGGAAATTAGAACCCGCACATTCAGCACTTTTGTTGGAAGGAATTTCTCAGAAGTGAAGCAATCCAAGAAGGACTCAGTCGTACCTTTAGCTGCGATGAGCAATATGATGAAAGTTAATGATGAGGTAGTGGTGGTAGAGCCTCTGATGCTATTTCAAAGAACTCTGATCACCAGGAAGAAAGAAGGGGGTGTAGAGGAGTTGCTAACGTAGAGTTAGCTCCATACCCTATGTCTCTATTCGCCGAGGGGATAATAAGAAAAAATCAAAAAGTCAGCACTGTCTGATGCTTTTCCAAAATGTAATCAACTTATCAATGTGAAGAACAGTTTCACGGTAATCGATGGCGGCTTCCTGCTTCATAGAGTAAAGTGGAACACCAACACCACCTTCGCCTCCATCTGCGATCAATATGTATCGTACATAATCAACCGGTACGGCAGCAGTTCATCTGTTGTTTTTGATGGTTATGAAGACACGAACTCCACGGAAAGAGACTAACAACATCGGAGAGCATCAAGTAAAACATCAGTGGATATTGACTTCAATAAGAACATGGTGGCTACTGTTCATCAGGAAAACTTCCTTTCCAATGAAAGGAACAAAACCAAGCTCATTACTATGTTATTTCAGGCCTTGGGTGCAAGAAGTATACAGTCTACTACAGCCAAAGGAGATGCTGACTGCAGTATTGTCAGAGGTGGGTGGCAAAACACCTCTCATTCAACTGTGGTGATAGTAGATAGGTAAGACCTGCTCGTCTTACTTGTGGCACCCACCCCACGAGACACGAATGTGTTTTTCATGAAGGCCGGATGGGGCAACACAGAAGACAGGCTCTACTCTTCGCAACATCTTTAGGTCTTATCATTCAGCCAGTACATTCTCTTCATCCATAGTTTCTCAGGATGTGACACTACGTCAGCGATTTATGGTAAAAGAAAAGCAGCAATAGTACAATGTATCCAGTGGTATGCCAATGAAACAACAAACATCGCTAAAGTGTTTTATGACTCCAAATCTTCACCAGGAGACATTGCTGAAGCTGAGGAACAAATGAACCTGCTCATGTTCCAGGCCCCGCCAAATGAGCATGATCTCAATCAACACAGGTACCTTTCATTTTTCTTTGCTCGTACTGACCCCATTAAGTAAATTTAATAATTTATATAATTCATTAATATTCAATAATACGTTATACACTATCTGGCCAAAAGTATCCGGACACCCTCTAAAGAAGTGGATCTAGCAGGTGGCGTAATTTGATGCGTAACCGAAAGCTATAAATGTATTGGTAGTGGTTTGTCAGGTCATATTTATCCGTTTGTGAGACGATGAGTAAGTCAAAGGAGCTTAGTGACTTTGATCGTAGCATTATAGTGGGATGCCACCTTTGTGGGAAATCAGTTCGTGAAAATTGAGACATTCTACGGAAACTAAAATGATAGTGAAGACTTTGACTTGTTTGAAACATTTTCCGAAGTATCAGATTGGCGGCTTTTAATATATAGGAAAGCAGTTGATGAAATAAATTGTATATAATATATTTAATGTAAGTAACTGTTGTTTGAACCTACTTTTGATAACCATTTTTTGATTATATGAACAACTTTTATACATTTTGGTTTGTTTTCTTACTTCCTCCTTTGTACTACAAGTGTTCTTCTGTATATTATAAGATATACATTATATGTACAGGTATACATAATTTATTATTTATATGGGTTATGAATACTATACGTATCTAATTAAACAGCATACAAAGTGATTAAAAGAGTTTCTGACCTTGGAAACGAAACTTGAGTGACGAGCATTTTACTAGCAAAATGTTGAAAAGTACCCCTAAACTTCAAAACGCTCTAACTATTTACCTGGTGAAGATAAATTAACATAACTATATACATTTTTGAAGGAAATCTTTCGCTATACAACTTTCTCTATCACGAGTTTTCTGAGAAATGGAAGGGGAAAGAGTTAGAGGAAGTTTGACGAGATACCTGAACCGCTACTTTTTTTGAAAATTTTTCATATTCAATTGCTCATATCTCGAAAACGGTAACACTTGGGTACAAACATGGATATACCATCTAGAAGTGAATTTTATAAGCTTTAATTTTTGGGCATAAAAATTCTGTGCGACGCACCGTTTTCGAGATAAACGCCGAAAACTGAAAAAAGTGACCTTTGAACCCCTACCCCACCCCCTACCCCGCGGAGCCTGAAATCGAGGGGACTTTATTAGGCGTTGCTCAGGGAACAAACCACCACACATTCCTAAAAAAATCTCAACCCCTTCATTTAATGCATGATTCGCGGCCATTTTGAGTTAATTGGACTGGACTATTACTATGAAAGAGTAATTTTGAGCAATCAGTGCAAAGCGTAAACCTAATTAAATAATATATGTAATCAGAACCAATGGGGGGGGGGGGTTATAACTCCCATCAACCCCCCTTGCGTACGCCACTGCCGGTAGCGGAAACGTAAAAGAAAAAATTACGCTGAGACGGAAATAAACCAATCACAGGCTTTAAAAATTTCGTTGCTAATCGTTTGGAGGTTTCTAATTGGTTAAATATTTTTCAATACTTTTACGCTTTCGCTAACGTACTGCAAAGTGAACAGAGCCTAAGGGCTTATTCACATTGCAGAATTCGTCAGCGTTAGGGCCTGTTCACATAGGAGTCCGTAGAGTAGCGTTAAGGGAAAGATGAAGTAGAGACGTAAATAAACCAATCATAGGTGTTAAAAATTTCATTGCTAATCGTTTGGAGGCCTATGATTGGTTTATTTTCGTCTCAACGTCATCTTTTTCCTTAACGCAACGCACGGACTCCTATGTGAACAGGCCCTAATTCTATATATTTTATTACTATATGTTTTATTACTATATGGAAGGGGGGCGCCAAAAAGGTGTCGTCCCCCGCGCGCCAGTCATGCTCGCTACGTCACTGTGACGAATTCTATGTGAACAGGCCCTAAAACAGCCGATATCGTACAAAACCTTCTAATTTTCTTTAAATATTATGCTTGGTACACGACCAAAAGGTTCTTAAATTAAGCTGATGCAGTGGCGTAGCGAGGGGTGGGCAAGGGGGTCTATCATGCCCCGGGCACCACTTGCACAGGGACGCAAAATGATCCTTTTCACTAATTCTATATATCTTAAAACTATATGTTTTTCGGAAAGGGGGGGGCCAAAAAGGTATCGTGCCCCGGGCGCCAGTTATGCTCGCTACGTCACTGAGCTGACGTTGTTCAAAATGTATTCTATCAGGTTGTACGAGTAAAAAAATATTGGTTTTTAAGAAAATAATAATCGAAATTTTCGCCTATGGACAGTGGCGTGGTGAGCATAAATGGCGCTCGGGGCATGATACCTTTTTGGCGTCCCCCCCCTCCCCGAAAAACACTAGCATCCCGAAAAATCTTTGTTTTGGGGACCATTTGGCGCCTCTCTGCAGCCTATGGAATTTAGCAAGGGGAGCAAAAGTTCTTGTATCCAAAGCTGAAAGTGACGTCCGATAGCGCATTTTAGCACTTTTGCAGCTTTGAGGTTGTGATCTGCGATCTATCACAACTTTGACCATGATCCCGATTTTGAAAACCCACTCATGGCACCATGGTCATCGAACAATTGATCATGTGTTGTGCTCAGGTTGTTTTGAGTGAAGTATTTGTCAAGGAAAGATAGACCCTTCTTGACTGTGTTTCGTTATACCTGATCGAATCTGCAATTCAAAAATTGTTTGTTAATGTGCTATTCATGATCTGCTTAAAGCAAGAGTTGTGTTTTATTGTCCCAGTCGTCGTTTGCATAAACGTTTTATGAGCTAAATTTTTTACGTTGTTTATTATCGGAGATATCCACTGCGTGAAAGTAAGTTTCCGTGTTAATTAAGTTTATCTGTAATTCGTCATTGCTTTCATCGTCAAAATTGTTTGGAGGTCGTGCGAATTTGTTCAGTCTTAATATTTAACTTGAGCTTAAACTATAATTTAAGTAAATATATTTTAAAGTGTTATCGCAAAAGTCACTTTTAAAGTTAAATTTCATTTGTATTTCTGTTCGATTATTATTAAAATCATTGACAATCATGTCAAGTATTTATTGAAATTTTGCTATTTCTTAATGATTAATTGGCTTGAATTTTGTTTTTTTTTATCTAATATCAGTAAGTTAAGTTCGTATGATTTCGGTGAAATTACATGAATGCCATATTTCATATTTACTAATATTAGACTATTTGACAGCCTTACCTTTATGGGTTTTTTTTAAAATTTTTTGTGTACTTTAAATAAAAATTTTGGGAAAGTTTTTCCAAGTGTGTATTTTATCGCTATTTATTTTATAAAATTAATTTTAAAAAATAAAATGTGTTTACATTTCATATTCAGTTACCTTCATAATTTTCGTGAATAGTAAAGTCAGAGTATTGTGAAAAGTATATATCGTTACGCTATTGAGATGTTATTTCAGATATTATTGGCTCACTTCCCGGGGCGTTAATGCTTTCAGATTGCTATATTAAGTCATTTATTGAGTCATTTTTTCAGTTAAAGTAAAGAAGTGGGTACCCCTTGGTGTGGTTTGGTGAAGTTTTTCAAATTCGCTAAAATCACACTTAAAGATGACTGTTATTAACAGAGCAGTTCATGCAAAGGAAGATATTGAAATCATTACAGAAAAGTAATGATTACAATGTTATAGAAGTCTTGTAAAGGACTGAGTACCCCTTTTTGATGTTGGTAATAATTTCGGTGAAGTTATTGCTATCGTACCCATTTATAAGATTGACTGCAGAACATATAACTGGTTTTTATTTAACGGATTTATCTTCAGTGACATAGATACCAAGTGTTTATTACTGTCAGACTAAAATTTACATTCGACTAATGAGGTTTTTTTAATTAGTTCATATTTTCATTTTGTTTATACTACAATATCCTGTTCTTTAGCTTCCATTATGAGGAAAGAATGACATTTAGGATTTATTCTGAAATATTTTTGTATTTAAATTGCCTAAAACTGACTATATTCTGTATATACATGTAATTTTTGTTGTCCGCTATTTTGCCATTACAGTTCGTTTTAGTGGTTGACGAATTTTGAAAACTTCACCAAACCATGCCAAGGGGTACCCACTTCTTTACTTTAGCCTTTTTTTCTATATTGAGTCATATTTTTATAATAATATAAAATTATGTATATTTGTCCAGATTAAACCCGTACGTTTATCTAATCAAGTTTATCTATAATTAGACAAAGATGCTATTACAGTATACCAGTTAGAATCAAACTTACACACATAACAACAAATAATTAATTGCCCAACTTAAAGAATTTTCATCTCAAGTATTTCTGATATAATAGTAACACACACTAACATAACATGCATATAACCCAAACTTGAGTCAATTTATCCTGCAAGCTATTTTTACAACTACATTAACCAATGGTGAATGATATATGACTTGTTGATTTTTGTGATCATTTCTTGCCACCTGTGTGAATGGACTAGCAATGTCAGGAGAGGGGTTTTGCACATGTTTGATATAAGTTTGTATGCATTAGATGGTTAAGATAGCATTTTAATTGCAGTGTCTATGACAGTTTCACATATTTTGTGCTAGAGTAAACAATTATAATATTATTAGTTAACTCTGCTTTTTTATGGTATACTTTTATTTAATAAAACCTTAAATTTTTTTAGTTTGTTTTTAAATAATGATATTAAAATTATACTATTATTGTCATTCTCTAGGAGTGTTTCTTTTTATCCCTTCTTTTTTGGCTTATGTTACGCTTGTCTAGTAGTTGTCAATTCAATTCAGGATGACTCTTTTTTTCCTTGTGTTTTTAAAATTATTTATATTTACGTGTTATAGGAACTCTATTTTAAAAATGAATTGGGCATTACATCGGACTCTTACTTCAAAAGATGAATTCTTAGAATTTTCATCTAATAAATACCTTAAACTATTACATTATCATCAGCTATGGCACTGTAGTATAGGGTTCGTACAATGCTTAAAAGTCTTTAATAATTCTTCACTTTAAGTTTCTGTTTTTAAGAGCTTTTAATAAGCTTTTAAAAATTAATTATTTTTGGTCTCAAGGTTCTTTTTTTATTATTATTATTTACTCTCAGGCCCTTAAAAAGTGCTTTACCAACTCCCTTTACCCACTGCCACCTTCTACTTAAAGAGCCTCATCCCTTTTGCCAGAATTGCAAAGCCAACATGACCGTGAAACACATCTTGATAGAGTGTCCCATTTTCAATATTCAGCATAGCTACCACTTTCACTCACAAGACATTAGTATGAAAGACTTGCTATGGGATACCCCGCATCACAGTATTTTAAATTTTTCAAGACATTGGTTGTTACCCTCATGTCTTTTTTTTTACTACTAATTTTCATCATTTTAGCTTTTACATAATGTCGTGACCTTTAATGCTTTTACCTTATTATAATGGTGTGTATTTACTCTTTTATGATGTTGTGATTTTACATATTACATATTTTTCCACTTTGCATGGTGTTGTACCTTCACCATTTGTACTGTTCTTTCTGTATTTTGAACCCTTTGTTTGTAATCAATGAGTATATTGCATTTTTTTTCTTTCTAATTTTTAGTATCGTTTTATTATTGCCTGTGTTTGGCACAATACGTCCATTTCTGGATTCAGTGCCATAAAACTCTTAAACAACCTACCATCCTTAAAAAATGAAATGCTAATTTTTGATTTGAAATACATTGAATTAAAATTCACATCTTTAATGGATTTTTATTTCCACATGAAAATTTATTTCATAGCAATTTTTTATTTTTATCCTTTAAAAAGTTTTGTTTTTTAGATTAAAATTTACGTACTTAATGAATTTTTATTGACATTAAGGAAATTTATTTGCTTAATGCATCTTTTATTAAAATTTATATGCTTAATAAATTATTTTCTATTAAAATTAACTTCCTTAATGAACATTTATTATCTCTTTTCAGCACTATGCCTATTCTGTATGCTGTTGTATCTCATGGTAGTTCAGTGTTGGCGAAATATGCAAGATGTGCTGGAAATTTTTCAGAAGTCACAGAACAAATTATTAGTAAAATATCACCGGAAAAGTCCAAACTCACCTATTCACATGGAAGGTAATTCAACAACTGTCCATGAATATTGTCTGTTTAGATGACAATTTAGTCAAGCTTAGTAATGTTATAATCAATAGCTGATGATTTAGAAGGAATTTCGTTATGATATTACATGAAAATCTACCATCTGTTTTAGTATAAATGTAATTTTAAATTAAGTCTAGTGTAGTTGTAGTTTTCAGGGGCCCTACTTTTCTTATTTTTTCTAACCCCATTCCTCATTTTTCTACTTACCTTTTTTTTTAAATGAGATATATAGGTGTCAAATCAGGCATGTGACATATTAAACTGTCAAGAAAATATAATATTTAAACTATTACAAATAATTAACAATTGAAGTTTAATATGAATACTTGCATAGTAAAATGCAGAATGAATCACTTTCTTATGTAAGAAGAATAATATAAAAAGTTTAAACAAAAAGTAAAATGTGTTGGGAAAACCAAAGCAGGGAAACAATTTAAATATTTAATGATGTCTTTTTCAACTGTGTCCATATTATCATTAATCAAAGAATTGGTTCTGAAAGTTGTGACCTTCAAGATAAATATGATCTTATGCAGGATAATCGTTCAAAAAAAATTAGCCAAGAATCAAAAAATGAGGCAAGTTACATCTAAAATCACTTCCTAATCTCAGAGGTCAACAGACAAGGTTACAGCTTATAAATCTGACTGATGTGATGAAATGAAGTTTTCCTCAGATATTTCAATAACATAATACACACAGTGTTTCAAAAATGAATATCTCTAAGCTATAAAACTAAATTACAATATTATAAATTTAGGGAAGTATAATTTTCAGTCTAAAACAGTATATTAATAAAATTGAAACTTAATAATATTTGTTTTTTGCTATTTAATTCAATATTATATTAATATTTATTTAATGTAGATTAAAATATTGAATATCTTTTATTTATTTATTCATTAAAATTGTTATTTTATTAATATTCATGTATTCCAATTTTGCTTAATAATATATCATCTATTAAATTAATTTAATACTTAAACTATTTATATATTAATATTTTCCTGTGGTACAATACATTTTGTTACAATATAAGAGCAATATTAGTCTGTAAATTTAAAACTGCCTAAATATTTTACATATGAACCTATCAGGATAATTATTTTTACTGTGCACAGATTTTAAAGATTCAATATGTTTCTGAGATATGTCTTTGATTTCTCTATATCCTCAGTTATTTTGTAAAATGTAATTATTTTATGGGGTAAAACTTAATAATTTAATAAATTTTTTACATTAAAATTTATGTCAAGATGCATCTGATTTTGTTTTACTAAATTTATGACTTTATAAATATCTTTATATCTATGTTATTAAATAAGCCTTTGAAATCATAAGCTTTAAAATAAATGTGAAATATGTCTCTATGGAATTATGTTTGGATCATAACCAGCCCAATGAATTGTAATAACTAAAAATCATATCTACATATAGTGGCTGTGTATTGATCTTTAGCAAAATTTAAATGAACATCTTGTGAAAATAACCTCTTTGAATCACTCCTTCATGAGCATCCTGTCTGATGGAGGAATATAATTAGCAATAATGTCTTCTTCCCATTATGCAAATACTTAATTCTTTGATGAAATTACTAATTTTTTTCGCAGTTTTAAAAAGCTGTTTCAACTTTGAATATATTCAGGAATACAAAAAAATGTATTTATGGAACAGTGTTTATCTTTAGTTTGTATTTTTATCTGAACAGAACATAATTCTGTCACATTTTATGTTTTGAAAATTAATTACATTCTGGTTGTAATATTAATTCTAGAATATGAGGTTAGTTGAGACTTTGTATATTTGGAGGCAAAACTTTATCAAGCAATTAGTTTTAATTTTTTTAATATAATTTTAACATTTATTTTCGATAAAAATATATACTTCTTATTTATATATATTTATATATTACATAATTATATATTTATACATATATACTTACATAAGCCCTAAATTATCACCTTGTTAAGAAATGAATTTCAAAATGTGGAAAATTCTCATAAATGTTTAACTTTTATTTAAAAAATGTAATGTAGAAAAGAATAATGAATGTCCACAAAAATTTATTCTCTTGTAATTGCATAAGTGAGATTATGCTGGTTTTCAGTATTATATTATTTAAATAAATAACTGAGGCAGTACATAATTGGAATTTTCTACCAATCAGAAAGTTCTCTTTACTTTGAGAACATCTGGACAAATTAATTTTACATAATATTTAAATATTAGATCTCTATTAATTGATTCAAATTTGGTAAAAGAGAAGTTTCCCTTTATTCTTAAACAGCCTATCTTCTTCATACCATAGTCCTCTCATTTAATAATAGAGATGGTTGCTGATTTTGTAGAATATATTAATTATCTATATATATATATATCTATATATATAAAACAGTTCCGTAACTGACTCATTCATTCATTCATTCATTCACTGACTGACTGACATACAACGCACAGACCAAACCGCTGGACCTAAAGGGCTGAAATTTTGCATGGCGATTCTTCTTATAGTGTAGGGGTGCACTAAGAGAGATTTTTGAAAAATTCTTCTTAGATTTTTTTTAATTAAATTTTTAAGCTGTTTTTTTTACTTTTTTTAAGTTTGCATTTAAAATAATAATTTGAGGGTTATAAAATTTATATCACGAGAAAGATCATAAAAATTCCTTTAAAATGAAATCTTTTTCGAATCTTTACCTCCATTTCCTGATTTTTGGTGAATTTTTAAAGATTAATTTTTAGAATTTAATTTATTAAATGCTGATCACGTGACTTCTTTTTCTGGTACTTTAAATAAATTTATCGTCACGTGCATAAAAACTAAATAGACAAAAAATAATTTTTTTTTCTTGCTAATGCGGCAGACGATTGGACATTATCCAAAAAAATATTAAAATACAGTAAAAGAAATGTTCTAGAAACTGTACTATATTAACTGTACTATATTCTTTAGTATTCTTTATATTAGATTTAATTTGAATATCTTCTTCTACATTATTTTGTCTATAAAAATATCCCTTACGATTTTTTTATAAATGTATTCTTTTTACATCAATTGTATACATTGATCATCGTAATTATTGTGTATATATATATATATATATATATAGGCAATAATTGCATACATTGACCGTTGTATTTAATTTGAATGTACTCCGTAGCGAAGTGCGGGTTTTCAGCTAGTATATATATATACGAGATCTGTTCAAAAAGTACCTTTGGTTGGAAAAAATGCATTTATTGATTAGGAAATCTGAAACACTTATCCCCTTCAAAGTAGTCTCCTTGGTAATGCATATACTTCTCCCAGCGCTCCCGTCATTGTTGGAAACACTTCTGGAACACAGATTTTGGAATGGTGAGCAACCATGCCATCGCACTCTGCATGATATCTTCTCTTGACTCAAATTGGGTCCCTTTTAGCAGCATTTTCAGCATGAGGAAATAGCCAAAAGTTACATGGAACCATGTCGGGTGAGTAGGGAGCCTGACGACACACAGGAATGTTGTGTTTGGTGAGAAAAGCCTGAATTAATGCTTTTGGCATATTTTGATGCAATATTGCTGCTCAAGTTTTTCTGTCATATTACAAAAACTGAAATCTAACGACCACTCACTACACGTCCCACTTGTAGGCCGACTGCCAGCGACTGACGCTTTCTGCGGGCGGGAAAAAATTCATGACTGCACATGAGTGTTCCCCCTACATCTACACTGAAGGTATTCCCCCGTGCTTCATTGGTTTACGTGGGGAAAAAATAAGGTTCCCCTCTGTCGTTCAGTAATGTAATATATATATACAGTGACTCACAAATGTGTTCGTACACTTAAGATTTACAGTGAAATAGGGGTCTATCCATTAGTTAAAATGAATATTTCAGAATGGGTATTTAATAATAATATCTATAATCTATTCTTAACAAAACTACATGAAATATTTTTAAAACATAGTAAAACTTTATTTTTAAGAAACCAATAATCCAAAAGTAACAAAAACTTTATCTCACAAAAGTCATCGTACACTTGTAAAAAATCTCTACATATTAGTAAATATTCTAATTTTTTGTTAAATTAATATTTAGTAGGATATCCTTTAGCATCCACAACAGCTTTTAAGTGTCTGGAAATAGATTGCACTAGTTCTTTTGTAATATCTGCATCAATATTCATCCATTCTTCCATCATAATTGTTTTTAGTTCGCTTTTCATGTGAATATCGTGTTTTCATACTCGAACCTCTAGTTCTCTCCAAATATGTTCTATTGGGTTTAAATCTGGCGATTGAGGTTGTGTTTTCAAAACTTGTGGACAATTATAGAGACACCAGAGGCGGTATTACCTAGTCCTGATGCTGACACGCACCCCCACACAAGGACACCTCCACCGCCATGCTTAACTGTTCCTACTAAGTTCTTGGGATTAAGTTCCTCATTTTTTCTTCTCCATACAATTATACGCCTATTGGAACCAAAAATGTTAAACTTGCTTTCATCGGCAAAAAAGACATTCCAATAAGTTTGAGGCTTATTTATCATTGATAGTGCGAAGGAAAGCCTAAGCTTTCTGTCTTTCTCTCTCACAAAAAATTTTCTACCTGCAGAACGCCCATGTAATACAGCTGCTCTGAGAACTCGTCGAACAGTTTCAGGTGAAATTCAAATAGAAAATGTTTCATTAAATTCTGCAGAAACTTTTACAGCACTCAAACGTGGATTTTTCACAAATTTTCTAATTATAAATCTCTGATCACGTTTTGTGAACTTTGCCGGATGACCTTTTCTTACCTTTTTTTCGATCCGATTTTCTTCTTTAAAGAGTTTTATCACATACTGCACAGTAGAACGGGATAAATTAAGTAATTTAGCAATATTCCGAACTGATTTACCACTGCAATGATGAAAAATAATCAATTTTCAAATGCTGTTTGTTGTTTCTTTACAACTATGAACCATTTTTAAATAATAAATAGAATATTACGTAGTAGGCAAGCAAAAATTAAAACCAAACTATATTTTAAATGCCTCCAGAATTCAAAAATAAAAATAAAGCGCCAGACGATAATTTTAATTATGAATTTATCCGAAAATATTTCAGTGTACGATGACTTTTGTGAGATAAAGATTTTGCTACTTTTTGATTACTGGTTTCTTAAAAATTAAAGTTTTACTATGTTTTCAAAATATTTCATGTAATTTTGTTAACAATAGATTATAATCTTATTAAATACCCATTCTGAAACATTCATTTTAATTAATGGAAAGACCCTATTTCATTGAAAATCCTAAATGTACGAACACTTTTGGGAGCCACTGTATATATTCATATCATTTAATGGTAAAAATCATTAAATTTACATCTTTAAGTTATAATTACATGATATAATTTATAGTAGATGATGTAAATGTATATTTGCACATATGTACGTACACACACACACACACACATATATATATATTTATATATATATATATATATATATATATGTGTGTGTGTGTGTGTGTGTGTGTGTGTTACTATAAATATTGTACCTGACCTTTAAACCTGCTTTTCTTTCTAGCTACCTTTTTCATTATGTGTTTGAAGACCAAATCGTGTATCTGTGCATCACAGATGATGTAAGTATCTTTTTTGGTGTTATAAAATATTACTGTATATTAGAATGTATGAAAGTCTTAGTTTGTTTTCTCATTTCTTTTCGTTTTTAATATCAGCATGTAAAGACTTTCTTTTTCTCTCTCTCTGAATCAGACATTTGTATTAAAATTGACTGTATTAGATTGTTGCAAAGTGAATTGCATCATTCAAGTGGGCCCGCTTAAAATAAATATTAATTTGAATGAATGACTCTGACTTCCAACAGATTGTGACAAAAATCGATCCATACGCTCCTGAGGATGAATGAGCTACCCTCACACCCACAAGTGTCAGGCTTGGTATCAAACATTTGTGCTCTAATCATCCATTGAAAGTCTCACATTCATAAAACTAAACTCTTTTTAGTGATTTCAATCGTAGTCCTTTTGTGTGATACTATACTGACTCGTGTAGCTCTTTTTGAAACTCTATAATCATATGCTATTCTAATGTTTGTTACTTATATCTTTCAATAAATTAATAACATGTTCCTGAAATATATTCCACTCTAATTTAATACTGAAAGAACAGAAAAAACTAAAATTCTAACAAGGGTGCTCAAGTTTCTAAAATGTTATTCCCAAGGGTACCACAAACATATAAAGGTTGGGAATCCCTGTCTTAAGATTTCCTTATTTTCATTTTCAGTTTTTAAGGCCTTCAAATGGCTTTAGCATGCTAAATATTACACATTCAAGTTATTTATCTGTTTGAGGTTCTTTCTTTTTTTTCATTTGTTTGGAACTGACTGAAAATGGCTGTGGGAATAAGAAGAGAATTTTTTTCTCTGTGCATATTAGTTGTGTTTTATTGTCACTTGGAATTATTTCATGCCATCCTTGCCTTTCTGGAATATTTTTTAAAAAAATTCTTGTCTGCTTTAATGACTGATGTTTACTGATGTGTTGTTTTACCTAATGCACCATGAATGGAAGTTCCAGACCAGGTCCCTATAGGCTTTGGGTGCAGCTCTGGTTTATAATAGCACCACAAGGGTCAGAGTACGACTGGGATAGGTGCCACCACAATTTTGACCTAGCACCCCCAGGGATGACATCTGGGGAGATCATACCCATCCACTGACCTCCTAGAAGGACTTAGTTTTTTAAATTTTAGATATAACATTTGGCTGTGGTACTAAATTGGGACCGGTCCACCAAAGAGGATGGTAATATTTTACTGTGATAACCCCAAATTATGCCAACCCGACTCTCTCCTTTCGAGGTGTGAATAACTCCTGATGCTTAGTACACTATTTATGTATTGTTTGTGCATTTCAATTTTTCTGTTTTATATCTGTATTTTTCAGAAGAGAAAAAAAGCTTTAAAGTGGGTGTGTTGGATGTTTCCTGCTAGTTTAATTAAAGTTAGATATTCATAAAAATCAGAATTTCTTGATAATTATATATTGAAAAAATTGATAATCCTATTTTTCTAATATTTTTCATTTATATATATATATATATATATATATATATATATATATATATATATATATATATATATATATATATAAATAATTCATCTTTTTTAATTAATAAAAAAGTTTTTTTTTTTTTTTTGGGGGGGGGGGGGGTTCTAAATTTAAGTAAGGATTTTAATTGCATTTCAATTTTTCTAAAAAAATGGTCTCTACATTTTTGCATTTCTATAAAACTTTATATATATATATATATATATATACACATACATATACATACATAAATTCATATATATGTTGTTGTTACATATGGCAATTGTTTTTGGAACTTAATTCATACAATTTATACACCATCAAGATTGCTGGCCATTCATTTAAGGGGGTACCATATGGGTGGCCAGCATTATCCCCTGTAAGCCGATCCCGTAAATTAGAACTGAGGCAAGTGACGAGACCAGAAAACTTGACCCCACACCTCCAGAGGTAAATTTGATACCTTGGAGAATATTGCAGCCATGACAGATGTTATGTGCACCAGCCACCATTAGTGTACACGATGAAGGATTTGCAGCGATGGGCTATACACATATCAGAGACGTTCAGAGTCACTGGCCCGCTGCCCTTGCCAACTGGCCATTGTGCCCCCCAAAAATTTCATATATATATATATATGCATATTTACATGTATGTACACACACGCATATATATAAATATAAATACACATACATATATACTTACATATATACATACACACATATATACAGGGCTTTTTTGGGGGGTTGGGTATGCAGGGATACAACGTATCCCCACCTTTTTTTATTTATTTATTTATTTATTTATTTTTTTAAGTATTATTTTGACTTAACTTATCGAAACTTTAAGGAACTTATGAATCAGTTGTTAATATATAACAAAAAGTATTTTTTTTTTTTAATAATGAGACTTTGGTTGCCCTGGGACATGATGTGTGAAAACATGATACTAGAAATACACACCTTTATTTGAGAAAACAGTATACTCACCTATTTTTTTTAGAAAAAAAGCACTGCATATACAGTCGAACCTCCATATATCGAAGTAGCAAAATGCCAGAAAAAAATTCGATATATAGAAATTTCGATGTATAGAATTGATCTTAGTTTTATCATAATTATCCTAAAACATTAAAATTAAAGCTAATTTCCGTATACGAATCTCCATTTCCAATGTATATGCGAATCACATTAAATGAAAGTTAACTAAAAAATGAATTAATGTGAAAGATTTATTGAGTACTATATACCTTTAAAAAAACAATATTCCAGACAGGTTACAGTGATCACAGTTACATTCTTTTTAAAAAAAACTACGAATATCTTGCTGAACAGCCAGTTTTGCAGAAAGTTCAAAGAAATGCTCGCATTTATTCAGTCCATTAAAAACTTTATCAGGGGTCCACGAAATATTGTTTCAAACGCCAAAAATTTGGAGATTTTATTCTAAAGTGGAATAAAATCTCCCAATATGTCGTGAAAAAAATTTCGATATATAGAAACAGTTTTTCTATGTAATGAACATGGAGATTTACTAAGAGTTCGATATATAGAAAATTTCGATACAAGGAAGTTCGATATATGGAGGTTCGACTGTATATATATATATATACATACATACACACACTTATACATATATACATGTATATACACACTCACACACATATATATAAATGTAACCAATTGTTAAATCTAAAATGAGTATTAGAAGAATGGATATTTACAGCTAAAAAACAATTATTTCCCCAAACTTTGGCTATCTTGTGAGGAACGTGAAATTTCAGCCGTCGTATTTAATTTATATGATACAATGTATTATTATTTATGTGTTATAATGACGATATAATTTAATTTAATTTAGCTCAAAGTTTTATTTAAGATGAAACGTTAAGAAAAGTTGGAATTTTTACTGTGATGACATTTGTTTGTAAAATTAAAAATGAATAATGAGCCTAAAAAGAGCCAGATACATTTCAAAATAGCTATATGGCCCACGGTCTTGTCAAAATTGCAAGTGTCAAAATCCCTGATATAAAGCACCCTGCAGGCTCTTGATATAAAGCTTCTCTACAGAACACCAAAGGAAAAACGAGTAGAAAAAAAATCCACCAAACGTTGAACAGGAGTGCTCTCTTCGTCCGGAGGAATATTTCCCGCACCAAAATTGGCGCTCGGGGGCAAAATCTTGCCAAACCGGTCTCGATTTCGTACTGCAGAACTAAAAATAAATACAAACTCATTTTTAGTGAGAAGACAGCAAAGATTTGTAAATACATGAATAACCTAGTTAATCAAAAATATTTATGAGTGATTGTGTTGCACCTTTTTCAAATAGACAATTTTTTTTTCATTCTGTCAGTGTGCATTATTCAAGATTTTAAATTTATTCATTTTCACTAATTGATTTTTTTGTGTTATTTCAGGAATTTGATAGATCTCGAGCATTCATATTTTTGAATGAAATCAAGAGGAAGTAAGTAGTGGAAGATTTGTAACTAGTTGATGTAAAAAATTGTTTATTTTGAAGACAAATACACTTCAACACAGCTGGAGAGAAATACTCTATGGAAATTTACAATAATAAATTTACACATATTTTTCTGACCATAAGACGCATCAGACGATGAGTCACACCACAAATTTATGAGAGGATTTTTAGAATATATTTTGTATTTTGTTAGGTATATAAAGATATATAATTAATCTATATAATATATGTAATAAAATATTCATTTTATTTTAACGTTGCCTTCAGACTATAAGACGGAAACCATTTTTAAGTGGATTTTTTTATGTAAAAGGGGGGGGGGCCCTTATGATCCAGAAAATACGGTATATGTACTAACTTGTGTATTTATAAAAATTGATACATGTATGTACACGTGTGTATCTATAAATATGTATACACACACATGTGAACATATGTATATTTATACATGCATGTATACACACATACATAGATATATGCTCATAAATATACATACTGATATAAATTCTTATATGTACATATAATTTACATAATATCTATGTTTGCTGTGAAAAGGGTGTCAAGTCCAAAATCGTAGTTTTGAGAAAAACGCGACTGAAAACTGACATGTTTGTGTTTTGTTTTGCACATCCCAAATTTTCACTTATGAATAAAAATATTTAGGAGGGGAATTGGACTTAGCTTTCTGTACCCTGCAGTAGCCCTGGACTTTTCAAACATGCCTGTTTGACAACTCATTTCAGCCCATTTTGGACTTCACACCCTTTACACCGCAAACACAGATATAATATATTTGTATGGATCAAATCATATATTTTTAAATAATCATTTGGAATCTCAAATGTAATTATGTGTTTTCCATTCAACCTCTTTCCTTTTAAAAATAATGGTATCAAAATTAATTTTAAAATCCAGAGAATACATTGGGAAACATTAAATATCCCCAGTGGAAAAGGGGTGTTGTATGGTGCTGCCATCTGGCTTTGAAATCGAGAAGTACAAGTTAAATAGAAATCACTAAATGTGTTTACAGAAATTATATAAAAAGTGGATTTTCTTCCATTTCAGGTTGTTATGCTAACATGAAAATATTTATGTTTTTCTTCCTTTCATAGTGTTATTTTGAATACAGAACATTTTTTTATTTTGTGTCCAGATTTCAAAATGCATACGGGTCGAGAGCGGTCACGGCCCTGCCTTACGCTATGAATAATGAATTTTCGAGGGTTTTGGCGTCGCAGATGGTAAGAATCTCCACAAAATTTCAACCTGTTTTCTTTCTTTTTTTAAGGTATCTGCCTACATTAAGAGCACTTTTTTTTTCTTAAATATGTACAATACTGATTTAATACATATATTTTGTTTTCAAACGTGAAAAAAAATCATGGAAACAGTTACAATTCCAGTAAAACTTTTATAATATTTTAGAAAATAGGAAATTTTTTAGAAAAATTTAATATTTATGCCAGATGTCCTACAACCAATTAAAATAGTTATATTTTTATTTCCTTTATACTATATACCAGTGGTACGCAAACTATTTTCGACTGCAACCCACTTTTTTTAAATAAAAAAAACCACTCATCTCCATTTAGTAAAAAAAAAATAAATTATGTTAGTTAAAAACATTTATTTAATCGCATATTACTCTATTGTTAGTGAGTGGGCCTGGTCTATTATATATATATATATAATTTGGAATCATCCCCCCCCCCCCCCCCCCCCCCCCCCGCCCACACACACACATACACACACCCTGGAAGGTTACAGTTCCCGCACCTCTATTTTTAGAAATCAAGCACTATATATATATATATATCAATCACATCCACTTCAATATTTAGTGAAATATTTGAGAATTCTACCTAATGCTCTTATCATCGTTGTTTGGTATTTAAAAAGCACATTTTGAAAACCGAGTCTCGTACATATAAGTAAAAGCGAATGGAAGCAATGTAGCCTTGTTTACTGTTTGACACCTTATTTGATACTATCACATATATTTTACTAATCAAAATATTAAAAATATATTATCGAAAGTTTAAAGCATGTTTTTTAGTTAAATATTTCAGTATGATATAAATTTGCTATAGACTATCCGTGACCCCTCTGTGGGTCAAGACCCATAGTTTGCGCCTTTTAACTATGATAGCAAGAATGTAACTATAATTACACCAATATTCACGTTTTAGTTTGATTCAGTATACAGTTCCTGCATAGATTGTACAGTAAATTATGGTAAGAAAATGCTTTTTGTCGAGTTTAAGAAAGCTTTACTAGACTTACCAATTCTTTGCTAAGAAATGAAGTGAAAAGTTATTTTTTTATGTTTTGTAAACAATACTATGTAATTTTGTTACAAAACATAGTTTTTTTATCGTAATAAATGGTAAATCTGCTTAGATAGGAATTTAGTTTTGCTTATTACCCATATTTCCTGGATTTTCAATTATCCTGATTGCCTATGGTTCCAGTTAGTCCGGATAAAGAAGGTTTTACTGTATATTGAAAAATACAGTATTAGTTATTATCTTTTTTTAATGTAAAAGTACCTGTAAAATGATGAAATTCATACATAGAGTTTAACCCTTAGTTCAAAACATAATGCGTGATGCGTAAATCACTTGCAAAATTTCTACCATCTCGGGGCTTTTTGCATTGGTGTTTTAAAAATTTAAATAGTATTTTAAAATTTAAATTATTCTTTGAAAAAATCTGGTATAGTGTGTTATAAACACGCATCCATTTCTTTGGACGCAATTATAAAATGAATCCCTTTGCAAGATGCAGAAAAAGTTCGGGTTATCTGAAAATACCATATTTATTGGATGATCGGCATTTATGGAGCTGTCAATGATAGACACATTTTCTCCATATAGGTGTTCGCTCCCAGAGATAGTGCGCCAGGCGCATATCACGTGATTGACTTTGTTTTGTTATTTATGTTGTTGGGGCTGACTCTGTAAAGGTTTAGTTGAGTTTTTGCTCTGTAAAGTTGTTGCAGTAGCTTCGCATTAAATAATCTTGTCTTTAATTGTCAACGCCTTACTCACTATGTATACAGAAGGTTGTTTGCACTTTATGGAAACGATTTTGATAGTTAAGTTTTATGTATAAATGCCGTATTTTTTGCAGTGATTTGCTTCTATCTGATAGTCATGGTTCTTCACAATAACTCTAGCTCAAATTTTCCATGCAAGTAAACTTTTTCTTAGTACTGTCGTGTCAATTTTACCCCATTCCTCTTGGATCATTTTCCAAAGTCCGTTCAGTGTTGTGGATGCTGTTTTCCTAAGGCTCGTTTTAATAAACCAAAAGTGCAAAAGTCCATTGTAGAAGCGTCAGGTGATTTTACAGGTATTTCATTAAATGGGATACACTTTATTCCTTTTTCTGATCATTTCTTTGCTAAATAAGTGTCAGTTGATTTAGACGCGGGACTAGAGGCTTTGTCCATACGAAGCTCGAATTTATCAATGTCCTTTCCTTTCCATATAAGGGTGGAATTTCTTCTTCAAAAATTTTTTCTAAAATATTCTACTGATAGTAGAGTGAATTGATTTTGGCTTTACTTAAGACTTTTTTGATTATTAGTTTGCCATTGTAACAACATCCTGCAACTATCATGAATCCTTTTGGGAACTTTTCTGTACACTGACAAAGCCATTTCATACAGGTCATTCCCGTCAGTTAAACAATAGAAAATTGATATTTTTTTTTTTACAGTCACTTAATACACCCATGCCTCATCGAATGCTGCTTCAAATTTCCATTTTTCAGTGGCTAGTTGTTTTTCATATAATTTTCTACAATTTGTTTTACTTTCAGCAATATGCTTTGGCAAAAGCAAGTGAACTTTAGGTTAAACATCTTTTTTAATTTCAAATCTTTATGAATGATTTTACTTTCAGTGCCAGAAGACATTACTAGTTTCGATGCAATGGATCTTTGAGTCGGCGGATTTTCTTTTAGGATCAGGGACTTCACTTTCTTGATATTTACCTGTGTTCGAACAGGTTTCGCGGTCATGTTTTCATTTTTACTTTCAATTAGACTTTTTTTTTCCCTTTCAAATGTAATATATTCCTTTTTTTGAAATGCCGTAACTGCGACTTTTACTCCACTTTGTAATTTCTTGATACGAATATTTCTCTTCGGAAAGCACAGTTACGTAACCTTTGAGCCATCTATTAATTTTGAGATCCATTTTCAAAAAAAATCTTTTATTTTACAGTCCAATCAAAACAAAACAGTAGCAGACGATTATTCTGAAGTTGCCAAATTTTTATCTCAAATGCAAACGACAAAAATAAATTGCAAAATCGTTTCCATAAAGTACGAACGACCTTCTGTATTTACTTTCATCGCAGTCAATAGGTTAACATTGGGGTGAGCGAATCCAATAGGGTTAGCACACGGCAGCCTTAAACTTGCCATATTTTCTCTTTTTATAATTGTGCAAATAACAGTAAAGCAGTTTTTAGAATCCTTAAAGATTGACCTTTCAAACGAATCAATAAAATAAAATTTTTCTTCGAAACAGTCATTTTAAATGTAGGCAGAGATACCTTATTTCGGAAGTTTGTGTGCCCTTTGAAAGTGCTAATAATTTTTTTCTTAGTAATGAGAACCCATTATGGATGTGCATCTCTTGATCTTTCTAGAAACACTTTTCGGAGAGTCAAGATGTGGATAAAATCGGGCGGGCTCAGGGAGCCTTGGATGAGCTAAAAGAAATAATGGTCCAAAATATAGGTGAGTTGGGTTTGTTTTTCCTTTGAAAAAAATCTGGTCACATGTGTGCATGCACTGGGATTGAGATATACCAGCCATACTCAAACTTTTTACCATGTTTTTATTAACTCGCTTTCTTGTTTGTTTGTTTGTGTGTGTGTTTGTCCAGTACAAATCTTGCAATCGATTTTTAACTAACTTCCCGACTAGCTAGACTTTTGAAACTTTTAGAATAGCTCAGAACACGATGACAATGCATTCTTTTAATACTTTTAGCCATCTTTAAGCAGAATTGAATTCAGTTTCGGTTAATTTTGTTTTGTAGAATGGTGCAGCCATCTATCGACTGGGATGGGGACGAAAAGTTAAACGCAAGTTAAATTTCAATTACCTTCATTTTCTTTTGAAGTTGATGGGATAATTCATCAAAAAAATTTTAAAAAGTATCTATTAATACATAGAATTGTCAAGTTTATATGATTCAACAGAAAATTTAAAAACATGGTATATTATCCCATCAACTTGAAAGAAAATGATCAAATGCGTAATCAATCGTTTAGCTCGAGAATTAGAAGTTAACTTGCGTTTAACTTTTCGTTCCCGTCCCGGCCGATAGATGGCTGCACCATTCTACAAAACAAAATTAACTGAAAATGAATTCAAACTGGTTAAATATATTAAAATAATGCATTGTCATCGTGTTCTGGGCTATTCTAAAAGTTTCAAATGTCTAGCTAGTCGGGAAGTTAGTTAAAAATCGATTGCAAGATTTGTACTGGACAAACACCCTCACAAACAAGAAAGCGAGTTAATAAAAACATGGTATAAAAATGGTAGTTTAGAGAAGCTTTCCAATAACAAATTTGTGTTCAAAGATGATTTGGGCGTGGTCGCGGCTACAGATGGAAAAAACAATCTGCCAATGTGCTTGTGGAAGACTTCGTTTGTTCCGTTGGATGACGTCATATGTAGAGTCAATTTGTTTAAACTGTTCTCTGCAGCTGCTGTCTTCAGCATAATATTGAGCTCCTGATCGATTTCACCATTCTCGTCAGTCAAAATGCTTTCTGTATTTTCACCAAAATACCCTTGACTTTGGCGCTCAAGAGACTTTCTTAAATCTACTGACGGTCAGGGCCCGATTATGAATGCTGGGGGCCCCCCTTACGGACATTTATAAAAATGCATACTATTAGAAGTACTAGGTGCATACACCAAGGGGATTTTGGGGCCCCCTAGAATCAGGGGGCTCTGAGCAAAGTCCCGATTTGCCCATGCGATAAAAAGGCCCTGCTGACGGTTAAGTCTACTTACGGTTTGATTTTTAGGTTCGACTCCGGAACGGACAAACTGTCCGGGTGAAATTTAGAGCAAATCCGATGGGGAGTGAGATCTCCCAGTAAAGACCGTGGATGGTCTTAGTTAAGCAATTACGTTAATAAATTATTACTATTATTATCTAATTTCGCTTGAAAAGCCGTTTATTACAGACTTTTCGCCGAAAAGTAGTCGAAAAATAATTTTCGCATTTATTCGCTCATATGGACAAATTTCGCATCTATTTTCCTGTTAAAACACTGAAAATTATGATCTTCATTTATCTGTATGAAACTAAACTAGAAAAGAATCAATGAGATGGGTAAACCTGGACCCATTATAGTATTTGCTCAATATTTGGTGATATATTTGAGTACGCCATTCTCGTATCATCGTTGTTTGGTTTTTATAGCTTCTTTACTTGAAAACCCAGTCTCGCACATATAGGTAAAAGCCAATTTAAGCAATATAGTCTTTAAGACTGTTTGACTCCTTATTTAACAATCTATACTTATATATAAAGAGAGAGCGATTTTGTACGTGGAGGGTAATCTCCAGAATCACTGCACATATTTGAAAAATTCCTTCACTGTTTGAAAGGTACATTATTCCAGATGGACATAGGCTATATATTATGTATATCTGATCAGTAGAAATAAAGTTAGGGGCTTAATCCTAACAATCTCCATTGTTACCGCTACTGTCCTCTACCGCTTTTTGTGCCGAAGTCTTCAACGATCCTTAGCGTGGTGCTATCGCGGTGGGCTTCTGTTCTGACGTTAGCGGTTCGAATCTAGCCGTTCTCCGGCACGCCTTTTTCTTTTAAAAAATTAACTTTAATTATTAACTAATGTAATATTAATTTAAGTTATTATTAAGGTTATTTTTAAGGTAAAAAAATATTTACAATTTATTGGCTATCAACTGGAAATTTATTGGTATAATATTTTGTTCAACCCGGACAAAGTCGGGAGGTTTTGTTACAAGGATGGTGTTTTGGCTCGAAGGTGTGGCGTAGATGCAGGTAATCCGACTCCAGTGTATAAAAACTACATATTTAATCTTACAAACAAAAAGGGTAATACAACAACATCAGGAATACGCTAAAGGAGAACGGAATGGAACAAGTTGAGCGAGCCACTCAAAGGAGTAAAAGTAGTGAACTGCGCACGATATATATATTTTATTTTAGAGTCCTTACGCGCATTCAGTGCACGGTGTGACGTAATTCTGCAGGATGAAACTTTGCATAATGTGACGTAGTTCTGCAGGCGAGAATTTGCATATCTGTTGCCACAGTATTAAATACTTTTTTTTTTTTTGGATTTATTTTTGTCATTTTTTTTTCCTTTTATACTAAAAATTACTTTGCTCTAGCGTTTTTATTATTTTTTTCTCTCAAATTTTATGATTATGATTTTATGCAAAATGCACGTCGTTCTCTAACTGTTCATGTTATGGTAGGGCACCATTTTTCCAGCTCTAAAGGGGAGAGCAAATATTTAATGAACCAGTAGAGACCAAAAAAAAAAAAAGAAATGCTTTCAGTTTCTGCAGCCGAAAACAATGGTAACCTTGCAACACTGCCATCGCAACAACAAACACTCGCGAGATTTTTAGCGCAACCCTGCAATCTGCCGATTGTCCGGTCTACCGAGGAAATCGCGTGTCCTGTGAAATAGCCTTCGAGCGTGATGCCACCTTTAAGTTTAGTTAAGGTCCTGGCCGAGATGTGTTTGGATGTACAGTCATACCTCATCGCACATGCTAAAACACGCATGTTACAAGGCGGTGTCTGTTCTGGACGAAAAGAAAGACCGTCTCTCTATTCTAATGTCCCATTAGGCCATCCATTCCTTTCAGTACAGGTTAAGTGAAGATGAATTTCATTTTATTTTATCTAATTATTCTTTTGAATTATGTCTATCTAGCTTAAAGATTTTGTATCAAAAAACAATCCCATCCATTTATTAATTGCAAAGTAAAATGTGGAATTTCTGGTTTCCAGGAACGAATTAATTCAATAATTTACGTTACTCCTTATGGGAAAAATTCGCTCGTTACTCGTCGTGCCTTGTGGAACTAATTAACGACGAGTACCCAGGTGCCACTTTATATGGGATCACTTATATCACAGAACGTTGTAGTGAAATGTTAAAAATAATTTATTTATTTAAAACAACTTGCTGAAAATCCGCACTTCGCTACGGAGTACATTCAAATTAAATACAACGGTCAATGTATGCAATTAATGCCCAAAAAAAATAAATATGTATATATATATGTATAATAAATACGACGATCAATGTAAACAATTGATGTAAAAAAAAACAAAAAAAATATATTTATAAAGAAATTGTAAGAGATATTTTTATAGACAAAATAATGTAGAAGAAAATATTCAAATTAAATCTAATAGGACATACTAAAGAATATAGTACAGTTTGAGGAACATATCTTTTACTGTATTTTAATATTTTTTTGGATAATGTCCAATCGTTTGCCACATTAGCAAGGGAAAAAATATTTTTTTGTCTGTTTCATTGTTATGGACAGGACGATAAATTTATTTAAAGTACCAGAAAAAGAAATCACGTGATCAGCATTTAATAAATTAAATTCTAAAATTTAATCTTTAAAAATTCACCAAAAATCAGAAAATGGAGGTAAAGATTTCATTTTAAAGGAATTTTTAGGATCTGTCTCGTGATATAAATTTCATAACCCTCAAATTATTATTTTAAATGCAAACTTAAAAAAAGTTACTAAAACAGCTTAAAAATTTAATTTTAAAAAATCTAAGAAGAAATTTTCAAAAATCTTTCTTAGTGCACCCCTACACTATAAGAAGAATTGCCATGCAAAATGTCAGCCCTTTAGGTCCAGCGGTTTGGTCTGTGGGTTATCTGTCAGTCAGTCAGTCAGTTACAGAATCTATATATATTAAAAAGTTCCGTAACTGACTGACTCACTGACTGACATACAACGCACAGACCAAACCGCTGGACCTAAAGGGCTGAAATTTTGCATGGCAATTCTTCTTATAGTGTAGGGATGCACTAAGAAATATTTTTGAAAAATTTTCCTTATATTTTTAAATTAAATTTTTTAGTTATTTTTGTAACTTTTTTTAAGTTTGCATTTAAAATAATAATCCGAGGGTTATAAAATTTATATCACGAGAAAGATCATAAAAATGCCTTCAAAATGAAATCGTTTTCGAATATTTTCCTCCATTTCCTGATTTTTGGTGAATTTTTAAAGATTAATTTTTAGAATTTAATTTATTAAATGCTGATCACGTGATTTTTCTTTTTGTGATACTTTTAATTAATTTTGCGTCACGTGCATAACAACGAAATAAATTGATAAACAAAAATGTTGAAATACCGTAAAAGATAAAATTTAACCACTAGACTAATTGAGATGGAAGTTTTTTGGGAATTTATTTCAAATTAGTATGTTTTATGGATATTAAATTAAACCTATATATAAAACTGCGATTTCTCCTCAAAGTATGCTTTGCCATGACGATAAATAAGTCTCAAGGCCAAACTTTAAAATACGCTGGCGTAGATTTAAGAGAAAATTGTTTCTCCCACGGTCAGGTTTGAGTAGCTTGCTCACGCGTAAGTTCGCGGACGAGCCTGGTAATATGAGTTCCGCCCAATGAAGAAACAAAAATATTGTTTATAAGGAAATCCCCTAAAAAGCAATTTCATTATTTTTTTTCATTGTAATTATCTTAAAATGTACTCCGTAGCGAAGCACGGGTATTCAGCTAGTCATGTAATATAAGTTGAAATAAGGAATATCACCCTCATCAAGCAAATTTATACAGGTGTTTGGCACATTTTTTTGCTATGTCTGTAGCTTGTTCAAGAATACCGCGTGAATTCGGACCTCGCAAAATAATGTTTGGCAGGAGGACCTCGAAGTGCAAGGAAAAGGTTTCCAGTCGAAACGAAAGCTCTGAAAATTTCATTTGCTTCCAAGAACTGTGTCGAAATTTTCCTTTAAGGTGCGGATGTTTTTATCTTTGAAAATCAGCATCCTCATTTCGGAAATAAATGGTCGGATGTTTTGCTCCAAGTGACTTAATAGGAACCCGATATAAAATATTGACATCCGATGTCGACCAATGAATAACTGACATGCATTTCCTATCGTTTGTTTCATACAACTGCCATCACTACAGT
>OU015492.1:217677619-217687619 GCA_907164885.2 Dolomedes plantarius | reverse complement strand
TTTTGGCATGCAACGCATTATCTTATTTTACATTAATTTATATGGGAAAAATTGTTTCGCATTACGAGTAAGAGTCTAGAACGAATTATGCTCTTTATGCGAGGTTCCACTATATATATATATATATATATATGTGTGTGTGTGTGTTTGTGGTGAAACGTCTGTATGGCATCCAGTAACGGTTCTGAAAAAAAAGTGGCCGTGGAAAAGGGGTTTCTTCCATACTTGGCTCTGGAGTCATGAATCGGTTTTGAACAAAATAGGGTCGTTTAGAGGGGTGGCCGGTTAGAGAAGATTCACAGTGTATATATCACGGTATATATGTCACGGTGCTTACACCGCGTAACCATTATCTAATTAATTAACCCCAAAGTAGTCCTGTGGCAAAGAACTAATACTTGAATAACATTTAAAGAACTTTATTTCTCAACATTACTTAAAAAATCTAATCAACCCAGCTAAATCGCCATTTCCCTCATTTCGGCTCACTACACGCGCGTCCTACCTCTCCGAAAAAAATTATTAATTATCCTTATTAATTCATTTACTCTATACCTATAAAGTTGTCTTTCCCCTTCTACAGCCACTTAACAAAATTAGATACGTACATGTTTGTTTTCTTAGTAAGACAATTTAAAACAGTTTTACACAACAAAATTTTAAACATTAAATAACTTCCACATAAGCCGGTAGAAGGCGCGACAGCATTTCGCAAGAAAAATTTACTAATTGCGTCAGTCTGCAAATGGCTACCGTACAGGAAAAAGCAATGTGTGTTTTGTGGTTCCATGAAAGCATATCCCTCGTAACTCATTTTGTTCTCTTTTTTTTCCAAACATGAAAGGCGCTCATTAATTTTGGACCACCCCAGGGTGGTCCAAATTTGAAAAGAAAAGAAAAAAGAACAAAATGAGTTACAACGGATTTGCTTTCATGGAACCACAAAACACACATCGCTTTTTCCTGTACGGTAGCCATTTGCAGGCTGACGCAATTAGTAAATTTTTCTTGCGAAATGTTGCCGCGCCATCTACCGGCTTACGTGGAAGTTATGTAATATTTAAAATCTTGTTGTGTAAAACTGGGTTGTTTTTTTTTCCAAACGTGAAATGCGCTCAACAATTTTGGACCACCCTCTATATATATTAAGAGGGTCATTTGTTTTTGAGGAGTGTTTTTATGGAATGAAATAGGTGAATAAGGTTTATTGGCATAACATATGTACATATAACATATTTGTAACATTTTCCCCCTTTTCAGGTCGTCCTGTACGTCATCGTGTCTGCGTCGTGTGGTGGACTCAGTTGGCCCAACTGCGTCTAGCGACGAGTGCTAAAGAATGGGTTGTGTTGACCACACAGTGTTTGATCGTTTGCCATATTTTTAATGAAAGTCAGATCTGAGGTGTGTTTTGTTCCGTTCAAGTGGGGCTATTTTTTTTCGAACTGTACCATATATTTTTTGTATATATATAATTAGCAGAAATGTGCATAAAGAAACAAAATAAACCATTCAGTTTTTAAACCGATGAAGTTTTTCTGTGGGCTGTCGGAATCTTCTATTTTTCGCGCATGTAGATCTCGTTTTGTGTCTGCCTCAAATATGACTCCTTTGATCAGCCTTTTTTATTATATATATGCGTATAAGTATGTGCGTCTGTGTGTACAGGGGTGTTTCAAAATAACGAAAACACTGGGTGTTTCTGCAGAACATTTCATTATTAAACTACAGCCCCTCACCTTGCAAAACAGCTAGAAATGGACGTTACAGTGATAGAAGTCCCGTACGTAAGGTACTGGAATGTGATGACAGTCATTTTTCAGCCTACGTCCTGACTATTCCAGTGACGCTGGAGGGGAATGTAAGGGAGCCAGATTGAAGATAGGCTAGGATATGCGATCCCGCCGTTGGCATGGATTTTTATAGTCGTTCGGGATCCGTTTTAAGGTGTAAGGCCCCGCGTGAAATGAGCCCTTGTGTTGCAAAAGTCTACCATAGCACTCCCAATCAACTCACTTTAACGTAGAGATCGGGCGACCGCGGTGGCCAGAGTAGATGACTGTATTTCATCCTCCTTCTCGTCAAACCACACGGTTTCGTAGACATCCGATGCTTGGGTCCGCTTCGACAGAAGACGTTTCCTTGCATCGGTGTCACCCGACTGAGAGGGGATCGCAAGGGCTCGCATCCGTACCGAGTCGCGCCTTTTCCCACTTTTCCGCCATCTTTGATAGCGTGTGCCCCGTTCGCGTCCATTCCACAGCTGCTCGTTCCACACCGATGCTCTACACCCGCACGCGCCTTGTGAAAATCAGTGTTTTCGTTCTTTTGGTAACCCCTTTGTGAACAAACACATTCCTTGTGGTACAGACTGAAATATTAATTTTATTTTGCCGACAGAAATACCTGTCGTTATCTGTATAACATTTTAAGTCTTCATGGGGATCGTTCGTGCCCCAACACAACTTTTTTTTTTCTCTTCCACTTCTGATGTTTATTTTTCTTGTGTGATATGAATAGAAAACGTTCCAAATTTTGACTCAAGGACATGATATCGAGATCTACATGGGTGCATATAGATTATTTATAGATGTATTTATAAGTGTTTATATGTATGCTTACACACACTTATTACATACCTGTATACATATGTACGTAAGTTTATATAAATTCACCCGGGCATCGTTAAAGAATGTATATTAGTCTAAAATGGCGAGACACGTTGAGATGGCAACGTGCGATCTCGCCGTGGAGCGTCAATCCACTGCTGCAGCCGTTAATTTATGGATCTGTACATAGACGTCTATATATATATTTATATTTTTCCTTATTGGCCGTTGTATCGCCTGCTCCATGTATTTTACTATATTTCAATAAATTGCCCTTTTGCAAAAAAAAAAAAAAAAAAATCCTAAGCCTTTTTTTTTGTCTTCCTTGGAGAGTGCTCGTCACTGACACACGTATTGAGGTATCTCTGTACATAGGGCTGCCAGAAATTGACAGTGAAACCTCTCTAGCCGGCCACCCCTCAAAGCGGCCAGTTTTTTTTCGGAACCATGTCTGCCCGCCGTAGAGAAGTTTCACTGTATATGAGTAGAACTTTTCCTGGTAAAAAAAAAAAAAGAGGACGGAGTATGTAAACAGGCGATTCCCAGGTAACACAAGACCGTTGGGAAATAGTTGAGCAACCGTATTTAGCATAGTTGGCCAACAGTTAGGGTTACGTTGAAACAGCGGTTGGCTGTTAGACACATGGAGGTTAAGGCACAGGTCTCGCCACTTAACTTTTTGCTGAAAAAACAAACTGAAAAATATGTATTTATATATACAGTGAAACTTCTCTACATGGCCACCCCTCAAAACGGCCACTTTTTTCGGAACTATGAGTGGCCGCCTTACAGAAGTTTCACTGTATGCACATACCCCTATCTACATGTGCGCTGTCCTAACGTCAGTTAGTAATGACCGAGTTAGGGCCTGTTCACATAGGAGTCCGTTGCGTTGCGTTAAGGAAAAGATGACGTTGAGACGAAAATAAACCAATCATAGGCCTCCAAACGATTAGAAATGAAATTTTTAACGCCTATGATTGGTTTAATTTTGTCTCAACGTCATCTTTCCCTTAACGCTACGCAACGGACTCCTATGTGAACAGGCCCTTATTCGAAATTTCTGGGAGAAGGAGAACTGAGATCCGTTCCCAACTATTGGACAGTGAAGAAAGCTGTATTCGAAAGTCATTCCGGAACATCGAAATCAGAGTAGGAGCCCTTGGAGTAAAGAATGGACAGTGTGTTAATAAATGAAAAAAAGTAGTTTTCTGTTGCAGACCCCATATACGTATCTTTACGTAAGGGTACATACAATGTTCTCTCTTTGTCCTTTGTCTTTCTTGATTCGACCTCGTGCTTATCGCGTCATTTTTTTCCCTTAAAAAGTAAATAAAAAACTTTCCATCAAAAGATTCTTTCACAAACTCTTTATTGCTACGGAATTTTTTTACACTATTTACAGTCTCCTGTTGTCGGGGGGGTTGGCCGTGCTCAAGTGGTCGAAAAATCGAGCCGCAGCACGTCCCGATGGATTCCCGTGCACCTCCCAAGTAACGGCGTCCGCTTCGATCGAACGATGAGATGGGGAATTTCTAGAAAAGAAGCATTCGGGCGCCGTCTGGAACAACGCGGGTCTGGATGGATGAATTCGGATTCCTATGTACAAGGTGGTCGGTGAGAGGGGGATGATGATGGGTCCCCTCTCAGAACTGCGGGCATTGGGCGGGGTTGTTGAAGTAGCAGATGACCTGGTTGATGGGGTGGAAGGCCTTGCCCATCATCTCGCTGACCAGCTTGGCCGCCCCCCTGCCGCAGTCCTTGTGCACTTTCTCCACGATGCACTCCTCGGTCCGGTCGATGGAGCTAAAATGGAGAAAGGAAGAATAAGTTGGGAGGGGTAGAGAGAAGGGTGGCCGACGAAACTCAAAAAATGAAGGCAAGATACTAGAGACTGTTGAAGGTAATGACTTGTGAGATGTAGGACTACAGACTAAATGTACATGACTGTTGACAGCTATTATAGACTGAAGTTGGGCTAGAGATGTAAGATTATTATTAAGACAAAAGGTGTTTGAGTGTAGGAATAAAGACTTGTTTCTAAACCTTTTGGCCCAGGACCAACCTAAACCAAGTCCAAAAGACCATTTTGTGAAAGTCTTTCGGCAACCAAATCTAGTTGGTCTGAAGAGGCCCTATAGAAATAAAGACTGTTGTTGTTTCTAAACCCTTTGGCCCGGGACCAACCTAAACCAAGTCCAAAAGACCATTCTGTGAAAGTCTTTCGGCAATCAAATCTAGTTGGTCTGAAGAGGCCCCTCTACATTGAGATGATGCCGTGGATCATGCGGACTAAAGATTTTAAAACTATATAAAAATGAAAATTCTGACAAGACTAGAGATTAAAGCCTATATAAAACTATAAGACAGTTCGTTTCGGGGTCGAGAACTCGGTTCCATTGGGTGGGTGAGTGAAATACTTGCAGAAGGAGGATTCGTTTATCAATATTAGATGCGGAATAACTTACCAGCAAAATACCCGGATGATGGATTCTGGGTCGGGCCTCTGGATGAGGGCGGGGTACTTCTCGATCATAGAGGTGGCGCAATCCATGATGGTGGTGTTCTGATGGTTCAGGCACTTGGACTCCTGGAGGTAACCTGCGGGACGGAAAAAGACGGTCACATTTGGACAGTGGAGCGGTCAATGGAGCCATCGAAGGGCGAAAAGAGAGACCTACCATCAGCCGACGTTATCCCATATAAAGTGAACTCTTTTGTCTTCTCCCACCTTTCTCGTTCATCGTCCGACTTCATAAAACTCATACCAGCAACGTGATGAACCCAGTTCCATTGACGGCCAAATTCTACCGGTACATATCTCGAGCGCCAACGAAACAGAATTAACTGTAAATGGCGGTGTCTCGTTATCTACTTTTACCAAAATTCTGATGATCATTCTCTGACGAGTCGCGGGTTCCGTGCTAGGCACAGGTGACGTACTAAACGATTCTTGCGGTAAAACTCGACCACTGACCGGCGTGGGAGCTGGGCTGGTTTTGGAAGTTTGATGACATTAATTAAATTTTTTTTAAAATATCTTATTCGTATAATCAACAGTCAAGTTTAATTATCATCTTAATGGACCATTCTGCTTTTTCTTTAAAAAAAATCCCGCCGTATTCCTGCTGTCTTGTTGACAAAATGTCGCGTACAGTCCCGTAAATTTGGAACACCCGTTGTCGAGGCAAATTATTAAGGTGTGGAAATTTTTTGTGTTGATGAGTGACTCGCCGTCTGATTAGAAACTTGATAGATAGTGATGATTGATGTAATCTAGATTCTTTAACTACGGTCGATCCCGGTTAATCGGACCACATCGGGACGCGATCATTTTGGTCCTAATAACTGGATGGTCCGATTACACGAACATGCTTATGCAATAAGATTTGTTTCGGTTCTTTAGGATTCGGTCCGATTAACCGGATTCGACTGTATATTAAAGTACGTTTCTGTTATGGAAAAGTCTCGATTCATTTGGCCTCTTGAAATTTTTGTCTTCATGCTACCGAACCGTATATAAATTCGATGATTCTCAACCTGACGTGTGTTCAGAGGGGGGGGGGGGGGGGCATATATGTTGAAAGTATTTTACTAAGCGTTCATTCTTTTTCTAGGGTTGGGGATCGTAGACATAAAAAATGTTGAGAATCGCTAGTTTAGATTACAGATACAGATTCGAAAATGGAACTTAGAAACGGATTACAATGTGTCGTTCTTCGTGAGGTGCGTATAGGCTAGAAACTCACGTTTTCCAAGGCTGGATCCGGGGGCGCATATCTCCGAGAGTAGCTGCTTGACTCCGCCCATGACGATGGGGCTAGTGGCCTGGTAGATGGGAGAGTCGAGGCAGCGGTCCAAGCAGGAGAGACCCTCGGCGGTGCGGCTGGACAAAAAAAAAAGAATTCAACGAATGATATTCAGAGATGGTGAATGAGAGATACAAAAGCGAAGGAGTGATCAGTGTACACTACTTACGCGCAGAATATCTTGATGTCTCCCTCCTTGACTGGGTCTGGGTCCCGGAGTTTCACCAAGCACTCCTCGATGTTGCACTGCTGCTGCTGTTGCCTCTGTTGGCACGAGGCTAGGCCCAGGAAGCCTGGAACGAGAATATTTGTGAGCACGGCGTGGAAGTTACCTTTCCAACATTTATACAGAGCACGAATAGCGTCGGACCCGAGGGCAAAGTACCTCGTTTATCCTCGAACCGTTTAACCCTTCAGTGTACAAAGTGCAACATTTTCGCAATTATGAATGGTTTGTTTTTGCATGTAAGGTTTGGATGTTCTAAGCAGTTTCTATTGATAGCTACACCCTTTCTAATGCAGGTCTGATTTTCTGACCCTCGTATTCCTTTCCATTCATTGGTAGTCGTGATTGAACCGTGGTAAGTCGGCGATTATAATGCATTACGATACGACAAAAGCAGGAGTTAATGGAGTCGATACAATCTGCAGTTATTACACGGTATCTCGCATATCACGAAGATGGACTCTCTCATTGTTTTTTTTAGGTTTTTTGGACATAATAGGAATCAATTCGCTATCGAATACGTGATCTGGGCATTTTCCGCAGATGCGGTCAGGGTGGATTTTCACTCCTTTGAAGAGTTGAGTCGTATGTCTGCCTGGAGCAATGCAGTTAAATTCTGTTATGAGTGGTTTATTGCTGAGATTTTTTTTCTTATTTATTCCAACACAGCAGGTTCTTTCTACAGAGGACATTGATCATCCATACCTAGGGTTGTCAGAATATCTCTATTAAGGCCTTATCACACGTCAACGCGTACGCGTTTCAAATGCAACGAATTCAAGATCAAGTTGGCCTTAGATCCATTAAGCTGGACAGTTTTGAAATAAGGCGATTGTATCTGCATTCTTTGGCCTTTAATTATAAATATATCCCAATATTATAAACATTTTATATATTGTCATAAAACGCAGAAGAATTATTTTCAATTTGAAAAAAAAAGTTTATGACAAAAGGAATAATCAAGGTCGGAAGAGACGTTGCACTTTGTGCCACGCGCGGCTGCTCGTGTTCCAAAAATTGGCGCCCCCGCTGAAGGGTTAAGACGTATTTTTACGTCCCATTCTCTCGGCTCGAGAAGTGTGAGCGACCAATGAGCATTTTATCGGAGTGAAGTAGCTCATTTGGATGATCGATATTTTGCGAAGGGTTGCCATAATGGTTGGGCGATCGAATACGTGATATGGGCATTTTCCGCAGCGATTAATCGCCAATTTCAGGTACGCAAGCGCGTTTAAACGCCAATTCCAGACGTTTGCTTTTGTGATTCAAAAGCAACCGTACACGATGTTTTTTCATCGCGAAAGGGAATCGTATCTTGAATCCGTTGCATTTGAAACGCGTACGCGTTGACGTGTGATACGGCCTTTAAAGAGAACATATCCTCTTTTCTTTCCCAGTTACTTAATGGTACTGTAAAGGATATACGTAGTGATGCATTTTAAAAAATGCTATCAAATTACAAAATAATCAAATTTAGAATCTCATTCAAAAACATTAAAAATTTGTATTATTTTTCAATACCAGGACATAATGGTAGTGTCGAGAGATTATTTTCGACCGTGGACAGAGGAGAGAAATCGTCACAACATAGAAAGCATTCAATCAGTTTCATGATAAAAAAAAAGGTGATTACTTGTTATCAGTAGTTATCGGTTCAAAAAGAATAGGAGACCCGTGACCGAGGAAACCTTATTGTGATGTTTCAAAATTACATAATTATCTCTATTTGTATTATGAATTGGAAGTGATTGCTTTGTTTATTTATTACCAAGTTTTTATTAACTCGCTTTCTTGTTTGTGTGTGTGTTTGTCCAGTACAAATCTTGCAATCGATTTTTAACTAACTTCCCGACTAGCTAGACATTGGAAACTTTTAGAATAGCTCAGAACACGATGACAATGCATTTTTTTTACAATTTTAGCCATCTTTAAGCAGAATTAAATTAATTTTCAGTTAATTTTGTTTTGTAGACTGGTGCAGCCATCTATTGGCCGGAACTTGAACGAAAAGTTAAATGCAAGTTAACTTCCAATTAATTTCATTTTCTTTCAAGTTAATGGCATAATTCATCAGAAAAATTTTAAAAAAGTATTTATTAATACATAGAATTGTCAAGTTTATATGACTCAACAGAAAATTTAAAAACATGATGTATAAAAAGTTCTTTTTGTCTTGTAATTATTTTCTTTCCGGAGGACCGTTTTTGAGGAACGTGTTTAAATCTGGCTTTAGATACTTACTAAGCACGAGGCCGCATAAACACGTTCATTTGTTTATTCCGGGGGAATCTCTCTAGCTATCTCTCTCTGCCGTTTTTATTTTTAATTATGTTTGTGAGTTATAGAATTAAACGTGACGGAAATTGTTTATTGAGTCGCCCTATTTCTTTTTATTGGGTTCCACAGTAATTTTTTAAAGTGCATTTCCCTATTCTTGATATTATGATTTTCAACATTCGGCACTGATGTGTTGAGTATAATTTGTGTATTAGTACATTTATTAACTATCCAGCCGTCATGTTTTGACTGGTACCAACTAGTGATGTTTTAAGTTAAAAATATGTAGCTGTAAGAAAATTAATACCTTACGTTTAAAAAAAAAATTTCTACTATTATATTTAATAGGGTATTGAGTTACCCTATGATCTATTGAATTCACTTATATTTAAAACTATTCATAATACTGATAATGACTCGCGATATTATAACATTACTATAGTGAGAGCGATATATAAGCGTGCCCATCTGAAACTACCCGATAAAACACCGCAAGGTTAACGTACGTATTTCGAGCAGGAGCGAGCGCCACACTTGCTGACTTCGAAACGGAACAAAGTTCGAAGCACTTCCTGGAAAAACAAACAAACCTCGAAGTAATTTAAAATCACGTGCACTTTTAAAAATCCCATCATTTTAAAACCCGTTCCATTCTAAAAAAAGGGTTGTCAGCTGATCAATAGAAAACTCCAAGCGTGCCTCGAATGAATAAAAATAGACTCGTTCGTCCCGATTTAAAACGAACGGCCTCCCCTTTTTTGCTTTCCGGATTGTTATATGAGAAACGTCACTTTCGAAATGGGAAGCCCGACGTGATTGTCGAAAATCGACTTTAGGTATTTTTTATTACCATGTTTTTATTAACTTGCTTTCTTGTTTATGTGTGTGTTTGTCCAGTACAAATCTTGCAATTGATTTTTAACTAACTTCTCGACTAGCTAGACATTTGAAACTTTTAGAATAGCTCAGAACACTATGACAGTACATTTTTTAAATACTTTTAGCCATCTTTAAGCAGCATTGAATTCATTTTCATTTCATTTTGTTTTGTAGACTGGTGTAGCCATCTATCGGCAGGG
>OU015492.1:217667619-217675119 GCA_907164885.2 Dolomedes plantarius | reverse complement strand
AATTAGAATTTTTTTAAAGTGTTAAGGGGTTCGGAACACATTTTTTTAAAAATTTTATTTATTGAGTTAAAATTTTGAATTTTTTTTTTATGGTTAACAATATAATTTGTAAACAAAATCACGTCATAAAACTTCTCAAAAAGTTTTTAAAATATTTTAAAATTGAAATTTTTTTTAAAAAGTGAGGTAATTTAAAATCGTTATAACTCGAAATATTATTTGTCTAATTCCAAAATTTTTTCATTTAATTAAACAGAAATATATAAGTTTTAATTTTGATGCATCATTTTTTAAAATATTTTTTTTTAAATAAAAAATATTTAGAGTAAAATTTCAAAAAAAAATGATAAAAGTTATTTTTTAAAAATCATATTTTCAAAAGCAAATGTTTCTTTTTCAAATTTGCTGAATCAAATTAAAGTAAAATAATTGAAAAAGACATGTTCCAAGTATGAACCATTTATCTTTAACGGTTCTTGACTTATAACAATTTAAAGGCGAGAGGTGGTGAAAAACCCACCTTGCAGAAAAACGCATTTAAAGGTTCAAACGAAAGTTGGCTGCTATTTAAATGTTGAAAAACAGAAAATTAATTTCTACTGTTCTAATTAAGATAGAAACATGATTTAAACGTCATTTTAAGCGGAAAAAAACACAAAAATTTTTAATGCAATAAATTTTTTTTCGAAAATTTGAACAATTTTGTGTCCTGGACCCCCTTAATTTAAGCGCATTGTTAAAGATAATTTTTTTTTTCGTTTGGTACTTAATTTTCAATATATTTACGACAATAGAAAATTTCGATTTTTTTAAAATTTTAAATTTATTTAATTAATTATTTATTTTTAACAAGAGAGCCAAAGAACAGAAGAAATAAACAACCCGGAACACTCCAAGAAATGGCGAAATCGAATGAGTGGTGGAAAACAACTTTCCGTTTGGTACTTAATTTTCAATATATTTACGACAACAGAAAATTTCGATTTTTTTTAATTTTAAATTTATTTATTTAATTATTTATTTTTAACAAGAGAGCCAAAGAACAGAAGAAGAAAACAACCCGGAACACTCCAAGAAATGGCGAAATCGAATAAGTGGTGGAAAACAACTTTCCGTTTGGTACTTAATTTTCAATATATTTACGACAACAGAAAATTTCGATTTTTTTTATTTTAAATTTATTTAATTATTTATTTTTAACAAGAGAGCCAAAGAACAGAAGAAAAAAACAACCCGGAACACTCCAAGAAATTGCGAAATCGAATGAGTGGTGGAAAACAACTTCCCTTTGGTACTTAATTTTCAATATATTTACGACAACAGAAAATTTCGATTTTTTTTATATTTTAAATTTATTTAATTATTTATTTTTAACAAGAAAGTCAAAGTAAGAAGAAAAAAAACAACCCGGAACACTCGAAGAAATGGCGAAATCGAATGAGTGGTGGAAAACAACTTACATGCCAGCAAAGCGACTGCGGTCTTAAGACTTGAAACCATCTTTGTCTTTGTTGTGGAACTGAGGACGTTTTTTCGACGCTTTCTTATAAAAAAATGCTACGATCCGAATGTGCTCGGGCCCCAATATAAGCGCTCGGTGTTCGGGGCGGGCCCCTCTCGCGGGGGAAAGTCTCTCAACCTTGACTCGTGACGTCACGCAGCACGCTCGCTTTCGGTCTCGCCGACCAATCGCATAACACTGACCTTAAAAAAGCGAGGATTTTCGAACCCTTTTTTGTTTTGTTTTCCCTCGGTCCGCCTCGCTGATTATTTCCCCGAAAGGGAGCGTTGCCCCACCGGGAAGTTCTATCTCGCGCTTTTCCCAATTTGCTATTTTCGGTTCGACTTTCACTCGCTGCACGACCCTCCGAACGAAGAGACGTCTTGGCATCATCCATCACGAGCAGACGCGTGCGCAAATAACTTGACCCGTGTATACAAACATTTATATTTACACATATGCATGCATATATTAATATGTGTACGTTATGTTAAGATTTGTATACATACATATGTATGTATGTACACACACACACAAATATATATATATATATATATGTGTATATATATATATTTATATATGTATATATATATATATATATATATATATATATATATATATATATATATATATATATGTGTGTGTGTATATATATATATATGTATATATATATATGTATATATATATATGTATATATATATATATATATATATATATATATATATATATATATATATATATATATATATATATATATATATATAGTGGAATCTCGATCGATCGTTTTCGGATCCATCGTTTTTCCGTATGTGCCGTTCATTTTATCCAGTCTCAACGATCATATTGCTTTGTTACGTTTCCGCATCTATCGTTTTCCCGCATTTATCGTTTATTTCAATCGGTCCCTTGAAAAACGATAGATCGAGATTCCACTGTATATATATATATGTGTGTGTGTGTGTGTGTGTGTGTGTGTACATACACATACAGAGAAACTTCTCTATGACGGCCAGACATAGTTAAAGAAAAATGGTCGTTTTGAGGGGTGGCCGTCGAAAAGAGGTTCCTGCCAACACATTGGCTCAATGGGGGTCTTGATTCAGTTTTGAACAAAATAGTAAATATATATATATATATATATATATATATATATATATATATATATATATATATAACCCTAATCGCCAACGTTGCCCCCCACCCCACCCCCAAATCTCTGGACTGGAGCCGCCCCTGCTTTCAGGTTCGGCTTTTCCTCTGCTTCTCGAGGCCTCTGGGCTACTGCCCCTAGCCTATGCCTCCATCCGGCCCTGTGTCCGGACCCCCCCCCATATATATATATATATATATATATATATATATATATGCAGTGAAATATCGATCTGTCGTTTTCAAGGGACGGACTGTACTGAACGACAAATTCGGGGACATATCAAAGCAATATAGTCGTCTGGACTGGATGAAATAAACGACACATACGAGAAAACAATGATTCTGGGTACGATCGATCGAGGTTCCATTGTGTATATATATATATAATATATATAAGTTTCACTGTATATGTATGTATGAGACGCATCCTCCAAGAAGGAACCGATTGCTCATAGCTCATAGCATGCCATGAGCATGCCATAGCTCATACCATCATGCTCAGGTTACATCATTGTAAGGACGGCACCTTCTTTTGGTTCCTTAAAGTCTGGTGCTTCATTTGGTGTCAGGTATATTGTTCTATAAAGTTGTCTCGCTTTACTGTGTTAGTTTAACCCTCTGAAGGCCTAACCGGCCTAGCCGGCCGAAATTCTCCTAGATTTCCCCCCCCCCCCAGTACCTGGTAGGTTGTCATTCTAGCAAAAGTTCAACGTCACCGCATAGTCGTTCTCTTATCTGTTCGATCGTCTTTTATTGTCTAGAACCGATCCCTGCGTACTTTGTGACCTGATGCTGTGAGAGAGGGACTGTAGATCGTGACAAATTTCAGTACAATCGTCAGGATGTTGTGTGGGGGAAGAGGCAGCCACTTCTCGTTCTCGGCCGGAACGGTCTCTTGGGGTAATTTGCAAAATGGGCCTTCCGCCGTCAGAGGTTTAAAGTGGACAGTAAAGTTGAAAATCCTACTAGCTGTGAAGGGCAGTCGGTGGTGAAGATTTTTGAACTCCAAAAATGTTCGCGCGTTACGATCCTAAATGGTAAGGTACGACCATAAATGCTGAATCTTACCGAGACATTCTTTTAGGAAGCTGTGCCAAACAACTCAGATTCCACGGTGTGGGTGACTGTCTGCTAGAGTTTGTCTCTTGCACGGCAACACGCGGCCGCACACCGTACACGTGCATTGTTGTTGTTGTTGTTGTTGTTGTTGTGGCTTATTCCTCAAGGTCTGGCCGAAGGCTAAACCAAGTCCAAGAGGTCTTGGACTTGGTTGAATGTTCTCAAACATTCCTTACCAAAGGAATACTATTCAAATAGAGGAAATTTTCGAACAACCATCGTATAGTCCCCACCTAGCTCCTAGCGATCACCATTTGCTTCATTACCTGAAGAGATTTTTTAGCCGGTCAGAGTCTACTGAGTGATCAAGAAGCAAAAGACGTTGTGCAGGAACGAGTGATTAGTAGGGATACGTAATTTTCGTATTTAAGAAATAGTAGATGCGAAATTTACCGGTATAAGCGAATAAATTCGAAAATAATTATTTTTACTACTTTTCGGCGAAAACTTGATGGTAAACGGCTTTTTAAGCGAAATTAGGTAATAATACTAATAATTTATTAACATAATTGCTTAACTAAGACCATCCAAGGTCTTTAAATGAGATCTCACTCTCGAAATTCGCTTATTATTTATTTCTAAAGACTTAAAGAAGAGAATGGGGAGACTACTACAATGTTAGCTTTTAACTAAGAATTTTGATACTTAACCTAACCAAGTAAGTAAAATTGTGATTTTTTTAAAAAAATAAATGCGAAATTTTTGAACATATATACAGTGGAACCTCGATCAATCGTTCCCGGAATCATCGTTTTCCCGTATGTGTTGTTTATGTTATCCAGTCTTGATGATCCTATTTCTTTGTTATGTCCCCGCATCCTGAGTTATCCCGTACTTATCGTTCAGTTCAGTCGGTCCCTTGAAAAACGATAGATCGAGATTCCACTATATATATATATATATATATATATATATATATATATATATATATATAATTTGAGCCATTTGCTGCAGTAAAGGTTCAAAGAATGATTTAGTAATTATTTGTACTACATAAATTTTATTTTTTCTGCTTTTTTTTAAAGTTATATAGTGTAACATATTCCCGTGATTTGGTGTCAAAGCCGACACTCGGGATAGCGACACACAGGTTATGTAAAAGGATTAGACAGCTAACTAATCAGAACTTCGTTACACTTAAATGACAGTTTATTTGAAGTACTCTGGATTAATTATCACACGATTAGGTCGCGTTCTTGAAGCAGATAATGCACACAAGTAATTGTAGTTGGAGTCTGCGAACACACGTCGAGGATAGCCCTCTCTGGTGACTGGATGCACTGTCTCTGCAGGTCGTCGGTCGGCCCTTCAGGGAATTAGGCTCGAACGCAGAAGTAGCACTGTTCGTATGGAAACGGATTCCGCTCGTCGGAATCGGCCGGATTGAGACAGTACTCGAACTCCACTCGTAATTCGGTAGATCTGTCACAGAGTAGTGGACGGCTCGTCCCACACACTCTCACTAAAGAAGCTAGCTGCTTCAAAAAACTAAGGAAGGTCAATCTCTGATCTCTCCACGACCCTTCTCAGCGAGAGAAAGAGTCTCAACACTTCAGAGGTCTGATCCTCAGAATCAGAATCGGGATCAGCCCGGAATCTGAATCAGAATCAGTCTCCTCTCATAATCTCGTGCGTCGCCTTTTAAAACTTTTCCCCCTGGCGAGATCTTTAATATCCCCGCTCTTTGAATCTAGGCTCTGATAGTCCCTTTCTTTTAGCCCGTGTACAAAACGATGTCTATTTTCATATCGTAATCGCACCGGAGGACCATTACTGCTTCTCGTCAAGAGGCGGATTCCCTTTTGTATTTTAACGTCCAACAGTCCGGACATCGTGGTGACTAGCTATTGTACGTCGCTCCTCACCTGCGCTTCGAACGGCTGATTCCTTTGCACGCCACCCTTCGCTTGGGGGGGGGGGGGGGAAATATTGCATCCTCGAAGTTCGCCGGCGGGCTTGCTCTGTTTCCAGCCGCTGTTAATAATTTTTCTGGGTCTTAAGGAGGGAAAATGTCACAGTAGTATTTTAAAAACAAATTTTAAGTAGGTAATTTTTTTATTCAATACATTTTTTTTTTCCTAAAATGCCCCCTGGCAGGAAGTTCCAGACCAGTTCCCTATAAGCTTGGGGCTGAGTATTGCGGCTCCTGTTTATAACAACACCACAAGAAGCATAGACGTAGCGTCTGGGGGGGGGGGGGCACGTGCCCCCCCCCTCAACTTAACTTGAATAAAAACGTTAATAGGAGTTCGGTTAAAATTGAAAAATTGTAGAAACCTTTTAAGAAAATTGGTTTTTTTTTCTCGCTTTTTCAAAATGCGAAACTGGAGATTCCGATTATGTATTTAGCCTTAACATAGTTTTTATTAACGATATGATCCATAACAAAAATTCGATGCTATATATTTTTTTCTCATTTCATTTATATTATACTAGGATTATAGCCCGGCGTTGCCCGGGTAGATATATAGATATAAAATTTTTCATGCATTCCATCAAAAATATACTGGGCTGCACCCCCGCTCTTCATGTTCATCTGGTCAGTTGTGTTTATTTGGGGAACCAGGGCCAAAGGTCATTCCCAACCTTCTTCCTCCCGCGCATTGGAATTTGACCCCCCCGTCACCCCCCCAAACCATCTCTCTTAACGCAGCTGGTTGTGGTGAAGGGGCTCCACAGGTGGTCGCGCACCTCTTAGAGGACACAAAAATCATTAAAAAATTAATTTTAAAAAAACTAATTGAGACCCAAATTTCGTTTTTCCTGATTTAAGTTTCTCGGGTCCTAAACTTTAACTGTGCCGAATTTGGTCCCGGTGGGTGAAACAGTCTATGATTCTATAGCGGACAAACAAACAGACGAGCTCTTTTATATATATATATAGATTTATTTTTGTCATTGTATAACTTTTGAATACTACTCAAACATCCATTCTATTGTTATTCAATTTTTTAAAAAAATCATAATATTTCATGTTTTAATGATCGTCCGGCAGTCAATGCGCTGAGGGGGGGGGGGGGGAACTAATTCAATTCGTGCCCCCCCCCCAAATAAAAAGGTAGAAGCACGCCATGCCTATGACAAAAATGCCTCCATAAGTAGGACAACCACGTCGAAAAGTAGTATAATTTACTTTTTTTTAAAAAAAAAATTCGGCAATGAAAGTCTTTCAGGAACTTCTTCCTATATATACATTTTTTTTTACACCCAATTACTTTGTGGCTACGCTTCGTATGTATCGACACACCCTATTTAGTGTTCCAGCGACGATCACATTATTTACTAGCGAAGCGACGCACCTGAGCATAAAAAAAAAAAGAGAGTCATTTTTTTTTTCTTTCTCCCCGACAGATTAGTTATCTGGAGTGAAGCCATTATGCGGTGTGCTTTTCCGCCTGCCGACTCTGCTCCGCTCGCACTTTCGATTTCTCTCCGCTTCCTCCGTGTCTACTCCCGAGCCACGATTGGATTATTGTCTCGGGGGGGGGGGGGGGGAATCTATCGATGTCATCTTGACGGATCGAGTCTCACCCAACCGCGGCTCGGGGATTGGGGATGGTGTGAACGAACGAGAGCGGTTTTCTTTTTTCTCCTCGCTGGAGACGAAAAACACAAGGAAGGCGCGCGTCGGGTAAACATCTGTCGAGGTTAGCGGGACGGTCCCTTTCGACCTAGTGTACGCGACATCGACAACAAAACATCGATGTTTTTCAAACATCGATATTCAT